>CM055266.1:156934963-157534963 GCA_029237695.1 Conchocele bisecta
AAATCCTAATATAGAGTCACATATTTTTCCATTTCCGTCTGGGGTTGATCTAATTCTAGAAATACCTCCTGCCATTAATCTTGAAAATACAATTGATGGACCACCAACGAGCGCTTGTTTCATTATTTCGTATACTTCTTCAGTGGGTGCAAACAGCGGTGGGCAGATCGCGTCCGTTATTTTATTCATATAAGGTGTTACGTAGTTTTTTATAGTTCCTCGAAGAATGTATTGGAAAGCTACACCGGGAAGAGTAACGGCATCTTTAAACATGTCTATACCTTTTGTTTCGTAAAATTGAGACATTTTTCTTGCCGCTTCTAGAAAAGGGCCTACGTCCAAGTCGTTATAATATTTTAACCAATCTTTAAAAGTTTTCATTCCGCGCTTTTTGTATATGGCGTTGCACTCTTCTAGCTCCTTCTCAGTGATGGTTTTTGTTGGGGCAAGTTTATTCGTCCAGAATTTAAATTCAGGTAAACCCTCGTACGATAATTTATCTGGTGTGTCGAACCATTCGTATGGAAAGAAAGATTTTTCGTCTTTACATCCATATGCGCTAACCCATCTAGCGTAATCAACACCTGGGGAAAGATATAATTTTACATCTAGAAAGCGAAGCTTGGGCATGAATATAAATAATGTTTGATTTGATTTTTTACCCACTAAAACTTTCTTTGTTTTATCTGCATAATATTTCAACCAATTGCTTTTTTATTAGATTTAGATCGTATTTGCTTGAGTTGAATCCGAGAACTGGAACTTGGGTGATCCATCTTGTAACCTCTTTTTTGTTGTATTTGTATGAAAGATTATCAAAATCTGACGGATACCCATATATAGGGTTTTCACCCACCTTTTACACCAATTTCTTCCGCTCTTTTTTCTAAATCTCATAAAACAAATTAACCAATTTGCTGGATCTTTTTCACATATGTGTGTTATTCTGTTAGAAAGTGTATCACCAATACTCACACTGATTGGAACGTGGGTGTTTAAAATCTCTAAATCTATATGTGGATTGGTTTCTCCGGTTTTATCTAAATATGACTCAAAATCGAATACTATCTGATATGGGTAAATAACAGTAGGTGGGTTGGGAAACTCCTTGGCTTCTGGTGCTTTATAGTCGTGTTATTCCCAAATAACATTTAAATTAAACCGCTTTCTGAGTTTTTCGTCGGCTTTTAAAGTTTTTTCGTATTCTTTTTCAACCCTCTCTTTATCTCTACAGTGTTTAGGACAACCGTGCCAGTAACATCCGTGAAACTGTATATTGTATTTGTTTCTCCGCAAAATCCATCAACCGGGATTTTTCCAACTACTCTTTCCCCTCCATGTCCACAAACGGCAGTATGAATGTGTGGACCAGTAAAAGAATTTATCCATTGTATTGATTTTCTACTACATTTTGGTTTTGGGTAAAATGCTTTTTCAAAGGCGGACATCGGTCTATCTATTTTTTTTTCCTTCACAAATAAATTTTTAGGTTATTCCTTTACTACAGGTGTTTGTATGTCGGAGAAGGTTACAGGCCTTTGTAAACCTTTGATCACATTCTGTACAACAGTAAATTTGGCAGGCTTTATCCATATCTGTAATAAGAAATGCGTGATCATTATATACCCCTATTGTCATCTTTTTTGTTCCTATCTCTTCATAGTGCGCTGCTACGTTTCTTAAAAACCATGTTCCATCTTCTGTCGGCTCGTACGCGTCTATTCCTATTTTAAAACACTTTTCTACTTTTTTCAAATCTTCGAATGGTATTGAACCCTCTGGTTTATTTTTTCCACAAAATTTAAAATATTTAACTTTGTGATTCAGTGTGCTTTTCATGGATCTATCTACGCGTAATTTATCGTTAGAGTGTAGGGCTAAACACCTGAATAAACAGAGTTCGTCGCCAAATGTATCTAACGGTTTTATACCCTTCTTGTATCGCAACCATTCCGGCAGTTTTCCTCCTGCTACATTTTTGGTTGTCATTTCAACATCTTTTATTTTTGTGGAATATATTATTTTTATAGAGTACTACCCATCTAACAAATGTCCACTTTGTATTCGGACGACTTATTTTATCTACGTTTAATCGTTCTTCTTCTTGTGTGAATAACCATTTTTTAACCTCATCATATCGTCTAAACCAGGGACTTCCTTGAAAGTTTGTGAAAAAATTTAGCTTTTTCAGGTTTCCCTTTGAATCCTTTTCCTCTATGTGTTGCAATGTGTAATGAAATGAGTATCTGAGATAAAAACTCCCGTGCAGCAGAGGTTCTAACTCTTTTATCCACCCTTCTGTATTATTTTTTTGAAGTCGTCTACCCAGCGATATTGTTGTTATTCTGCGCCCTTTTTCTATCTTTTTTTCGTGGTGTTTGTAGTCTTCTAAAATATCCTCTCCTTCGAGTATTATTTTTTTAAGTAATTCGGTTTTCGGTGTCTCTTTTCTGCTTTTTTTTGTAGTAATATTTCTACTTTTAATGCTCATTTTAGCCTCATCATCGAGTCGTTGAATTAATTTGTTTACATATTCTTCAGATTTGGTTTCTATCCCTTTGAAAGCGCCCCTTTTGTATGCCCTCGTAAAACGTTTCATATATTCTTTATTTTTTTCTTCATTAATTAGTCTGGTAAGTCCCCTTCTCTTAATCTGAGTGAAAAATACTATCCCCATTCCAGTCAACTCCTTTCTGAGTTGTGTGATTTTATTTTCACCCTGACTATCTCCACAAATCAGTGTGTGGGTATTGCAGGGGTTTTTGTAACTGTTGACATTTTCCTCTTTTCAGATAACATTTTATATATTGGTATATATAAATTATTATATTTTTATCTTTAATAGAAAATTTTAATAATTATTGGTTTTTTCGCACAACCCGTTGGGAGCTATTTTATTATAGTCATATATTTTCAAATATTTTTATGCCGTTGGTCTTATCCTTTCTGCTTATAATGTCCAGGATGCAAAACGGTAACGAAGTGACTCTCTCTATACTACTACACGAATAGCTGATATAATTGGTGTGTATTGCCAAGGACCGAGTGTAACCGGCTCAAATATAGTTTAAGCAAATGGCCTCATATGTCGAATATGAGCCGAATGTCGCACTTATTGACTGCTTTTGCTGACATCGCCTATGCATTGTTTACATACACAATTGGAAATTAATCCAAATTCGACTTGACCAATACCCGACAAAAAAAAAAAAAAAAATCGCTTATCTTATCCCACACAATTTCCGATTATACCACATTATGCCCTATTATATTATCTAGTACAATAAGTTGTCTACAATATGAATCTTGCAGATTAGCAGTTGCAGTAGGCTGTAAAATAACAACAAAAACATGAACATTGGTGTTTTTATTTGTTAATATATTTTTTATTTCATTAAATTATATAATTCAACTAAATATGTGTTAATTGTTAAGAAATCTACTCAGTACATGTTCAGGTTCAATTTTGAAAATATTAAATAAATATAAAGATACACATTTATATTGCATTAAAACATACATATTTAATCAATATGGTACTCTCAATTCATTAAATCATTAATATTATTTATTATATTTGTATTATCAAGTCAACATACATGTCTATGTTATCTTTATCTTCATTTCAATTTTCAAAATTTACCTGAAATGTACCTGAAAACACAACCCTCTATTAAGAGGTCACCTCTGTTAAGCAGTCAGTTTTGTCAGGTTTGACTGTACAGATAATTCAGGTAATTGAATAGGTGATAAATCAGTGGGCTGTGATCTGATACAACCACGCTTATTGCATTTGCAGTTAAGTAGTGTCTTCTATTGTCGCAATTTCATGCAAATATCCATTCTGCACAAGCATTATTATCGATTAACTCTTTCAACTCCCCGTGCTCTCTCTTTATCCCAATGATTGCAAACATTGTAAATCCAGACGAACCATCTCTGCAGAGTATTTAATCGGACGGAATCTAACGTTTAAACTTGGTCTGATTCAAATTTCTCTGCAGCATCTCAGACTTAACTACATAGTAGTACAGAGTAATGTAATGCTGCTAAATTTGGTATTGGCAGACTCGTAGTGTTAACGGCTGGAACATGGTCATCATTAAAAGGAAGAAACCGCAGTCGTATTGATGAAAAAGAAGAGACCTCATGGGTGCCGCCATTACTCCAATTAACACCATAACCGCATGATCCCATGTGGTGGTAGGGAGTTTGGCGACCTGTCTGTAGCATCGGTATACTATTCTCTATTCTATCGGTATACTAATGTTATGCGAGTATTACGATTATTTGTAAGCCTATTTTAGGGGAAGGGGCCAAGTGACATTAATGCTTACCTGATTGAAATGATGATCATTTGACTAGAATTACGTGATTCATTTGGCGCAAAAGTGAACATCATTTTTTTCTACAGGAATGGCACTTTCAACAGGTAATATCTTATTTTTGTTAGTAAAGATCGTTATTTTAATGCGTTTTCAGTACAGCCATACCTCTTCTAGAATGAGCCAGAATGCACCAAATCACATGTACGTGATAACAATTTCCGAGGGAGCATGCAACTGGACCCCCCTAGCTACCTTCCACGCTCCGCGCGGTCGACCACCGCAGCGTTTTAATTTTTTTCTGGGGGAAGGCCTGGAGGGGAATGTGTTATAAAGTGAAAAAATATCTTGTCGGCGGCTGGGGTCGAACCCAGGCCGCCTGCGTGTGAGGCGAACACTATCATGTCGCTATGAAAGCCGACTTGTACCGCAAGGCAGTACAAATGTTCGATTATTGTACCATAGCCGTACTACTACTCTAGTAATGTGTGTATTTATTATAATATAGTTCATACATTTCTAACTTGTTACTTCTCAAAAGTAACATGTTAAGATTAGAATTCTAACGCGTGAGAAATGGCACTTATGACATGAATCGCCACTGCCTGGGAATACATGCAAACTACTATTGTTTTTAATGGTAAAACTATCACATGGTTGATTATTCCAGTTATACACAGGTCAGCATAAATATGTGACATTAAACTGTGCCATCTACCTGTACATGATCTATGTATTGAAATGGGCATTTGTCTAGTTCATGATATCTGGGAATACATACAATCTCAGGGATTAAGCCAGGAATTTTGGGAAGGGGCCTTTTTTTATATTTTGGGAAAAAATAGCGCGTGAAATTGCTTGAATTGGGAATTTTTTTCGTCGACCGATCGAATCCATTACTGGGATTTTTTGTCGATATTATTAGTAAATGGTGTGGATGTCATTGATCTCACTTACTCCTGGTTAATATTTTATTAACCAACCATCCAAATTTGACAACATGTTTCAATGAATCTGCTTATGGACTGCATGAGCATTGAGCACAATACTCAAGATTTCACTGGCTTTCTTTTCTTTTTTTTTGCTGATTGAGAATTTATTTTACAGATTGCGGGACACAAACGGGTTTGGGGAAGGGGCCGATATTCGGCCCCTGGAGGCATGGTACTTTAGTCCCTGAATCTACAGCTAGAGCTGTTTATGTAACTACATGTATATAACATTGTCTCTGGGCAGGCAGAGGTCACGATCACGAGGCAGGAGGTCACAATCTCGGGGCCGGCGCGGGTGACGATATCGAGGCAGGTGTACGTCAAAATATCGGGTCAGGAGGTCGCAATATCGAGGCAGATGGAGGTCACAATGCTGTGATCGAACAGCGTCAAGGTAATTGTTATCTACTCCATTGAGCTCAATGACCAAGCAGGTGTAGTAGGCCATTATCACAACTGGATTTTTTGCCAGATTAAAATATACCCAGGTGCTAACTGCTTTCACCGGGCTGGTCATTTTCATAAATTTTCCTAAAAAAAATCCCTCAAAATTGTTGCTGCATTTAGACAAGATGCTGATCGGTCTAGTCCACACACATTTGTTCAGTATTATCAGGTGAAAACTTAGTACCAGAAGATTATTTGGAATCGCCCTGTAGTTGGCCAAAGTTTGTATGACTAAAAAACGGGACATATTATGTATTCATCTTATACGGGCTGTTTTTATTGCTTGTCCACACAATAACTAGAGTTCTACTTGACAGATCTTTACCAAATTCCGTATACATGTTTATCACGACAAGATGAAGAAGCCTGTTAATTTCCAAATTATTTCAATAACTTACCTCCTCTTGGCGGCGAGTTTTGATTTTTCGCACTCTGTACCTTAGTCCACACAATAACTTGGTAATAATTTGGTATACATGTTTATCATTGCAATACGTAGAAGCCTATTGATTTTCACAAATTTTACAGTTATGTCCCCTTGGTGGGCATTTTTAATTTTCGCACTCTGTACCCTTGTCCACGCAATAACTTCTACTTGACGGATCGTAACCAAATTTGGTATACCATGTTTATTACGACACTACGAAGAAGCATTTTGATTTTATAAAATGTCCGATGACTTTTCTTCCTTTGACAGCTGTTTTTAATTTTCACTCTCTGTATCCTTGTCCACGCAATAATTTGAATTCTACTTTATGAATCATGATCAAAGTTGGTACACATATTTTGCTGTGGTAAGATCACCTGGCAACAAATCAGGATATTGTAAATTCAACTGCTGAATTTGAGTATTCTCCCCAGGTGTATTCCCAGCTGTAAATGTCTTAATTTACAAGTCACTGAGCCATAAAACACCATAAAATCATGCATATACATTGTATTATTCATTCTATTCCTCGGCAGGTGCGACATGCTGCCCGTGGCCATTCTAGTATTGAAAAGCTGCAGGTCGGGCATCTATGTTCTATGAACACCGGGGGATACTGGGGGGATATCTGGTCAACAACGTGTCGCACACAAGTAGAACAACCTTCTCATCTCTAATTTTCGAACTAAATCCTTTGTTTATCCTTGCTCTTTTTACGTTTTCGTAGCATAACTCTAAAACACTGTACACTCAGCGGTAATTAGTTTTAACTGTATAGCCATACACGTCTTTGTCAGGCGATGGCGTTGTGCGGGCATATGATGTTCTTGCCAATGCATGTGCAAGAGCAGACTTGGCGGCCCCTGACAGGACCACCAGTACATCACTTCGAAAGTACATGGCGACAATGACACAGGTACCAGCAATTATTATTGAGCAAATCTTTATGGCCTTTTGTTATTTTTATCACAGACGCTTGCTGTCGTTGTGATATAGTCACCGCTTTTGATGTGCGTCTGTATGTCCTATACATTTGCATTAAAGTTTTCGCCACTCTCTGATGGCTTTTATTTTTATTCCGACAGCTGCGTTAGTGGGTGAAACACTCCCTGGCGATTGGCTTGTTTTGTACAGTTTTTGTGTATGGTCTATAACATTGCAATTAAATGGTGCCTTCATGATTTATCACCGATCGGGCGGCACGTGGGAGTAGTAAATAGTAATTTTAACGATGGGATTCATCCTTAACAGAATCCCGATATTCCTGGTTTGACCCTCAGGTGCATTGTTGGTTTTCTGGTATGTTAGAGTTGAATCCGGTTGTAAAATACCCAGTATAAAAGTAATAAGATTAGTACTAATCCTATTACTTTTGAGGAGTGGGGCTAAATGACTGGTGTGGTGAGGACCTGGCTGTTGACAGGCTGTTAAATACCATTAAGTCAAATGAAATTTTGATCACAGAATAACCAGTCCACAAACATCCCGGTCCTACATGACATAAATAACTTTAACTAACATTTATATTTTCACATGTAAAACATGCCCCTGCTTCTGTCAGATATAGTTTAATAACTAATTCTACAGTAACACCTGCTTGTCATAGACAGCAACTAAAAGTGGATTGAGTTAAGTTTTGTTGTTGTGTCATTTTTAATGCCTCACACCAGATCTGGGATATTGTAAGTTAACTGTTCTTGGCTGAATTTGTTAGACTTTCTAGCAACCTACACAAATGCACACCTATAAACAAAGTGAACAGTTACATTTCTCATGGTATCAACTGCCAAGTATATCTTACTTGGACGAATAACCTTTGTCGTACAATAGAAAGTAATATTCCCGAAAGAAACTCAAAGAGCCTAAGAATTCAAGGACCTACATTTATTGTCATAAATGTTCTTTAAAAAACAGAGACATTTACAGAATTAAATAACAACCGGAACTGACAATAATTTGTGCAGGTGCACAAGCGACATTTTGGAAAGAACCCAGATAGCCAAAATCTTGATTCTACAAGATCAGGTGTGTATTGCTGACTTCCAGAACAAGCGATTGGATGAGATGCAGCTCAATGGTACGTTACTGATTTACAGATGGCCTCTTTGCAATATAGGTCACGTCCAATGCTCTTTCTGGTTTTGTAAAGTGGTGACTGCTTCAAAACTGGGTGGAGACCGTGGGTGAATGTCAAATATTTTTTTGCTGTAAGTGATCGTGTTATTTTTTTTTGGTGAAAGTGATATGTTTATGCCAAATAATCACCAGTATAACACGCTGGTATGCGTTTTGTTCTAATTGCATAATTAGGTCATCCAAGATGACCAAAAGGTCATTATTTTATTACTAGCTTGAAATTGCTTCTCATGAAATGTTTCGTTTTTCCATGTGACTGCTTTTGGCCTGTATCTGGTTTTCATTACCCATTCCACATGATTAATTTTACCTATATTTTGTTATATGGACACTGTTTAAGATCTCGGTTGTGAGCGATACATGCATGAGGCCCATTTGTGCCAGTTGTTATCATTCATTGTGTTACATGTATGCTTTGCCATTATCCCCTCGCTATAGGTAAGAGGGGATATTATAGCATTCGTTCATGTATATGCGTACGTGCATACGTAGTTATGTACGAACGTACATTAGTAACACTTTTACTTTTTCAATAACTCATGAACCGCTTCACCGATTTTGATAATATTTGGCCACAATGTGTCTAGGGATGGTACTTTGTTTTGCATACGACCCAAGTCCGACCGCCCAAGGTCAAGGTCACTGAGGATTTGGATTTTTTTTATCAAGGCTGCCAGCGAGGGGATTAGCTTCGTTTAACAATGTCAGTTCTTGTTTTCAGATATTGTGCTGTCCGGTGACCATAATGAAGATGAAAATCAACAGGCTGTAGACCCACAGTACGTACAGCAAGTTCAAACTGCATCAGATGACGACGACAACTCGACAAACCCTGACACGTATACAGAGATGTTGTTTGAAGCAGAGAACTTCTTTGAGGAAAAGATTCCAGACTGCGGAAGATGCCTCAGAAGTTCAATCAAATACCTTGGAGTACTAAAGAGGAGGAGGAAATACATGTACTTTTTAGCCAGGTTTTTTTTTCAGAAAAATATCCAGGCTATTGGATTGGCGAAAGCCGGGCGGGCGGGCGGGCGGCGTCCACAATCAATGTTAAGTTTTCGTGTTTGAGTCCATTTCTTTGTTACTGTACCACCTAGGACCACCAAACTTTCTCAGCTTCATAATTAAAGGGAGTCCACCACATATCACTATCCAACATGTTACCTTTTTTTGAACTTAACCCATTTTTTCCGCGCAGTCGACTTAGCCATTTTCAATGTTAACTTTTCTCGTTTACAATGATAAGTTTTCGTGTTTAAGTCCATTTATTTGGTACTGTACCACCTAGGACCACCAAACTTTCACAGCTTCATAACAAAGGGGTACCCACCACATACAACTATCCAACATGTGACCATTTATTTTACCTTCACCTATTATTTCTACGTAATTGCCATTTTCAACGTTAACTTTTTAACGTACGTCTGGTTAAAGTGTTTTGGTTAACAGTTTTTCGTTATACTATATCTCTGCAACTGCTTCGCCCATTACCTTGAAACTTCACATGGGTGTTTATCATCATCCATATTTTCATTATAGCACCCAACCGTGCGGCCCCTGTGCCCAAGGTCAAATAACTTTGATTTTTTTTGTTAAAGTTTGTTCGTGTACTATATCTCTGCAACTACTTCACCCATTACCTTGATACTTCACATGGGTGTTTATCATCATTGTCGCGCCCGCTTGCGGAAAGCGCGATATCGTCGGCATTTTGGCATACGTCCGTCCGTCCGTCCGTCCGTCCGTCCGTCCGTCTGTCCCTCCGTCCGTCCGTCCTGGCACACATTAGGGTACTTATGGGGTAGGGGGCGTGGCCTAAGACAATAGAAGACAATGGAACTTATTCCGTACCCCGTAAGCCTATTGTGTCTTACGGGGTATTTCCTTTGATCTTTTATATAGCAAGTACCCCCTAAGGTCCGAAATGTTCGTCCGTCCGTCCGTCCGTCCGTCCGTCCGTCCGTCCGGACTAATATGCATATTAGTCATCATCCATATATTCATTCTGTGTCCCACTCAGCGGCCCCTGTGCCCCTATGTCAAGGTCAAATGACTTAGAAGTTTGAGCTAATGTTTCTGTCAAAAGTTTCGTTAAAGTTTTCACATACCTACTATCTCTGTAACCGTAACTTTGCTTGTGACTTTGTATGCTTATTTGGCATCAAACTTCAAGTAAATACACTCTGAGACCATCAAATGCCTCGGCAGGCTCGACATGCGGGCCGCGGCCATCTGTTGTTTAAATGGTGGTCATCGCGAAATCAAAGATGGCCGCTGTTGAAAAGTAGGCCAAATTCTTCTTCTCGCGAACTGCCAGGCCGATTTTTACGAAACTTGGTATGAATGATCGATAGTTAACGCTGGTTCAGATTCCTTCAAATGGTGGACCCCGGGTCAAAAATGGGCGGGGCAGGAGGGGTCAAGTAGGGGTCAAATGTCACATTTGACCGAATATGGTCATGTCATATATCAATTCGAAGGTATCGACGAGACGGTCACTCTGGAGCTTTTTTTGTCGAAATCAAATAATTACGTCATCCGAGATGGCCGCCGAAAGGTCAAAAGGTCGTTCTTTCAATATATATTACAAATGTCTTCTTCTCGTGAACCACTTGGCCAATATTGGAAAAACGTTACAGTAATGATCAGTGGGTCAAGCCTTTTCATTTTTGATAAAATGATGGTCATCGCGAAATCCAAGATGGCCACTGTTGAAAAGTAGGTAAAATTCTCCAAAAAATCTTCTCACAAACCGCCATGCCGATTTCGAAGAAGCTTGATATGAATGATCAATAGTTAACGATGTTTCAGATTCCTTCAAATGGTGGCCCCCGGGTCAAAAATGGGCGGGGCAGGAGGGGTCAAGTAAGGTTCAAATTTCACATTTGACCGAATATGGTCATGTCATATATCAATTCGAAGGTATGGACGAAACAATCACTTAGGAGCATTATTTGTCGAAATCAGATGATTACATCATCCAAGATAGCCGCCGAAAGTTCAAAAGTTTGTTCTTTTATTAGAGATTTGAAACGACTTCTTCATACAAACCACTTGGCCATTGGTAGCAAACTTCGCAGTTAAAGCCTTTTCAGTTTTGTTAAAATGGCGGTCATCGTTAATCCAAGATGGCGGCCGTCTAAAAATAGCACAATTGTTTTAAAAATCTTCTCACGAAACACCAGACCGATTTCTACGAAACTTGACTGAAATGATCGATGTACAATGTTTTTTAAATTTGTCAAAATAGTGACCTCTGGGTCAAAAATGGGGTCAACAATGGGGTCAAATAGGGGTCAAATTTTATTTTTGACGGAATATGGTCTTATAATATATCAAATCAAAGGTTTGATGAGGCGATCGCTGTGGTGCTGTTTTCATCGAATTGGATGATTACATCATCCAAGATGGCGGCCGAAAGGTCAAAAGGTCGTTCTGTTATTAGAGATTTCAAATGTATTCTTCATACAAACCGCTTGGCCATTGGTGGCCAAACTTCGCCATTGGTGGCCAAACTTCGCATATATGGTTCATTGATAAAACAAATCAGTTTTGTTAATATGGCGGTCGTCCTTAATCCAAGATGGCCGCCGTCTAAGAATAGCATACATTCTTAAACAAATCTTCTCACGAACCACCAGACCGATTTCAACGAAACTTGACAGGAATGATCGATGTACAATGCTTTTTCAAAGCTGTTAAAATGGTGACCTCTGTGTCAAAAATGGGCATGGCCCAGGGGGTCAAATAGGGGTCAACTTTTTAGCTCACCTGAGGGAAGCTCATGTGAGCTATTGTTACCGCAATGTTACCGTCCGGCCGTCCGTCGTCCGTGAACATTTTAAAACGTCTTCTCCTCGGTAACCATTGGGCCTATAGTCACCAAACTTCATGGTCATGGTCCTTATGTAGGGGGATTACAAAATTGTTAAAATGTCGTCATTCCATAATCCAAGATGGACGCGTCTAAAAATAGCACAAATTCTTCAAAAATCTTCTTCTCAAGAACCGCAATCCGGATTTGATAAAACTTGGTAGGAATGATCGATGTACAATGCTGTTTCAAACTTGTTAAAATGGTGACCCCGGGGTCAAAAATGGGCCTGGCCCGTGAGGTCAAATTGGGGTCAAATTTTATTTTTGACTGAATATGGTCATGTCATATATCGAATCGAAGGTATCAACGAGGCGATCACCCTGGTGCATATCTTGTCGAAATCGGATGGTTATGTCATCCAAGATAGCCGCCAAAAGATTAAAAGGTCGTTCTTTTATTAGAGATTTCAAAATTCTTCTTCACATGAACCGCTTGGCTCATGGTAGCCAAACTTAAAACTTATCGTCCATGGGTGAAGCCTTTTCAGATTTGTTAAAATGGAGGTCATTGCTAATCCCGGAACACATTTTTAAAAAAATTCTTCTTCTCATGAACCGCTAGCCGGATTTCGACGAAACTTGGTAGGAATTATCGACGTACACTGTTATTTCAAAGTTGTTAAAATGGTGAACCCGGGGTCAAAAATGGGCGTGGCCCGTGGGGTCAAATTTTATTTTTGACCGAATATGGTCGTGTCTATATCAAATCGGATGTATCTGTCGGGCAGGAAACGCCTACCAAGCTCGCAGATTATCTCTACGTACAGACGTACAGACGGACACACCGTATAATATATATTACAGACATGTTATATTTTAAGAAATAAGCAAATACTATCGTTTTAATTCACGTTTCAATAAGTTAGTCATTGCACATCCGCATCCATGTCTGTCGGGCAGGAAACGCCTACCAAGCTCGCAGATTATCTCTACCTACAGACGTACAGACGGACACACCGTATAATATATATTGCAAACATGTTATATTTTAAGAAATAAGCAAATATTATCGTTTAATTCACGTTTCAATAAGTTAGTAATTGCACATCCGCATCCATGTATGTCGGACAGGAAACGCCTACCAAGCTCGCAGATTATCTCTACGTACAGACGTACAGACGGACACAACCGTATAATATATATTACAGACATGTTATATTTTAAGAAATAGGCAAATATTATCGTTTTAATTCACGTTTCGATAAGTTAGTTATTGACGCGTACCAAGGTAGGCAACGCCTACCGCATCATTGTCGGTCAGGTAGGCAACGCCTACCAGGGTAGGCGTTGCCTACCTCCGGGACGTCTGTCTGTCTGCTCTGTCTGTCTGTCTGTGCTGTCTGTCTGTCTGTCTGTCTGTCTGTGTCTGTCTGTCTGTCTGTCTGTCTGTCTCTGTCTGTTGTCTGTCTGTCTGTCTGTCTGTCTGTCTGTCTGTCTGTCTGTCTGTCTGTCTGTCTGTCTGTCTGTCTGTCTGTCTGTCTGTCTGTCTGTCTGTCTGTCTGTCTGTCGTCTGTCTGTCTGTCTGTCTCTGTCTGTCTGTCTGTCTGTCTGTCTGTCTGTCTGTCTGCTGTCTGTCTGTCTGTCTGTCTGTCTGTCGTCTGTCTGTCGTCTGTCGTCTGTGTCTGTTGTCTGTTGTCTGTCTGTCTGTCTGTCTGTCTGTCTGTCTGTCTGTCTGTCTGTCTGTCTGTCTGTCTGTCTGTCTGTCTGTCTGTCTGTCTGTAACTATACATCATGCCACATTAATACAATTACCCTCGTTACTGATCGTCCTTCCGTCTGTCTGTTTAATTATTTGAAAGTGTTTGTAACAGTTTCTCAAATAGGGGCCTAAGTACTTCGACAGGCCACATTTTGGTCGCACCTGCTTTAGCAGTAGCGAGATTATAGTCGGCGCTTTTTCCGTCGTCGTCCGAAATGTTCAAAAGTTTGTACAAGCTTCATCATGGTATAACTTTGATATTACTTGACGGATTACTTCAATATTTGGACACTCGATACATGTGAGCATTTGGAACACACTCATGCGGCCATTAACATAACCATGACCTTTTTTTACCATCACATTTTTTTAGGAAAAACGTATCCATTTTCTTTTCCGTCAAAAAGTTTGTACAAGCTTCGTCATCTTGGTATACCTTTAATATTACTTGACGGATTGCTTCAATATTTGGACAAGTGTTACATATAAGCCTTTGGAACACACTCGTGCTATCATTAACTTGACCTTGACCTTTTTTACCTTCACATTTTTGCGGAAACACTTAGCCATTTTCTTATGTCAAAAAATGTGTACAAGTTGACATAGCTTTAATATTTGTGGGTGGCAGGTGAGAGAATGGAGACTTGGTGTGGCCCTCACATGTCTTTGGCATTTTGTATGTGACAGTTGAATCTGGTTGTACCCCTTATGTGAGTATTACGATTATTTGTAATCCTATGTTAGGGGAAGGGGCAAAGTGACTTTGGTGTGGTATGGACCTGGCACCAGGTCGGGTTATTCTAATTTCAGGGCTGAGTATATTTTTTCTCGATGTATATATTCCGTTCTGATTTTGGTATTTTCCCCCAAATGCATGCAGCAGGTTAAAACGGGATCAAACCCATTTGCCCGGTCTTACATGACCTGTTGATAGGCCATTTAACACCAATAAAATTACCTGATAGATTGCTTCAATGTTTGGACACTTAATACATGTGACCATTTGGAACCGTGACCTTTTTGTACCTTCACATTTTTGCGGAAACACATAGCCATTTTTTGCGCCAAAACGTTTGTACAAGTTTCTTCATCATGGTACAACTTTAATATTACTTGACGGATTGCTTCAATACATCCCTCTCTCAAAGTGCATGATCACGTGGTTACAATAACAACAACAAATACTGAAACTTCCAGCAGCGCCTCCGATTCAAGGTACGTATTCTGTTATATTGTCCTTATTATATTCCCCGCAACGAGTTGTGTGTTGGTTGGGGGGGGGGGGGGGAGTATACTGGAGCCAGGTTGTCCGTCCGTCCGTCCGTCATTAAGCTTAACATCAGAGAAATATGTTATAACTTCTATTTCCTTCATCTAAAATGCATAATATTTCACGCATGCATTCCTGTTATGTAACGGATTTTAATGAAATATGGCGCATCAAAATCAGTTATCAAATAAAGACACTATAAAATATGTACCTTGAATCGGAGGCGCTTCTGGAAATTTCGGTAATTGTTGCTGTTGTTGAAATCACGTGACGATGCACCTTGTTGGTGGAACTTTAATTGTTTGCCGACAGGCAGAGAGAACTAGCGAAAACGGTTCTCTAGCTTTTTAGACATGGAAATATCTCTCATGTGGTTGGTCGGGCGAACGCGATGGTGTAAATTAACGGTGGGCTTCCTCCTTATAGGAATCACGATTTGCCTGGTTTTGGCCCTTATATACGTTTTTATCTTTGGCTCGTTTTGTTACCTGGGAGTTGAATTGGGTTATTGCCTATTATAAAAGTAGTAATATTATTACTAATCCTACTGCTTTTGTGAGGGGGCCAAGTGATGCTGGTGTGGCGAGGACCTGGCATCAGATCAGGATTATTCTCATTTCAGGGCTTAATATATAGTTTTTGTTATTGTAAATATTCTGTTGTACAGGTAATATATGGGATTTAGTACTAAACCCATTGACCCGGCCTTAAACTACCGTAACTGTTGATAGGCCGTTAAACCCCAACAAACAAACAAACAAACAAACTCATTTAACTGAGGTTGCAAGAGGAGTCTATAGACACTCCATAGCTGATCAGGGAACTCACTCCTCCTGTGTTAATATTACCACAGTAAGGGAAGTAACCTTCACATCTCTAATCGATGCATATGATAGGGATAATCACGGTAGTTGTGATAATAAGGGGGAGGGGTGTTAATAAAAAATACAATATCCCACCCCCAAAACAAAAATAAATAAAAAAAACCCACAAGGACTGACTATGTGCAAATTACACTCATAACAATACCCACATATATTAATGAAAGCTAGATGTGACTTCATGATGTTTTATTGAACACTTTTAAGCCATATGGCACATGAAGTAGTACAAACTACATTTTCAACAAGTATATGTGACAAAGATAACAGGCATAATAGACAAACGACAATCGTACTACCTGCATATATGGACACCGGCTGACTGTATGTACATGTAGTTGTGTGGCATAACCGACCATGATATGCTCCGGTCATTCTGTGTAGCCGCGTAGTATGATCAGGGCATATGATGTTCGCCAGTCATTGCATGCGTTACCTGCGACACTAAATTATGTATGTTGATATATATTTGTATTATAAATATATACAATATTGTAAACGTTGCGATATATGCGAATAGCTATTTGTCCGCCGGTGTCTCGTATGTAACAATAGTGTACATGTATAGCACTTATACATACTTTACTATTCAAAATAATTCACATATATACCCCACTGCATGATTAATACTAATAGTTTTGATAGAATGATTGCGATTTACGTCCCAGCAACGGCTAATGTCATATAATGACGGGACCATAATTGAAAGCATGGTCCGACAGACCAGTGGTAAGGAATTATTCTACTATGAAAGATATTTTCAAACTCTATAGCAGGCTTTAAACTTAAAACCTTCTGTGTTTTACATAGCTACGCTATTTCTGGTTTTATTAAAATATAACAAATATAATATAAATATAGTAGTTTGGGAGAAGATCATGATGTGAATGGATATACAGGCTGTCGTTCCTTATCTTAAATGCTTTGAATATATATATTGCTAGCTTGCGTACAGTTTCGGAGTTTTCATACTTTACCAATTCTGTAAATTTTATCATGTTTGGTCGTTTCCAATAGTATTTATGTATAAATGTCTTTGTTACATCGCTGTACATGGGAAATTCCAATACAAAATGATATTCATCATCTAGTTTGTTACATAAAGGGCATTTTCTATTTTCAATTTGTATTCCGCTCCATCTGCCTGACATGTAAGAGTTATATATAAGTAGATATAGAACAATAAACGTCTTAGTGCAGAAATATGAAAAATCAGAGAATAGCCACTGAATATAAGTGTGCTCTGCCGGTGCCCAGGATAATTTCATTTGAATGAGCGCGTGTATTATAGCACGTCAATATTGTAGTGGAAAGTTCCGTTCATATGATCATTTGAGAATTATCGTTATCCTGCATAAATACATAGAATGCATAGAAAATTACAAGTTTAAACATGTTATTTTGTTATGATACGAGGTCGTGTCCGACCAAAGTTAGAAGCATTGTACATATATATAGAGTTATACCGATGAAAACCGAAACACGCAGAATGCCTATGGATATCATCAGAATACACGCTGAAATTCCATAATTAAATCGATATTTAAGGCACTTTCCTGCATTGACACGCAATCTGGATCAAGCACAATGTTTAAAGGAAACTATTAGCGATCGATACCCTGTTATATTATCCAACATACATAGTTATATATTATTGTTGTGGGTGGTTGGTCGAGAGCACGCCAAGAGTAAATTAACGGTAGGGGTTCCTCATAGGAATCACGATTTGCCTGGTTTGGGCCTCAGGTACGTTTTTATCTCTCGCTCTTTTGTTACCTGGGAGTTGCATTGCGTTATTGCCCATTATAAAAGTAGTAAGACTATTACTGATCCTACTGCTTTTTGGGGCCAAGTGATTCTGGTGTGGCGAGGACCTGGCAGCAGATCAGGATTTCAGGGCTGAATATATAGTTTTTTTTATTGTAAATATTCAGTTCTGATTTTGGGATTCACCCCCCCCCCCCAAATTTGTACATGTACTTGTACAGGTAATATATGGGATTTAGTACTAAACCCATTAACCAGGCCTTAAATGACCTTAGCTGTTGATAGACCGTTAACCCCCAACAAACAAACAAATATATTACTGTTATTTACAATTGAGATGTACCGAACGTCGGCGAAACAAATTTGTGGATGCCATTGTGATCACTGTCTTAGCAGGCCGGTACCACAGGTGGAAGATTCTGACATATGACACCAAACAAATGCCTATTAAAAAATCCCATTACCCCATCCACCTTGTATCGTACTGTACATGAAGTTACTAGAAGGGTAGCAAGAGTACGGTTAATATGGGAAAAGCCCCATTGTTTCTGACTCACACAAACACAATAAACATCGATTAGATTTATAACTTGTGTCTCTGGCAATCGAAAAATGTCTTAGGTGCGTGAATATACTCACTTCAAATCGCTGTTTCCAGCCGTTATCGAGTTATTCGCATTTTGTATACCCCATCCAAAGCGAAATGTGCGTGTACGAAAGAATCTCACACAGAATCGGAGGCCGTCCGGCGTGGATTATCGGTCATATCTGGCCGATAGCTGATCGCCAGCTCAAACTAATGTCGTGCACCATGACCATATACATTAGAAATTCCAACCATACAAGTTCGTCCAATTGTGATCGTTCACTTTTTTTGTCTTAATTTCGATCATTATCTGGAACCGGGTCAATGCACCATCTTCTATAATACAAGCACCGAAGCGTCTATGTAAGAACATCTCTGATTCGCTAAATCTAAACTGTGATGACGTCATTCAAACCATTTCGGGATTCCGGAAGACATAATCTGATAGTACGCGAATCATGAATGAAAGGCAATGGAATTAGAAAAAAAAGTGTTTTTTAGTTCGGTGAACGATCACAATTGGACGAACTTTGTATGGTTGGAGTTTCTAATGTATATGGTCATGGTGCACGACATTAGTTTGAGCTGGCGATCAGCTATCGGCCAAATATGACCGATAATCCACGCACGACGGCCTCCGATTCTGTGTGAGATTCTTTCGCACACGCAAATTTCACTTTGGATGAGGTATGCAAAATGCGAATAACTGAATAAATGTTGGAAACAGCGATTTGAAGTGATTATATTCACACACCTAAGGCCTTTTTCGATTGCCAGAGACAGAAGTCATACATTTTATCGATGTTTATTCTGTTTGTGCGAGTCGAAAACGAGAGGGCTCTTTCTATAATAGCCATATTGTTTACCACCTTTCTATAATCATGTTAACAGATAGTACTGTATGAGACCAAGTGGGTGGGGTATTGGATTTGTTTGTAATGGTCATTTTCTTTGTGTCACAGGTCCGAGTATTCCACCTGTTGCCGGTACAGTATTCAAGGTGTATGATCATGTGATTACAACAACAACAACAAGTACTGAAACTTCCAGAAGCCATCCGATTCAAAGTACGTATTCTTTTATTTTGTCCTTATTATGTAACGGATTTTGATGAAATATGGCGCATCAAACGTGTCTTGTTAAGCTGCATTTGGTGGTCTCTGTACTGTTAGACGGCCCGCCAGGGCATGAAAAAACTTTTTATGGCATTTTTTGTTACAAATGGGTACCCACTCATTTCAAGTTCATTTAGGGGTTAAATCAAGAAAAATCATAGGTGTCTTAAAGGTACATGCCAACTCAGAAGGCACACACTTTTCTTTATGGAATTAAATAAGTGTATAATTGTATCACTATTCCACCAGTTCTAAAAATTACGAGTGCCTGCTATACAGATATAATCATTTAGTAATATTTATTTTACTGATAGTGACGCGCGGTGGTATCAGGTTATTTTCATATGCAAATTAGGCAACATATTTTTTAATTATTTATACTAATTAAATCTGCCACCTGAAAAAAAATATTTTCGACAGATTATAAAGTATGATCATTGCACATCAAAAAATAAATACGGAGAATAAATAGCAATGTCCGTTAACATTTTATGGAAACACGGTTATCGCCCCTGATATCAGTAAAAATTTACGTCTGATATAAAATGTATAATAATGCCAATCAATACATGGGATAATAGTGAATGAATGTTTATTTTGCCAGAAAATGTCTCGGGTAATGTCTCTGATATATTGAACAGTGTGTACATACCGAATGGGCATATACCTTTAATGTTTGCCATATATAGGTAATACAATAGCATATTAGATAATTTACTAACTTATATTCCAAGATGGCCGCCACTAATTACATATGTGAACTTTTCAAATGAATAACTTGTAAATTACCACGACTCCACTCCAGACTCGGGGATTATCAACGTTGTTGTTTACAAACTAGTGCTCAAAGTATGCGTTTAGATATGGGTCTACGCTCAATTTGGGCTGTTTGGGGGACAAAAAAGCTCTGTTTTTCTGAATTTCGCTTTTTATTCAAGTTGTGTGTACTACTATGAGACAATATGGGTCATTGTGTCATTTCCACAGCTATGTTTAGAGAATTTTGCATGTATCTTGCATATGATTGTCAGACCAGAATTGTGAAAAAGTCCTTGAATCACTTGCTAACAACAATACAGTTATTCACCTACCAATGTGTTCACCATCAAAATGATGGGAGCAGTATCAGATAACCACATACCAATATGACATATGACATAGAAACAAACACTTGTTACCACACTCCTCTGGATTGGTCAAATATAAATTTAATTCTAATTGCATGTAGGCCACACCTCTAATTACATAGGTGGTAAATACATTACCATGTGGATTTGCCAAACAGTACTCTCACCATGGCTTATACTGTTCGCATGTCGGTTAATTCTCATTCATTACACTGTCTGTACTGTCCAATAAATATTAACTTGTGATTAAAATGAAGTCATGAATGTTTTCAATATCAAAACAAAGATCATGCTGAATTACCTGCAAATTACTGCATTGTGATATTGAAGATATTCAAGTGACTCATTGAAACATATATCGATTAACAGCATCACCGTCAATGTTACGTGCTGATGTAGAATCATTATTGCGTGTAGATATGGCTTGTTTCTCGTTTTGAGCATGTAATTCAAGGATTTGTGAGCGTAATACGATGCCAGTTGTATCATTTGGTGGGATCCGCATAATTTAAATTGATGTCTTATATATAGGGTTTAGCCTTACTGTATTACAGTTTACGTGTACCTGATATTACAGCTTAATGCTTCGTTCCTCTAGAGCGTTCCCTAACACGAACTGTGCGAAAGCCACTTCATGCATTGAAAAGAAGAACATTTTCACCGGGCGTAGTATGTGTTATAATTATATGACCATCCATAGGATAATGGTAATGCGTGCAGACTGCCTAGCAGAATGACAATTGTTTATGCAATGTTCTATCATATCCGGAAATTATGTTTTATACTTCACTATTTTCCTGTCAAATTGTGACCTAAATTCATCATGTGAATGAAACTCCAGACAATTCTGGATACAGCATAGCTCTAACATAGCGGCAACAAGCTATCTATATAGTGTTTACACATTTTTACTAGTAATACACACTGCTAAAAAGAATCATAAGACTGTGTTATTTCAACTACTCTCCACAACTCGATCACCATATGTTGATGGAGCTACATACATGTACAAGGTGTATGATCACGTGGTACTAACAACAACAACAAGTACTGATTCAAAGTACGTATTCTTTTATAGTGTCCTTATTACGTAACGGATTTTGATGAAATATGGCGCATCAAACGCGTCTTGCTAAGCTGCATTTGGTGGTCTCTGTATTTTCGCCCAAACTTCAGTCGTTTTTGCGAAGAATCGATTTCCGTGTCTCCAAACTCCATAGACCACCAAATGCAGCTCATGAGACGCGTTTGCTGTGCCATAGTTCATCAAAATCAGTTGCATATTAAGGAAACTATCAAATAATACTTACTTTGGAGTGGGCGACGTTGTTGTTGTTGTAACCACGTGATCATGCACATTGATGTATGTCCAGATGCGAAGTTGAATATTATGATGCGACATTTATCATTCATCATAATCTTTTGCTATTCTGTCCAAGAAACCACACTATACCCAAACACGTACCAGTCCTGCATTTTAAAGGTGTCTGGCATTCACATCTAGGAGATGAAATAATATGTATATATCTCCAAGTAACACATACATATTTCTATATATAAGGGAATGTATTTGCAATAGTGAATTTGTTGTATTTTACAGTGGCTGGTCAACTAAAACTACAAATACAGTACATTTTGTTGCCGAATATAAAGAGCTACAATGTACCTTCATAATGTCAATAGTACAGCAAAACAAAAACACAATAAATGAGACATAGCGAACCAAGACAACGGGTAAAGCGGTCTCCAGTCCCGACAAAAACGCGATCGTATATAAAACTGACAAATAAAACAATTACAACGTTTAATAATGTTGATAATGCGATGTATGAAAGTTGTCATAGTCGTATTGTTATCTGCAGATATCTGGAGAATCTGAAGCATTCTTATTGAAGAATATCATTTCTGCTAAAGCATAAAAGACCGCATGTGTTTCTTCATTGCTGATTTTGATACAGAAATATGTCATACTTATTCTATTCTACGGTTTAAAGGTCACATTACAAACTATTACTTATTTTCTTCAAAATGCGCTAACAACAGCAACGGCGACACTAATAACCGATTTCCGGTTCGTTTGTATTTTTCGTGATATTGATATTTCTCATATCGCACCTTATCTGACACCTATACAGAGCCATGCAATGAATTGGTCATCGCTTATCTCTCCTGTTACTGCGACCTACTGGCGCGAGGTGGCGCTGTAAAAATAACCGCTATGACGTAGCAGTAGAACCGCTTACCTGATTGGTGGATGAAGGTTTCTTATATAATATCGTTTGGATTTAAGGACATCATGTATTTGTTGCATAATTTCTTCGTTTTTGTCGTTTAATATATACGTTAATAGTTATGTTTTCCTTCGCCTAGTTATACTTGGATTATTTCTACGTTGGTTGCAATCATCGGCGGTTGTAATTCACGGTCAAATAGAGACATTTCGTAAATTGATTCTGCAATGCAGAATGTTACTTCAGCATACTTGTGCTTTGACAATTTTCAGTTGAAATAATCAGTGACACGCGTGTGTAGCTATGTTCAAACGGATACCGCCTGAGGTCATTAATAGCAAACAACTTATCCGATAATTTGACCGCAGGCAAATAGGGAAGTGGATCTTGGGACAGGTGTATTCTGAATTCAATGAAGCCACACATATTCTATGCTGATTGATTGTATCCATTTTGTTTATCTGTCCTAGTCAGTGACAGACGTGTGAAGCTACGTTCAAACGGATGTCAACAATGATGCGGCATGTGTATATTGAATCCGCGAGGCCACACATATGCCAAGCTGATTGGTCGAGTCCAATTTGACAGACATGAGTAGTAGTAAGGGAGTCAAAATGATACCACCTACCGTGGTATCATTTATAACCCTCTATAATACCCCCACCACCCCCGAAAATCAAAAAATTGGTTAACGAGGAAAATTGGGTCTCCCGACAGCAAATTTATGAATTTTTGGAGAAAAATTATTTTGAGAAGAGGGAGTCCCAATTATATTGGTAATTGACTTTTGAAAAAAGTCGAAATCATTCATGCAAGTACAATAGTTTATATTCCTCATTTTTCTTCTCCGATATAGCTAATTTATTTCGCAGATCAGCAACTAATTCTACCAGCTCTAGTCTACCACGTTCACCTTTAGCCACCTGACAGCGTAGTTGCTTATGTCTACAAAGAGTTTGGGCACTAACGAATTTACAAGGGCATCTAGGGCATTGAAATTGTGGGGGGACACAAGGAAACTTTCTACGTCTCGCTAGATGCCTTCGTAGATAGTCTTTACACGTAAACCTCTTACAACAAGTCACACACTCCATTATATGTATATAAAATTTATCTGTTCAATTGGACGTGAAAAAAACATTATGTAAATTTTTGACGTCCAATTGAACAGATAAATTTTATAGGTTATACAAAAGTATATATACAAAAGTATAATACAGAAAATATGATAACGCCAGAAACTAGAGCAGAAATAGAAAGTTTGAGAAGAGAAGCCGAATCTCTAGGGATTACTTATAGTACACGGTTGAGAGTTAGGGGGTTGACAAAGCTGATAAATGCCACAAAGAATGAGGCGTTTATGAAGCGGTTTACCCGCGCCTATAAAAGAGGGGCATTTACAAACTCTCACTAGCGGATGAAGTTGGTAACAGAATTCAAAAAGAAAGTATTGCGGAGTTAAGGGCTAGTGTAATAAAACCTTCAAGCACCAATAATTTGTCCCAAATTAGACACACAGGTGGCCCAATACAAAATAAAAGATCTCTCGTTCGCGCGATAGTGGAAAAAGGTGAAGAAACATTGGGGGCTCACGATGAAACATTGGAAAAGGTAGAAAATGGAAGACGGGTAGTTACATTATCCTTTCGTAAAAACATTAACATTAACGAGTCTGAACGCATGTCCGATAAACTCGCTCCGTATCTAACAACCAATTTTTATTTGAGATATTCATATTCTTACAAGCTAGAACATATGGAGGAAATTAAAAATGGAAAACCTGTAACTATAATAATGCACAAAAATCTCGGTGGTAGCGAACCACTATCATCAATGAAAACCGTTAAAAAATGGCTGTCAGATAAGGAGCAAACACGAATAATGTCCGATAAAATAGACAGACCGAATACAAAGTGGAAGTTTGTAAGATGGGTAGAGGTTTTCGTAAAGCTAATACAGGGTAGTAGGGGAATAGATTTGGGACTACAATCCAAAGAAGCGACAGGAGGAGAACTTCCAGAATGGCTGAAGAATAAAAAAGGTATGTATTCTTTAGATAAGTATAATGACGACCTTTGTCTGTTCAGGTGTCTAGCTATGCATATGACAGATAAAAGACCCGACAGATGTACAGAAAAGGCGAAAGAACTTAGTAAGCAATATTTTGGTAGTAATGTGGTTTCACCAATTCCTTTTTCAGATCTGAAAAAGGTTGAAGAGTTTTTTAAAATCTTTTTGGTATAGAAGTATATCAACCCACCGAATGTAATATATGGTGGTTGAAAAAGGTACCAGCGCACTATAAGGCAATAGGTAATAAACCAATGACAATAGGACTGTTTAATAATCACGCATTTCTGATAAAAAACTTTAAAAACCTATCTAAAATTTACGCCTGCGATAATTGCAAGCAGAAATTCACGAAAGCGAGTAATATGAAGAGACACGGGCCAAAATGTATGAGAGGTGAGACAAACGTAATATGTGATGGTAATTATTTAGAGCGCCCGCGTTCGTCGTTCGAGAAAGCGTTCTACCCAAAAAGTTCTAACAGTTATGGGGCGATCGATTGGATGTACTTTGTGGAAAAGCGCGAGGGAATTCACATTCACCACGAACAGTGTGGACACGGGGGTGAAAGATGGATTTTAGGAGCTCCAGTAGATGGATACTGTCCAGAAACCAATACCGTATATCAATATCACGGCTGTTACTGGCACGGGTGTGAGATTCATGCAAAGCATAGAAAAGAAGAACGCGCATCCATTATGAAAAGAGATACATTTATTAGAAAAAGCAAAGAATTCAACCTAGTAGTTATGTGGGAATGCGAATTTCAAAGAACTGGTAAAGACATAAAGATCGGTTGCGACACTACTCTTTATCCATATCAGATAGTATACGATTTTGAGGCATATCTCAACCCAGAATTTGAAACTCTCGGTAATAATCTAGAGTACGAAGCCGAGCACGTTCCGGTAAGCGTTAGTATAGGAGATAATTTCTCAGGAACAGTAACTCATATTTGTGATAAAGATCCCGCAAAACTTATAGAAAAATTCGTAGAAGATTTGAAAGTCAGGGGAAAAGCTATAAGAGAAGAAGTGTGGTCAAGATATGGGTTTAATACAGAACATTTACGTAAAAACCAAATCGCCAAGATCGAACAGTGGATAGAGCAAGTACCGGTTATAGGTTTTAACAGCAGTAAGTACGATATAAACTTAATAAACAAATACCTAGTAGGCGAACTGGCATCAACAACAAAGAAAGTAATTGTCGGAAAACGTGCAAACGCAACAATATTTCTATTTACTACAGAGTTTAGATTTCTTGATGTAATACTTTATCTAGGACCCGGTGTAAGTTACGATAGTTGGTTAAAAGCCTACGAATGCAAAGGACAGAAATCTTTCTTTCCTTATGAGTGGTTCGATTCTCCAGACAAACTGGATTACCCAGGACTACCGGATATAGAGAATTGGTATTCCAAACTATCTGGGAAAATGTTAATAGATGAAACAGAATTAAGTAAATGTCGTAGAATTTTCGAAGAAAATAAAATGAAAACTTTCAGAGATTGGTTGAAATATTATAACGATTTAGATGTAGCACCGTTCCTAGAAGCGGTGGAAAAAATGTGTGAATTTTATAAACACAGAGGTGTGGATATTTTCAAAGATGCGGTAACACTACCTGGAGTAGCTATACAATATTTATTGAGAGGAACCATTAAAGAACAAAAATCTTCAAAGACGATAATACCGGAGGATGCTCTATATGCACCAAAAGAAGAAACATACGAAATGATGAAGGACGCTCTAGTTGGCGGTCCATCAATAGTATTTACACGATATGCAGAAGCTGGTGTTTCAAATATTAGAGTGGGTTCCAAACCGTGCAAGGCTGTTTTGGGGTACGACGCAAATGCGTTATATTTATCTACGTTAAATAAAGAGATGCCGTGTGGGAGAGAAACTATACACCATATAGATACCCCACATAACCCTAAATTTATTAAAAAGTTTTGTAAAAGAGTTTTATCTGGAGACTGGTTTGGGTTTGCGGAGGTGGATATAGAAGTTCCACACAACTTAAAAGATAAGTTTTCTGAAATGTCCCCAATATTTATAAACAGAGAAGTAGAGGTTGATGAAGTTCCCACACACATGATAAAATATTTGGAAGATACTGGAAGAACTAGAGGAAATGGAAGAAAATTGGTGGGATCTATGTCGGCCACCAAAGTATTGCTGTACGCGCCACTGTTGAAATGGTATTTAAAACACGGCCTAGAAATAACTGGAGTTCATCGTGTTATAGATTATATTAGCGGAAAACCATTCGAATGGTTCGCAAAAGAAGTTACAGCCGCAAGACGAACGGGCGATGTAGAACCAAATAAGAAACCAGTAGCCGACATAATGAAATTATTAGGAAACTCGTGTTGTGGAAAAATGATAGAGGCAACTGAGAGACATTTAAATACGACATATACACAAAACGAAACCTGTGTTGACAAAGCATTAAGATCTGCATTCTTTGACGATTTGGAAGAGATAGGAGATGCGTACGAAATATCTTCAAGAAAACCCAGGTGTGCGGTAAAGAGACCATTCCATTGTGGAATAGCGGTTTATCAACTAGCTAAATTGAGAATGTTGGAATTTTACTACGAATTTCTTGACAAATACGTAAAAAGAGAAGACTTTGAATTAATACAGATGGATACGGATAGTATGTATATAGGAGTTAGTGGGAAAACGATAGAGGAATTGATTAGACCTAACTTACTAGACGGGTTTGAAAAAGAAAAAAAGAAATGGTTGGCTTGGGATAAATGGAGCGAAAGAGAGCCCGGACTTTTCAAAATGGAATTTAGCGGAGATAGGGCGATAGCGTTATCTAGTAAGTGTTATTTTGTAGAAAAATTTAATTATATTAATAAAAACTCTGCGAAAGGAATGTCCAAGAGAACTAACAATTTAAATTGGGATAGATATAAACGAGTACTAAGTGAAACTACAGAAGATGGAAAACACATTATAGATGTAGCACAAAATAGGGGATTTAAAATGAAAGACGGTGTTATGAAAACGTACTGTCAACAAAAATTAGGACTCTCGGCATACTACGATAAAAGACGTGTGTTACCAGACGGAATACATACAGAACCTCTCTAATGATTTATTTAATAATTTTGAAAAAAATTAAGAAAATTAGCAATCTAAAGACTCTGACGATCCGGGGGTAGCTGGGTGTCAGAAGGCACCGCGAGAAGTTCTTCGCGAACAAACCCTCGAGATGGCCCATCATCCAAATAGTAGAGCACGGGCTCATCGGGCTTGGTAATAGATCGATCTAGATGATATACATTGAGAGACCACACGGGATCAGTCGCGCGGCGGTTGCCACATTCGAGCTCTCCCGGTTGATAGAGATACCGGACGTCAATATCCGATGGAAGCCGTTGCTCCTCTAAACCAACGGGTCGCCCGCGCGAGACGGCAGAGGGCTCGCTCGTCACCCTTTTAAACTTGATGGCATCTACGGGCTTCTTACCTATCAATCTGGTCACCTCTCCGTTCAGTGCGGAGACCACGGCGGGCAGTCTGGCCACCCACTCAGTCGATCGCGAATGAGGGTCTACAAGTTCTTTAGCGTATTGGTGTCCGAACAGTCTCTCAGCCAGGGTTCGATTGAAGCGTTCCACGATCCCCTGGTCGCGGTGGATGTTGACGCGGCCGCGTCTGATAGAAACTTCGTGCTTAGACAATAGATGAGAGCCGCAGCCCATGAACTCGCGGCCGGGATCGACCTGGAGAAGATTCGGCCATTTGAGAGAACTCCTCTTATATATTCTGGAGAGAGCCTCGGCCACCTCCTTAGACTCTTTAGTGGCCAACGGCTCAGCCCCCTTATAACGACTCGCTACGTCAACGACTGTCAGCGCGTACTTGTACGTCTTACGACCGACGCGATCGTGAGGGAGAAACAGGAGATCCGCTTGGTGAACTTGGTTCGGTACGGGCACGTCGAATTTCGGGCGCGGAATATTGTGAGGCGCGGGTAAATAGATCTGCCAGATGGCCTGCTTCTTGAGCCATTCCTTGACAGCGTTTTCTGAAACCTTGGTCGCCGCCGCGAGGTTCTTGATGGCAGCGAGTCCCTTCCAGTAGCCGCGGGGGCTATAGTACACGTTCGCTAGCTTGCGCGTTAGGCGAACCGATAGTTTGGTATTAAGTTTGCGCGTGTTCATCGTATTGCGATGTATTCTAATATATCTGACAATCTCCAACATGCCCTCGCCAGATCGTCCGGTAACTGCGTCGATAATAATAAACCTTTGTTGGAAGTACAATCGCGATTGGGTGTTAAGTTCTGAAGGAAATTGGGAAAATCTAATCCCCCAGGATTGGTGGAGGAATCTAACATCCGCTTTGCGAAAAGGGTGGCCGCTTTTTCGTCCTCCGCCACGTCTCGAGAGAATCGCGTGGGCCAGGACGAATCATACCCTTTGCACCAGCTATGCGGTGTTTAAAAGGGCAGTGTAGCCTACATCAATCATAGCAAAATAAAGTTCGTCAACTGACATCGTTCTATATATATATATATTTATAAAAAAAGTTATTTAAAATAATTAATTTAAAATCTCGATTGAATATAGTAGCCGACGAGCCCCACCACACCCATTCCCACGACGATGAACGCGATCTCGCGGTCTTTTTGGGGCTCTGACGGTACATAGAAATCTGAAAGTTGGGGCTCGCGATCCAGCGGCGCGATACTTTTCTGCGGATATGCCAGCGCGTACTCGCGGTTGGCATCTTCAACGTTCTGAAAAGTTTGTGCGGCTTGATTTTCGCGGCGAAGCTCTTCATTGACCCAGTCAAGATGGGCGGTTTGTCTTTCCGACCACGCTTCCTTTGCGCTATTGAATTGTTCTACAGATAAATCGTGACGCGTACTCTCCTCATCCGCGTTCGAGTTTTGTAGTTTAGAGAATAGAAAGTTGCTGCTGGTGAACGCAAATGCGTTTAAGAGCGCACCACCTATCATCAATGCGATTGAAGCCATTTATTTCCATATATTAACTGGTAGAATTCCAGCTTTAACTAGATAATCTCGGGTCCAAACTGCGGCCGCTACATCTAAGGTCGCGAGCCCTACGTCTCTCACAGTAAAGTCCAATTTGGGAGCGGATCCTCCTAGGGCCATCTTTGATAGTCGAGCATACCCGATACTGAAACCCGATATCACCACGGCGTGATAAAGCGCATTCACTAACATTTTAACGTCTTGTTCAGCCATTATTGCATATAAAAGGGGTCGCGATCAATGTTTAAATGGGGCGCATCCAATCGCGATTGGTGTTTCGTAACTTTCTTCTGAACACTGGCTGGTTGTTTTTTCGATAATATGGGGTATTTCCACACGCACAGGGCACCAACAACTGCCAGACCACCACCAACAACCCAACTCCAATTCACGAATTTGGGTTCAATCGGATTCGCCCAACTCCAACGGCGGTTGGTATTGGGTGTTGAGTGTGCTTCCAATTCGTGAATTGGGGTTGTACTCAACTCTGTCTTCAGATGTTTTGCTGTCTCCGTCCCCGATTGCAACCCCAATCTCGATTGGAGTTTAGCCTCTCGAAGCTCGGCGAGTATTTTATCTTGTTTAACTTTTCGGGTGGCAGCCGCCGCCCGCCCAGCTGCCTGTCTTTTGGGATTTTTTATATGCGGTATGTCATCCAGTGGCGGAGTTGGGTTCGATTGGGTTGGAGCAATCGGGTTCAACTCCGTCACTCTCGCGGGTGTGTCTTGTGTCATCATTTTCAGGGCTTATAGTTCGTGGGCATATATGTCCAAATTGACAGTGTTTACCCGTGGTCAACGCGGTTGTCAGCGGAGCTAAGTACATTCCAAACTTGTGATAAATTGAGCAGCAGGCTGTTCTAAGAGTGTGACCTATAAAAGGGTCAGTCTCTAGATCGTCAATCAATCCCGCGGTGTTTGGATTAGGGAGAAGTTTACTAACGGCGGTTGCGTACAAATGAATAGCCGCCGATCCGAGAGTTTTTGTCATCTCCGCTCCCAATTTGGATTCGTATCGCGCATACGTTTTATCGATCTCCGCATCTGACATCTTATCCACCTGAAAAACTGAGAGACGCCTACCGAGATAATGCTCCGATTGTCCCCCAGCAACCAGCGCAGCTAGCCGCTCTCGTCGCGGCGCATTTTCATTTTCATTCGGAGTCGTTGCACTCAACCCAATACCAACCGCCGTTGGAGTTGATTCCGATTGCTCTGTCGGATCATTATCTATGTTGGCAGTCGGAGTTGAGGTTTCTTCTATTAGCTGATCGAGAAGTTCGTCGCAGTTCATTTTTCTTAAAATTAATTTAACTATTCTAACAAGTCTCATCACTTTAACATATTGGCAAGCGCACCACCCGATACTTATGATCACCATTATGCTCGCAACAAAGCTCGCAGCGGAGCACCAAATTGTTAACATTGTTAACCATTGTTCAGCATTTGTTCAACATTTGTTAAGCATTTGTTCAGCATTGTTCAGCATTGTTCAGCAATTGCTAAGCATTGTTCAGCATTGTTCAGCATTTGTTCAGTAATTGCTAATTAATTATAAAATTAATTGATAAACTTCGTAAGCAGTTGGTTGATCAGTCTTTAGCAAAAGCTTGGCGTGCTTAGTTTCCGAAAGCATCTGTCGAACCTCCAGGCGCTCCTCGCGCGTTGGGATAACGTCATTCTCTCGAAGACAGTCATCGAACGAGTCTCGGTCCTTGCAGTGAAAGAGGGCGACCCATTTCGTTTGCTCGCGCAGATCCTTGAGGACGGCGTTGTACTTTTGAGTGGATATCCATACGCTTTGCCTAGCATGGCGGCCAGAAAATGCGAGCTCGGAGAGCATGTCCTTCTTTTTGGTCATCGCCGCCTTGGCCGAGCAATCGTCAATCACGTATAGGGTGGGCTCACCCTGGAATCTTTGGTATAAACCACGCAACCAATCGTGAAGCCTATCACCGGGGTCAATAACGTATACCTCAGGGTCGGTCCATATCCACGTTCGCCGCTGATAAGTATCGTTGTGCCGCACAGTGGGACACAGGATCACAATGTGACGTAAGGCATCGCGGTAGGACTCCTCGAGCAAGTCGAGGATGAAAACCGTTTTTCCACATCCTGTCTGCCCACATATTATGGCAGAGTGGGCATCTCCAATCGTGAATTGGTATTGATTGCTAATTTTCTTAATTAATTCTTTAGAATTATCAAATTTATTAATTAATAAATCGTTAGATGATTTTTTTATTAAATCAGTAGATCGCTGAGACGTATCGGCCATCTTCGATGTTGAGTTGTGCGTCCGTAATTATATATAAGTACACGTTCAATGGCCCATTTCCGTCCGCCTCTTTGGTTATCTGGATCGTCACACCCTCGCTAGCGTTCTCAACTTGGCGTCCGCTGCCGTGTATTTGGTCGTCGTCGCTGGCTCGCATGTCTAGCCATAACGCGTATTTGGTATTCAGGAACTCCGCGAGGGAAACGGCCGAGAGATGCAGGTCTTTGGCAACCGCTGCAACCTCCGGAGAGCGCTTAGAGCCGGCAGCAAACTGCTTTCTTACTTCGTCCCACTGCTGGTGCGCGCGAAGACCCGCGCTGTAGAGTTGATTGGGAACTCCCTCGATCGTCACCTCTACCTTCGTGATTTTGGGGTTATAGAATTTGTCGGTTTTTCTAGCACCGAACGCGAACCGAGCATCCTCGAACAACATCATTATACCTTCCATCGAGCGGGCGGGTACGTTGACGTTAATATTCCACAATGTGTCGCCTTTGTCTTTCGTCATCTTGCGATGGCGAAGTACTCGGTCGTAAAGTATGGCAACGCGCCCGGCGTACTGGGTTCTGATCAATCGCGCGAGTTCGGGCATCGTGACCATGTCGTACTCCAGCGAAACATTATCGATCGTATACGTCGATAACATGTCGCTGGTTATGAGAACTCGGCCGTAGTCGTTGAACGTTAGTTCGTATTCGAGGCGGTCGGCCACAGCACTCTGATAGTAGAGCATGTGGCTCTCCAGCAACTCAAAGTCGAGCGGGATGTAGAAGCGGTTGCCGTAAGCACCCGCGACCGCATTGTCACTCGCGTTGTTATCTACTTTGTTACCAGCACCGATTCTAAGTCTGGTTACGTTCTTATTTTTGCTGGTGTCAATACCCTGATAGACGGCGTTTTCGCGCTCTTGCGCCGTCTTCCATAGGTCCTGATAACAATGGTAGACGTCGCTGTCATCGATCGACATCACCTCATTACCAGAAATCTTTATCATGGTCTTCTTGACGATGGCGCGACCACCAAGGTTCTGAATGACGGTTCGGTCCGCGTCCGTCGATGTAAGCGAAATAGTGAAAGCGAGGCGAACAGTACCCGGCACAATGACGTCGTTAGCTCCGAGGTTGGGGAAGCGGACCAAGAGCTGCTGGTTCTGGTCGATCGTCGATGGGTTGTTCGTAATAACGACACTCTGTCTCACGCCTTTTGCCCCAAGGGGCTCACGCAGTCTGCGGTATGGATTGAGTTTGCGACCGTATTGACTCGAAGACATAATTTAGTGAATCTATATTAAACCCGTATGGTTTTGTCTTTAATACATAATTAATTTTAAGAAATTAATATGGCTGATTACGATAATGACATGTATGAAATCGGCAGAGACGATTACGTCGATGCGGATGAGGATGATTATGACATAGATGATTATAATGACGAAACGCCCTTGATACAGCCTCCAGTTCCAATCCAATCGGGGGAATTAGGTGGCGCTAGTCAAAGTCGGGAATTACTCGAGGGAGCTGTAAACGACTACTACAACCGTTTGGCAGAAAAAGGTCTGGTCCCATCTGTCGGTCGTGACTACTCCAAGTTCAAATTTGATCTGAACGGTAGATTGCGACTAAAAGCAGCACCAAATCTCCCAATCATCAACACGAGGACCGGTAAACCCCTAGCGCTGGGCACTGTTGCCGGAAACCTGGGCGGTGGCCAACTCGTAAGGAACGAACTCGGATTCGTAGATTGGAAGAAGAATATGAAGACTGCTTTGAGTGCCGCAGCTGTAAGGGCCGTAAACAACTTAAAACATAAGATGGACGACTCGGCAGTTTCTATCGAGCTCAGCGAGCTCAGCGAGGTCCCTCAAGTGGCCACCGACGTTATTAACGCGGTGGAGACCACGTTCAGCGAAAACGAAATACTCAACCTCGAACAAGGGTCTAACGATGACTCACCGTTACCTCTTCGCGAACTCCGGGGACTCGATAAGGTTATGCAAACGGTCCGGGGCGAACTGGTCCGTAACCTCGCCAAACTCTCGTCGCTGGATGAACATATCGCGCTAGAAGAAACTGGAGGAAGCCGGTGGCGATAGAGAATCTACCGAGAGGATCACCGAACGCCTGCGGTCGTTGCGGGATCAAAGAGAAGCTCGCTTGGAGGCTGCATCTACTAACCGTGAGGCTCTCCGCAACCAAATAAATCGGATCCGCGAAACAATCTCGAGGGTCCTGCACGAGGAGACGACACTCGGTGAGCGTCTTCGCACTCTGTTCAGAGAACAGGGCATCACGATAGCAAGCATCCTCGTTGCTATCGGCATGACTATATCGACCATAGTTCTAGCTTTCACTGGTGGTGCTGCACCAGCACCCGCACCAGCACCCACACCACCACCACCCGCGCTATCAGGCGGAGCCAAGGAGTGGGTAAAAAAACAACTAAAAGCCCTCGCCAGTCTCCTGGCTAAATTAGCCGAAAAGGCGGCTGCCGCACTACATGGACTGATCGGAAGTATAGTTTCTTACTTGCTATCTATATTATCAAAAACGGCCGGATGGCTAGCCAAAAATACTTGGGCTTTAATCGTGGCAATCGCCGGTCTCCTACTATTCTTCGCCAGAGAGTTCCTAAAACCAAAGCGCAAATAATCCGATCGCCACGAGGGCGACGACGAGCGCTAATTTCTCCTCCTCGTGTGTTGTGCTTCCAATTTCAACATTGTTGATGATTGGTGTTTCTCCAATCGCGATTGGTCTGTTGATGGAACTCGATGGTGCATCCAATTTACGAATTGGGGGTACTGGGTTCGATTGTGTTGAGGGAAGTGTATCCATTTTGTGTTTTGGGGGTTTTATGAAATCTTTTTCAAATTTATTTGAATTTACAACTCCGCTCCCGATCATTTTGGGGGTGCGCTTGATGATACCCGTGTTCACGTTACCGTTGTGACCGATTTTTTGATTGGCGGTAGCGATTACGATCTGATTATTGTAACCGTCAACCGGGTCGTCTCGTAATATCATATTGCTCGGCGCCATATAAAGACCTATCCAAATACATAGTCCACTGGGGTGCTGGCAGTCTGCGAAACGTCTTGATAATTCTGGATCGCCTTCTCCAGGTCCACCTTAGCTGAGATGGCGTCCTCAACAAGTACCAAGAACTGTTTTTGTGCATCAAACGCCGTTCCGAATCCTATTATAGAACTGCGAGTTTGTTTTTGTGCACCTAGTATAGCCCAGACGTACGTGCGAATAGATTCGTTGACGCGAGTAACCCCGGCCTGCGTGAACCCTAGACCCTTATCTAACATAAATGTGGTCCACGCGTTCTGAACCTCAGCAGCCTGCTGTATGTAATCGACGTGAGCCAGTTTCGGAGGTAACATTTTACAAGAAAACACGCCACAGTGCCGACCTCCAGACACTTCTGGCCCGAAAGTCATAGTCGCGGGGTCAAAATTCCCGGCGTTCCGACTGACGATGTGGTCACCGGAGTAATCGTGTCTAAAATCAGTCTGCGTCCAATTCCCGGACTGGCCGCGAATGAGAACGTCCCCGAGGTCGGTGGTGGTAGGAAATGCTTTCTGCCTCCAGTCCGCGTCTTTTGAAACGTTAAATTCGTTACACAATCTTTCAAACGCCATACGGTCGTATGCGTTGGAAATTGGATCCCAGGCGTCGTCTTGAGGTAGAGAAATACCTAGTTCTTTGAGAATCCTCCTAATAGTATAATACGTGTGAAAGTTGTAGACACTTCGGAGCATGACATTCTTGGATGTCAGATGGTCTTTATGTGAAACTCCACACCCGGATATTGCGCACCATACAGCAAAATTTAGCTGGTTCTGCCAAAACTGCATCGGTGTGGCTTTCCACCCGTTTACCGACTCCATCGTAGTAATCTTGGGCAGCCTATATTTCTCAAACGTGTTAGGGAAATTGGTGGCAAAGCCACTGTCCGGTCTAACCGTTACGGTTGGGTGTAGAAGGTTAACAACGTCTTTTTGCGTGTATTTACCTCCGACCGCGTACTTTGCATTAGAGTTAAAGCTAAATGCTTTTGTATCCATTGAAAGATATTATTATGTTTGCTACTATCACTAATGTTCAAAAAGGGAGTTGTGAACTTCAAAAATTAATAGACAACTGCTGCGGACAACGCCGGGTAGGCCTTAGATCAATAACGTTCACGGTCGGGTGGAAAAACGTTGAAACGCTCGAGTTTTTCACATCAGAAGTAGAGGGTGTAAGCCCTGTGGCTTTCGGAAACTACCTCATAACTGAACCAGTCACCTCAGGATTTCGTAGAACTCCAGATGCTATAGTACCTCAGGGTCTTTGGAGTTTCGGAGATCTCCAAGCTTTTGTCGCGGAGAAGATTCCTGGTGTAGTCACTCTCGCAATCTCGAAAGCCACGGGGCTCACGACATTGACCGTTGATAGGCGTTTAAGGATCTCACCGGGGTTGGGCTCACTGTTAGGATTTAAAATAACATACCCTTACAACGATGACGGAGTGTTTGATCCTGGCGAGCACGTCGGCACGACCCCGGTGAACTTCGCCGTCACGAAAACTCTCGGGGTGCACCTGGATCGGGTGAACACATCGTACAACACGGTAGACGGCACTCCCAGCATATTACTGAAAACCGTGCCCGCCAGCGACTGTTTCTATGGTGAGACCCTGACCTTAGACTTCCCACACCCCGAGATGAAAGTTTTGGAATCGGGACACATCCACGAGTTGAAGATTTCTATTCTCGATGATAAAGGGAGAGAGTTGAAGAACGATTACCCGATTTCGGTCGTCCTAGAAATTTCAAATTAATTAATTTTAAGAAAATTATTTAGAATTAAACGCATGTTCGTAATATATATTATCAACATTATTGAAAATGAGTATATACGGACCAGGCAGTTCTTCCGATTGGGTGACAAATTCAAAGAATTTGGAACCGACAGAAGGGGGATTCATCCCGACAGAGGGCGACTTTTTAACTACCCAAAAAACAAAAGCCTTGATCAATAGAACTATATCGAGGGCCACGGTCGAGATTCACAAGAGTCTACTGTCACAACTTAGAGAATATGCCCTGGCTGTGAATACACAAAGTCGTGAAGAAACGCATACGGAACTAAACGAACTAGGTGAAAAAATAACCAAATTTCGAAAAGAGGCCCGGTTGGGGCTTGATAAAGTCCGAGAAGACCACCAGGCAGACCTTAAGGAGGCTTATGATGCGTTGCGCTTAGAGGACTCTCTCACCAGAGAAGCGACACTTACTGAATTAGACGGTAAAATAATCGATTTTCGAAAGGAGACCCGAACGAATATTGAGAAAGATCAGGCGGCTTATAAGGTGTTGCGCTCAGAGGACTCTCTCATCAGAGAAACTGAACTAAACGAACTAGGTAAAAACATAACCAAATTTCGAAAAGAGAGCAGGTCGGATATTGATAAAGTCCGGGCCGACCGCCAGGCGGCCCTTACGTTGCGCTTAGAGGACCCTCTCATCAGAGATGCGGCATTTATCGAACTAGGTAAAAAAATAACCAAATTTCAAAAAGAGGCCACGTCGGGTATTGAGAAAGTACGAGAAGACCACCAGGCGGACCTTACGAAGGCTTATGAGGTGCTGCGCTCAGAGGACTCTCTCATCAGAGAAGCGGCACTTACTGAACTAGATAAAAAAATAACCAAATTTCGAAAAGAGACCCGGTCGGGTATTGATAAAGTCCGAGAAGACCACCAGTCGAACCTTGCGGAGGCCATTGCGGAGGCTTATGATGCGTTGCGATTAGAGGGCTCTCTCAGCAAAGAAGCGACACTTACCGAACTAGACGAAAAAATAGCCGAATTTCTGAAAGAGACCAGGTCGGGGGTTGAGGGGGTCCGAGAAGACAACAAGGAGGCCATTGCGGAGGCTTATGGGGCGTTACGCTCAGAGGACTCTCTCAACAGAGAAGCGGCACTTACTGACATATACGAAAAAATAACCGAATTTCGAAAGGAGGCCCGGTTCGGTATTCATAAAGTCCGAGCAGACCGCCAGGCGGACCTTGCGAAGGCTTATGAGGTGTTGCGCTCAGAGGACTCTCTCATCAGAGAAGCGGCGGTTGCTGAACTAGACGGAAAAATAACCGAATTTCAAAAAGAGGCCCGGTCGGGTGTTGAGAAAGCCCTAGAAGGCCACCAGGCGACCATTACGGAGGCTTATGATGCGTTGCGCTTAGAGGACTCTCTCAGCAGAGAAGCGGCACTTACCGAACTAGACGGAAAGATAACCGAAGTTTCCGATTATCTGAAACATGATCGTATAGCCGCGACCAAAGCTCTTGAGGAGGCCTCTTATAAGATTCGTACTGAGGCATATAACGCAAACAAGGCGCTTGCCGGAATAGTGAAAACAATGAAAACGCCAAAACGTGTCATAACAGTTTGGGCTGAGAAGCGGGGCCCATTGATTGAGGGGCACTATGAATATTCGTTCGGTGCCAAAGCGAGTAATAAATATGGGGGATACACTATGACAGCCGCGGGTGAAGTTATCCAAATGGCGGCCTGCTCGGTTAATGCTAATGGTAAACCTGTGGGCGCGGTCGCGATAAATATTGTAGTAGATGGGGAAGAACGGGGGGTTGGAGTCACTAAAATCTCTGGAGATAGTTCGACGATTGTTTCGTTCGCCGGTAATGATCGAATTAGACTTTCCCAAAGTAGTGTTATTAACTTTGTTACGAAAATCGGTGACTCAGAGAGTTCTTCCACTATTGTCTCGTTGTTAATTGAACTTATTTTATAAAATACTAATATATTGAAATAAATTTGTAAAATTTAAATATGAACGAATCAACGCTTCCAATTGTCAATACCACTCCATCAACACTGTGTACAATTAACGAAAGAAGTTCAGATTTTAGGTTGAATAATATCGTCGCTATGCAGGATATTTTAGTTAGAGAATATACAAATATAAAAAGAAACGCTAAAAAATATAGGCGCGCGGTGAACATGGCTGAAGTATCTAGCACGGCTCTGGCGAGTGTTTCTGTGTTGTGTGGGGCGGGGACAGCTGCAACTATATCCACCATTATAACGGTTCCCGTAGCGGGGATTTTATGTGCGGTGTCGGCCGTTTCTGGGTTGTTGTGTATGGTAATTAGGGCGTCGGGTGGAAAACTCGAGAAAAAATGTAGAAAACATGATAGAATATCCGTTCTCGCCAGGTCTAAGAAAAATAGCATCGACGTTATGGTGTCCAAAGCGTTGGCCGATAAGAAAATATCAAATTTAGAGTTTGAATCCGTGGTGGAAGAAATGCGGAGATATGAACAATTAAAAAATGATATAAGAATCAAGGCACGCGCCACCATGCCCAAGATTGAGTGTACTGATTGGGATAAATTTAGGGAAAAACTTGGAGATAAAGTCTGAAGAAATGTTACAGCACCATTGTGATTTTTTAAAAAATAATTAATTTTAATTATAAAATTAATTAAAATTAATTATATTGTCGCAGTAAACAATTTATTAATTAATTTTAGGAAAATTATTAACAATTTAAAAAGATTTTTTTTTTTTTTTAGCTTCCACCGAGGCTCGAACCCACGCCAGCAAAACCCTTCTGGGCCCACCCGGCTAGCCACCTTTTCTGATCTTGTCTGATCTTGTCTTTGTCTTACTCGTCTCATGTTGTGGCTAGCCGGGTGTAATAGCTGCCTGTACAGCACACCCCCATCTATCGGCTGATCTAGGAACCAGTGTCGAAAGTCTAGGCAACCTTGGAAGTGCCTGCACGGAAGCACTGAGCGCTCATTTTTCGTCAAGGGGCGTCCCCCAAGACAAAGTATTGTTGTTAATTTTACATATATGAAGTTAAAACCGTGTTGTGCAATACCAAATATTTTTATTTGTTTTATATATAACAAGTTCATTTTTTATTTAATAATATAGGTTATAACGTTCTAAATTATTAAAAGTAAAATTAAAAAAATAAAAAACATGCCAACCAATCACAATGTAAGAAATACTTCCGGAATATCGATAGCGGGTTGTGTAATACACACCCACGTGTGTGTAGTATATATTATAGTGTGTTTATGTTTCATTCCGGAATATCGATAGCGGGTTGTGTAATACACACCCTCGTGTGTGTAGTATATATTATAGTGTGTTTATGTTTCATCCCGGAAGACGTAATCGTGTAATCTCTCTATAAAATGGAAACTTAATATACCTGTAAGGTAGGACACATAATTTGCGTGTTTATAACACGTTTAAGTGAAACATTGTCGTCTGCTTGGTGTTGTGATTACAATATCAATTTATAAGCGATATCGTAGAAATGTACGTTCGTAAACGAATCGTTGGGTTTTAAAATTTTTGTATAATACGCCTTAGTTTCATATCCGATACGCATTATCTGTCTTAATGTTCGTATTTGCCTCTTGTATAGTTGACATAATTGCCGGTATAATATTGGAAATGTAACGTTTTTATCGGAGCGTAATAAATTACGCTGGTATTTCATATATTCGATATCGCCTAGTGTTCTCATTTTATAGAATTTATATACAGGATTATAACCCCCGTATTCTTCGTAAACTTCTTCAACACAGTCATTAAAAATTTTCAATTCAAATTGTATTGTATTATCCATTTTCTCTAATAATATTGGTACTCGTTTTTTCTGTTAAATTGGACGTGAAAAAAAACATGATGTATTTATGACACCAATATATACTTTCAAAAGTCAATTACCAATATAATTGGGACTCCCTCTTCTCAAAATTATTTTTCTCCAAAAATTCATAAATTTGCTGTCGGGAGACCCAATTTTCCTCGTTAACCAATTTTTTGATTTTCGGGGGTGGTGGGGGTATTATAGAGGGTTATAAATGATACCACGGTAGGTGCTATCATTTTGACTCCCTTACTACTACTGACATGGCATAATAGATACACTGTGCACATCAGGGTGCTTTCTACAGTTCCGAAAATCCAATCTTGATGTGTTTGTTTTTATACATGGATGAATGTCATATTGCAGGACTAAAATTGTGTAACTTGAATGTCCACTCGCTTATTTTTCCGTAAATACTGTTTTCGAATACTAAAATATAACTAAATCACATATTTTGTTAGTTGACAGATAAAAATAAATAAAAGTATATATTCAATGTTCATATGTAAAGTAAATTCTTTACTATTTTCCTACTGACTTGTTTCGAATAAATAGAAAATGTTTGGACTTTATGTTAAAAACTAAAGATGTTTTCCAGAAGAAAATCACTTTTTTTGTCAACTGGGGGTTACGTCGAAGCTTTGTCTTATATGTGGTTGTGACTGGAGAAATGGGGTTTGCGTGATTTGTGACTAGTGTAGGTCCTAATCAAATATAACTATCCTGTAGTCTAAATACGATCTAGATTGCATGTTAGTGTGTGTTATTGAAGGAATGCCGAAAAGTTCAGTTCCTGTTCAGACTGTGCGAATGTACAGGCTGAACTGGATCTACAATGGTCGCAAACGCCCTATAACCCCATGTTGTGTTTGGCATATTGCACCTTCTCAGTCGCAGTGTACAGCGGATGTTGACACAATCTTCAAACAACACCCCACCCCCCCCCCCCTCCCCCCCCGTGGAAATTAGAGCGACTAATTTTCCCACTGCTGTCACCCTGGGCTTTCCTTAATTGATCACATGTACAGCATTGTTTCATTGTAAGTGGACAATGACCTACAATAATGCCGTTATGACAGTTTGACCAACATCGCACCAGATCCATCTATGCACCTGACAGCTCTGATAAGTGTCTACTCAGTTGCCCGTCTGATTTAGCATTATATATAAGTACTATCAGGGAAAACATAGATTGTAACCTGACCATATAAATAAATTACAATTACAATTACAATTACAATTGTTTATTTAGTGATGTAGGCCACCGGCCCATTACACACAACATGTATATGTAAATGATATAACAGTGCCACTGCATGTATATGATGTGATCCATTGCCCGACGAGTTGTGATTAAGTTCCCATAAATGTATAGTATATGTCATTCTACGTCAGGCAATGGGTCACATAGACAATGTTTAGGTAAACAATTTTCTTAGTTTCAATAGATGGTAGACAAATGTAGCAATTTTCTTAATAGCTGTAGGATTCTGTATTGCGATTAGTCGATAGTATTCTGTCGCATACTTGCTTGAGTATATGGTTGGGTCTAAATATTTAATACGCAAGTCAGCATATAGCTTACAATAAAAAAAGGCATGCACTTCATCTTCCACTACTTCCAAACCCTCGTGTAAAAGACAATATTGACAAAATCGTAAATGTTGTTCAATACCCAAATGTCTTCCGACTTCAATACAAAGGTTATGGTTGGAACATCTAAAGTTCGACATTGCTTTCCTAAGGTAATATGGCAAGTCGCATGAGATATAGCGTTCAACATTAAACAAGGTTTTAAAGTTTTGATACTGATAACACCTTCCGGAGGAATCAATATCGCGACTCCAATCTTGCTTAAGGCAGTCAGCCAATCGTTGCTGAAATTTTGAAATAAATCAGTCGGTATCGCCAATGTCCTGCGCTACCCATACATAACCAAAGCCATAACGATGTAGCAGCAGTCTAACATGGCTGGCCCAGTTTTTTCGTCCCATATCATCGTGCTGCCTCAGCATTATGTATGCATTTCTTGGATACCTGTGGGATTCCATGTGTATTAGTCTACACCAGTATTTAATACAGCGAACATAGTAAGTTGAGCAAAGTGGGAGTCTGCCGCATTCACCCAGTGGCAGAGGATAGGTTTGACCATCATATCAAATAATTTGAAAATGTCGTCAGAGTCAAAAAAGCCGAATTTCCGTTGATAAGAATAGATCGACATGATCGCTTTACGGGCCTGCGATGCTAGTGTAGTTTTAGCGCGAGTCCAAATTAGCTTCGGTGTGAAAAGTATGCCCATATATCTACAAAATGATACAACTTATATCGGCTGCCCTTGATAAAACCAACTTTCGTAGCCACGCAGCGGACCTCCATTTCGGAAGACAATAATTTTGGTTTTGGCGATATTCACCTGCATACCGGTTTCCCGACAAAATAAATCGACAGTATCAATTTGCTGTTTCAGCTTGATAGCGGTTTCCGCACAGTTAGCGATGTCATCTGCGAACATTAGACATAATATATCTGGGATGTCATTCGTCACGAACATTCCGGTTCCACATTGATTGCGTAGAAGTATTGCCAGGTCATTAATAAACAGTGAAAATAATAATGGACTGCTTACACAGCCTTGACGCGTACCGATAGAGCAAGGGAAATAACTCGTAATTCCGTTATGCGTTCTGACACATGCAGATAGTCTCCCATACATTGATTGAAAAATATTGAGAAATCTACCGTGTACACCTTTGAGAAGTAGGCTTTTCCAAAGTTTGTCATGTCTGATCCTATCGAACGCTTTGGAAAAATCAACAAATAAACAGTAGAACCTTCCTGCTGGTTTCGTGAGATATTTCTGTGCCATGGTATGTAGTGTAAAAATATTGTCAACTGTTGAGTAACCTGTACGGAATCCAGCCTGTGATTCATCGATGACGTTATGATCTTGTGACCATTTTGTGAGTCTTGTGGTCAAAATAGAGGTAAATATTTTACTGATTATGTTGATTAATGAGATCCCTCGGAAATTGTTAGGGTCATCTAGTGGGCATTTTTTTGTGGATTGGGCATATGAGGCTCTGACTCCAATTAGATGGGAATTCGCCAGCATCATAAATGGAGTTGTAAATGTCAGTGAGGATTGGACCGATGTCATTGCACGTGTGTTTAAAAAATTCTGAGCCTATTCCATCTGGGCATGGGCTTTTTCCGACATTGAGCCTGAGAATCGATTAAACTGTATATATAGACTGGTTTGCACAGTATGTCCATTTTGTCACCCACTGTCGCATTTCAGTATGTAGTTTGTAACTAGTTCATTCTTATATTTTTACAGTACAGTCCCATATATTTATATCAGCGGTCTAATACACTGGAGTTCTAAGTAGTCTGTTGAACAATTACGTGCAATAATCGTATTATGCATATATTTCGGAAGTTCTACTGATACGTGATCGCAAACGGAAATAACTGTGATAAGCAAAATAAGGGGAAGTTAGTCAATGCGTGACGGCTGGAAAAAATGGTTGTCCGGAATATGAAATCCGTAAAATAACGGCACATACTGGTCGGATTACTGTAACATTTGTTTTATTTGATATATAAATGATGAATACATAAGCGTATCGCGAAAACAGAAGCTTGTTATATCTCCTTTAAGCACATCTTATTTATTGCTGAAGCCAAAATAAATCGTCAGGAATGTCGGTGATCGTTTGTTCCTCTTGGAACACTATATATGTAGTCGCCTTCATCTATTTCATAATCCATATTATATAACCAGATCTATCTTAAGGATCAGAGATGCTGGCCCTTGAATATCCGTGATGTGTGCCAATTATGCATATGATTTGTGCTGTCATGTTACAATTTGACATATAGTCAACCAAGCTACTAAAGCAATGTACAGTTTACTCTCAACATCAAGACAGCTATCACTACCGATAGATTTACAAATTTATATTTTCAACAAAACTGTGAAACCAATACTTTTGTATGGTGCTGAAATATGGGGTTTCGGTAATAATGAGATAATTGAAAGGGTGCAACTGAAATATTATAAACACATTTTATAAAAGTCTACCCCCCAACTGCTATGGTGTATGGGGAGCTCGGCATATACCCTTTAGAGGTCGACATAAATACGAGAATTGTTACATTCTGGACAAAACTCATAAAACCTGATAATCGAAAACTTTCATATTGCATTTATCACATGCTTATGAGTATACAAAATAATTCAACATCCGAATTCCAATGGTTGAAACATCTTCAAAAAATATTCATTGACTCTGGTCAAATAGGCATATGGACGTCACAAAGTATAACCAATCCGAAATGGCTAATCTTAAATATAAAACAGAAATTGAAAGACTTATATATTCAAAAATGGAGACATAAGGTAAACGATGATAACAATTATAAGGTATTTAAGGAGACATTGACCCTTGACAAATACATGCTAGTATTAAACGAAAATGAATATAAATCAATTTTTCCATTCAGGACTAGAAATCATAAATTACCTATTGAAACTGGACGTTGGATTAAAAAAGAAAGACATCTTAGAATATGTAATTTGTGTAAAGAGGACTTAGGAGACGAATTTCATTATATCATGTGTTGTAGAGAATTTAAGAATGCCCGTAAAAAGTATATAAACCCGTAGTATTACAATAGACCGAATACCCTAAAATACCGAACAGCTATTAAATACGCATAATGTAAAATAATTAAACAATATTGCGAAGTTTGTCAGCCTAATTATGAATGTATTTTCTAATTAATGGTGCATGTACTATTGAACGACTAGCAGTGTGACCCCTGATCGGACGGTGGAAACGGTTGATAGCAACGGTTTTTCTATTGCACCTTATATGTACAATGTAATACAATGTATAGTCATAAGCATGCTTGTGTAGTGGTTGGGCGATCTCAGATGGCAAATACAGTGACATCAAAGAGAGAGTGTCGTTGTAGTTGTTATCTGCGCTCTCCGTAACCGGTGACGGTCATCATAGCTTATGCAGCTTTTCGACTTGTTTCACATGTCATACCGTAGCATTGTAATATAACCAATATCCACCAGACATGCTCACATATTACCATTTAAACTACTCCAATCATAGGTAAAGGGTACCGACCATGTACACGTATGTTTACTTATGTGTGCACATGTGTATATGCATATTTGATATGTGTTTTTGCATGTAAATGTGTGCGTGTATGCGTGCGTGCGTGCGTGCGTGCGTGCGTGCGTGCGTGCGTCCACTACAAGTTACAACATGTAGATGTAGGCAAGTGGTTTCATTTTGTTCGTTTATACGTTAATCCAGCAATTATACCTATGTTCAATACATTCCCGATCTTACATCTGTGTTGCTTTGATGGGATACTTGTCGGACAGATTGTCCGATTTCATAGGAAACAAAGTTATGCCGATTTTCTAGTGAAATCGGTCGACCGGTCTGGTGGACGTCGTATTGAATTGAATTGTATTATTATTTGTAATACACCGGCCATGTATTTTACACTGTGAAAGCAACTCCGTATAACAAATTTCTTTTAAATGTACTCTGTTTGTTAAGCCGCTGCTCTCAACTTTCGATTTCGCATCATGAGGCCAACGGTGTGACTCTTAGGCTAAGGTAAAACAGGCATGCAACACCGTAGTCCCGTCTCCGGCGACGCTCGGAGGCGGAATTGTCATGATGTTGCTAATTAATTTACCGTAAAATACTCAACTTATGAAATCCCAGTCGCAAACACCGATTAATCACGACTGGAACGCGTGATGCGTAGACCGATCTGGGACTAAGCCATATAATAATGTCTCTTTAACACATTTCGTTCTTATATTTTTTTTTTTTTCTCGCGCTCTGTGGTTTCTAATTCTCTTCCAGTACTCATTAATAAACAATTGTAATGAATTATTTTGTAAAAAATAATCTATAATTATATTAATAAATTGGGCATGTACATGTAAGGTATATAATGCATTTTGTTTGTTACATGTATCGCCATTGTGTCATCCTACTTTATGTTGTATACCTCATGTTGTCATGTCATGTGACCTGAGTGTATAAACGATTATTATTATGATTATTATAAACTGGAAGATATTGTCCTATTGTTTCTTCCATGACACCATGGTGAAATGAAAATATTCTATGAAATGGTTCTCTTGAGTGACTTGATTATCAGCCTGACCAAGGCCTGCATGAAATCGAAAAAGGAATTGAAATATTCAATAGATTGGGTAACACATATATAGCTGGAGACCTTAATTGTAGAACAGGTTTACTGTCCGACACACTAGATTATGAAAGATATCTTGACACATACGATCAAGCAATCGATATAGACCCGTTCAATAGCCCGCAACCGGCCTTACCTGTAAGGCGGAACTTAGATCACGTGACCGATATAAGTGGGCGGAGATTGACTGCCATGTGTAAAACCACAGACCATATTATTGCAAACGGTCGCCTATTGGGTGACATGGCAGGCAATTTCACGTTCAGCTCGACGACGAGAGGAATGAGTGTGACTGATTATTTATTACTACACGTACATGATTATAAATCTATCATAAATATTGATGTACTAGACTGGAATGAAATTTCAGATCATGCTGCATTATATTTTTCGATACAGCGTAAGCCTGTTATAAAAGGAAAAGACAATAATTTAACATTATATGAAGATAAAATTATATTCAATAGCGAAAAATCGGAAGAATACAAAACACTGTTACGCAATAACGTCGCAAGTTTAAACATTTTATATGATCAGAATATATCGTGCCCAACACTAGTTGATACATTAACGAATTTCTTACATGAAAATGCTAAACTTGTTTTTTCTAAAAAAAACGCGAATGCAGCAAAATAGTAATAATAATAATACTTTTAAACCCAAATGGTTTAATGACGAATGTTATAAAGCAAAATATGAATTCACAAAAGTATGAAATATATTCAATAAAAACAAATCAGATGATAATAGGAATTGCTTTATAAGAACAATAACCAAATATAATAATGTCAAAAAGAAGAACAGGCAACGATTTAAAAAAAATGAAGGCCGTCGCTTAGAATATATTGCTAAGGCACAACCGCGGACATTCTGAAAAGCACTAAAAAAGTGCTATTCAAAGTCGGAAAATAACAATGTTACAGTCGAAACTCTATTTGATCATTTTAATTCATTACTAGGGCAAACTAATGATATAAACGATAATGCAGAATTTGACAATATATATGACACTGAGCTCGATTCGGAAATAACTGAATTAGAATGTAAACAAGCGGTTTTCAAACAAAATAGCTCGAAGGCAAACGGGCACATATAATTAAAACATAGTACGATATTATCTCGCCATATATGACAGCGTTATATAATAACATGTTTAGTAACTCTGAATATCCGGAAAGCTGGGGAATAGACTATCTTGTACCTATATTTAAAGGCGGCGACCAAACACAAGCAAAACATTATCGAGGAATAACTCTGAATAACATTTTAGCCAAAAGTTATTCACAAATATTATTAAACCGCTTAACAAAATGGACAAAACAATATGAAAAAATAACTGATTTTCAATATGGGTATCAAGCTGGAAAATCTACCACTGACTGTATTTTCATGTTACAATCAATAATATCTAAGGTATTAAATTCTGGTCAAAAGCTATATAGTATTTTTATTGACTATGAAAAATGCTACGACAAGATAAATCGGTAATTTCTATGGCAAAAATTGCTAGCTGAGAAAGTTAGTACTAAAATGACTAAAGCAATAAAATATATGTACTCCGTTGTTCGATCATCAATAAAACATAACCATAAAACATCTGATTACAACAATTCACACATTGGGGTAAAACAGGGGGATCCGAGTTCATCCCTATTATTCATGATGTTTGTAAACGATATACTTGAAAATATTACAGAAATATAGAATTTTTACGATAAATGAAATCAAATTCTTTCTGCTTCTTTATGCAGATGATCAAGTATTATTTGCAACCTCATCATTATCAGTGCAAGCTATGTTGACTGACATAGAAAATTACTGTAACACATGGGGACTAAACATAAATACAGCGGAAAGGAAAGTAGCAATATTTGAAAAAGGACGTCATACCAAATACGACTTTTATCTATATAATGAAAAACTATAAATTGTTACTTCCTACAAATATCTAGGTATATACTTTTTCAAAAATGGCAACTGGGCTAGAACACAAAATTGTATGGCTGAACATGCCTCGAAAGCGATGTACAGGCTTTTTTCTGTGTTCAATCAATATGTATTTACAACACAAGAAAAATGCAAATTATTTGATAAATTAGTGTCTAGCGTGTTAAATTACTCATCAGAAATATGTGGGTTTCACATTGGAAAATATATTGAAAACATACATACTAACTTTCAACGAAAGCTATTATGTGTCAATCTAATAGGACTACATGGAGAATTGGGCAGAGTTCCACTCAGTGTAATGCGTAAGGTTCACACAATCCGATATTGGATAAAACTATTAAAATTAAATGACGATAGTATAACCAAAATAATGTATAACATGCTAAAAAACGACGCAGAAAATAATATAACCTATAATAACACAAACTGGGCTTATCAGATAAAAACAATGATTAACTATATAGGGTTAACAGAGTTATGGGTGAATCAAGACACATTGATCAATAATAATACAAACTACATCGTGTAAATTAGACAAAGGGTTTTAGACAATTACTATCAATCCTGGTATAACGATATAAATAGTTCTCAACGACTCTCATCGTATTCGAGGTATAAAACTACTCTTACGTTAGAACCATACTTAGACATTATAATGAATATAAAATATAAAATTGCATTATCACGATTTCGATTATCTTCCCATACTTTAGAAATAGAAAGAGGTATAATACCATAATATTCCTAGAGACGAAAGAAAATGTAAATGCTGTAACCTAATCTCAGTAGAAAGCGAGTATCATTTTTGTTGGTATGTCCTATGTACTCAAACCTAAGAAGACAATATTTCAAACCTTATTTTTGCAGATGGCCAACATTAAATAAATATGATAATTTAATGAATTAACAAATAAAAATACAGTAATTAATTTGTCAAAATATATTTATTTTGCTAACAATTTAAGGAAAGAATTAAAAGAATAATCAAAACATGATTTTCATCTCAGTTATTAATATTTCACATACGGTAGTACTACAATAGATCTACAACACAAGTGTGCGATCTGAAATGAGAAGGATGTTTGCAATACCCTAACATAATTTATGTCATTTATAATATCCCAGCAAACATCGGTATCTCATTACACATTACACATATATGTGATTAGTAATAAGCATCTATCGTTGCAACCAGCATATACACGAACCATACTGCACATATGTGGGTCTGGCTCGGTATACGCTGTTTTCAACATTCATTATCCACACAAGTAAAAGCTCCTTCATTTCCATTCTGAAAATCTTTATTTCATGTGCACTACACAATTTTGTTTTAATGGCTAGAAGCATTGTATTGCTTTATGCTGAACAAAATAATATTGTACTGTGTTGTATTGTATTATATTGTATTGCATGCTTTGCTTTCTTCCAATGGAATAATAGTCACTACACATATCTAATTATATTGTCTATATATGTACGGTGTGTGGTCGATTGCGAGCAGCGAAGGATAATGTAACGATCAGTGTTTCTCTTCATCGGAATGCCGACATGGTTTATACCTCATTTAGATTTTCGGCCTTCTGGTTCGTGAAGAAAATCCTGTTATACCCCATTAAAAGGCAATTCAATTAGTGCTAATATGATTACTTTTCGAGATGGAACTAAGTGACTATGGTGTGGTATGGACCTGAGGTCCGTTCATTCTAATTTTACGACTGAGTATACATTTTCTTGGTGTAAATAGTTAGTTCTGATTTTGGTATTTACCAACATTACATATATATGTTAAATACGGGATGGACCCCGTTAGTCCGGTCATAAACGACCTTAGCTGTTGATAGGCCGTTCTATACAACACTCACTCATTAGATACTTTACAAGATATATGTATCAAAGGTTTATTATTCGGGAGGGTGGAGAGAGCATATAATAAAAGATGGTGCTAAACGTTAGAAAGTTACCATTTATAAGGATTGTCATGATGAAATTAGTGGTAACAGATGATGTGCCAGCTATATCCGCACACCTATATTATTATATGTTTATCAAAAGTGTAGATGGCAGTCATTTTTTATTTTAAGATTATGATTAACTCAACTCTAAATTGCTACATACCATGTAACAGTTAGCGAGGAAACCTCATACAATGTATATGTTGACCTAATCTGACTACAGAAACAGTGTTGTTGTTTTTTCAGTTTTCCAATATGGCGGATCTTGAATTTGAAGGCCTAGACCAAAATATACGCATTTCAATGAGAATATTGTACCAAAAACTACATAAAACTGTAAAAAGACATCTCATTTATTTTGTTCGTCTGGTTACATGGATATTTCATTTTATACTTTTCAAAACTTGAGTTGGCGGTCATTTTGAATGTGGGGCTCCAGGAAATGCAGCTCCAATTGTCCCAATTTTAAAATATGTTCTGTTAGTTTAATCCATAACACAAAATGAAGGATCATACTAGTCACAAATTCCATGAAAATGACATGCTAATGGGAAATCTCTTCATTCTCAGCAATAGGCTAAATGAGAACGAAATTAATACAACATACTGTTTTGACGGCCATCTTGGGAAACAGTAACGTTGAGAAAATGGTATAAATACGTTTGTAAACAATTCCTCAATCGCAAAATATACTTATTATCATTATCGTTATTAAAATGACTTAAATATTAGCAAAGATATTAAGTACAGCATGAATTTCAGACATGTTTTTCTCAATTATCGGCATTTTCATAATCCCTATTTATATAGCTACCCCAAAAACAGTTCATTTGCAGAGGGCTATCAATGCTGTTATAAATCATATGCGTGCATTTATACACCCATGTCAATGAGAAATCATGGGTCAAGATGACCTCTAAATGACCTAAAAATGACCCGTAAAGGTCAAATCTGCGGGGGTACCCACCCCTATCCAACAGCTTACATATCATAGAAGTCGATCAGCATGGGTACCTATTTATAACAAAAAAATGCCACCAAAACCTTATTGGAGGCCTTTTATTGGCCCTCTACCAACACGGAAATGGATTTGTTTACAAAGACGACATAAGTCTGTGCCGAAATCCCGGGACCACCAAATGCAACTCATGAAGACGCGTTTGCTGCGCCGCCATATTTCATCAAAATCCATTGCATATTAAGGAATATATCAAATAATACTTATTTTGGAGTGGGCGAGCTTTCAACACTTTCAGCCATTATTGTTGTTGTTGTAACCACGTGATCATGCACCTTGGTATTCAACATCTACATCACATATCGATCTCCTATGACATGCTAAAGGGATAATTAAATATGCTTGTTGCATAAACAGTTATACGTTGTTATTATATGCCTCCCCTTTTCACCCAGATAAGCCACTATTATTGGGGTTTTCTTTTGTCGCCAAGTATAATAAATGTGCAAATGATACTGCTACAGAAAACGAGTTTGGTGGTTAATATAGCTTCCATGTATTATAGGAATGAATGGCCTTTTTGTGGAATTTATCGGGGCATAAACTTGGAAAAGTCGCGGGAACACTGGACGAAGGCCGGAAGGCCTCGTCCAGTATTCCCGCGACTTTTCCAAGTTTATATCCCCGGTAAATTCCACAAAAAGATCATTCATTTCTTATAATTCCAGCATTTGAAATAAATTCATCAAGAAATTGTTTTTATTTTCCGTTTTCTTAAGAATTATTTTAACTGCGCCTCACGGTTACGGAAAGAAGTTCGGCGTGGGAGTTTACTGGGATATAAATTTTGGACAGAGACTTGCTACGGGCCAATCAAATGTTAGGGAATTGTGTAAATATTTGTGTGCTGGAATTATGATCATGTGCACATGCAATACATATAATCAAACAGTTTTGTTGATTTAATATGATATTTATTAAACGTGTCGACTGTTTTCACAAACTCTGTACAGCTGAGTTTCTTATGAAATCAGTAAAGTCGCTTAACTCTGCATGCTAGGAAACTTGTGGGCTATAAATAATTATATTTCTCCCTGTAAATGTCTGAGTATGTCATGGCATTTCATTATATTTCAGTTCGCAGGACGCAATTCTAATGAAATTCCATGACATATTTGCGGAGACAAAGAAGAAAGATACAGTCTGTTAATATGTGGGCTGTTATTTTCACCGCCAGTATACAAAGAGGTAATAACAGGATTTATGCTACGGAATTATGCCTCTGGTAATAAATAGAGGATCTTGCATGATTGATGATTTACTAATATATTTATTAAATGAGTTTACTGATTTCATAATAAACGAGGTTATGCCGAGTTCACTGTGAAATATGTCAACAAGTTTAATAAATATCAGATTAAATCAACACAAATGCTAGATTCTATTTATTGCATACTCTAAGAAGCAATACTTGAAGCTGTACTGATCACACAGCATGCTTTTGTAGCGTCCCATTTTCATATGTATTACCGTGACATTTATTACACTATTGTATTGTGATTATTCACAGTGTTACCATACTGAAAGCACATTTTATGCATTAAATATCGTATTAAATCATCACTCTGATAAGAATTACATTTATTACACTCTTGCAAATTATTTGCACGGGTTTCGCTGTGAGAGAAAACCCGTAATCAACTCCTTACAAATAATACACCGTGACGAGAACGCCTGTAATTGCGCGCCTGTTTTCTTGGAAACCACGAGCTATCATGCAACATGTTTATTTTTTATTACAGTTAAATAAAGTTATTAGAACATTTGGAAAGAGTCTCGACTAATCTAGAATGTTAATGTGATTGAACACATTCCAAACATGCACTCAAATATATATGGCTCATAGAAACAGCTGCGTAATTTGGATTTCAAAAAGCTTACATGACGTTTCATTTTACGTCACACAACGTAACGTCAAAACGCGGGAAAACACGTCATTGTATAACTATTTATGCGCACATCACAATGCATTGATTATAATTCAAAAATAGACTAAATGTGCATATATATCCGCCGTGGAAGTGTACTAAATAGGATATTCCTTCATACATGTTTGAATGGCGGAAATAATACACTCGTGTCCATCGGCGTCCGTGCAAGCAACTCGTTCGCTACGCTCACTCGTTGCTTACGCGGAAGCCGACGCACACTCGTGTATTATTTCCCGCTATTCAACATGTACGATGGAATATCCTGTATGTAATTATCTTTACATCGGCTGTATGGTAATGTTGCCCTTCGTCCACGGTTGGTTGAGGTCCTGTGACGCGTATCTGACCCCGTACGGTCGGAGGTGGTAGATCAGAAACTCCAGCTCCAGCAACTTCACCCCACTCACGTAGTGGAAGCTGATTGCATAGTCGCTCATCGTGTACATCCCCTGTAACCGTAGTGGTCGGTAAACGTCGGGACGCCGTACAAAGCTCCAGATAATGTGCATATTGGCGTATTGTACGCAATGATTATCAACAGTGGGAGTACAAAATACTCACATCAATGTGAAAATACGCATTGATTTTCAATAATCCATTTGTAAAAATAACATACGCTTTTTAATTTGAAATCAGGGGGTACAATACTCTTTAGACACAAATCTTATCTGGAGCTCTGGCCGTAGCTGTCTGAGGTTTTAAACTGCTGCTATGTTGTCTTGTTAGAGTAATGTGTGAACTTGTCTACAGAGCGTGTTATTATGTTAAACTGCTATGTTGTCTTGTCAGAGTAACGTGTGAACTCGTCTACGGAGCATGCTATTATGTTAAACTAACTATGTTGTCCTGTTAGAATAACGTGTGAGCTTGTCTAGGGAGTATACTATTATGTTAAACTGGTATGCCGTCTTGTCAGAGTAATATGTGAATTTCTGTTACATGTTAAACTGCTACCAGTATGTCTTCTTGAGTAACATGAGAACTCGTTAACGGAGAGTGTTATTATGTTAAACTATAATGTTGTCTTGTCACACACGACATGTTATAATAACACGTTCTATATACCAGTTCACACGTTCTATATACCAGTTCACACGTTCTATATACAGTTCACACGTTCTATATACCAGTTCACACGTTCTTCTGACAAGACAACATAACATATTAAGATAATAGCATGCTCCGTAGACAAAACCACATAGCCTGTTAACACAATAATACGCCAATTAAACAAGTTCACGTGTTGCTCTGACAAGACAACATAGCAAGTAACAACCTCAGACAGTTACGGCGTTCCATAGTAAACTTATTTAATATATTAAATCATTACTGGTGCAACAACTATTTATATAAACAGCCGCTGTATGGTAATGTTGCCCTTCGCTGATTTAGGTCCTGTGGACGTATGGAGGGGCACCTGCCAATCAATCAGTCAGTCTATGAAGCCCGTAAAGACCGTAAAGAGGGCCACCTGTCTTCACCCCACCCACGTAATGGAAACCGATGGCGTAGTCGCTTATCGTGTACATCTCCTGTAACGGCTGTAGCCGGACATGGGGCTGGCGATATGGGGCTGATGACATTGCTACCAGTGTAGACACAGCTCAGCATGCATAGTCGAGGTATTTTGTTCGTATACCTTCATATAAATACAGACAGTATGCTATGTCCCTGGGTTAACAACCACATTTTAAGCTGCTTCATTTCAAGGACGAAATTTGTTTATATGCTCACAATGAATATGTTTGATAATGATGGACCAATACAGTAACTCTTGATATCTACTCTCGTACATTCCGTAGCAGACGGCACAGGAGTAGATTCCAAGAGCTACTGTTAGCAACTAGGACCAATATTGACTAGCTGGCAGTGTATGTGCCATACATACGTGACGGCCGCCGGCGGTGTCGTATTTGTAGTACCATGCGGGGAAGCCGCCGCCCGTGTGATCGGTCGGCTTAAAGCAGTGGAAGCGACTGCGGCCGAGCAAGTCCGTGGAGTTGCCGGCGTAGACGCCCACGTTATACAGACACTGACCGAGGGCAGCGTCGGCTGCTGAGCCATCCGGCCGACACAGCTCCGGCTTCTTATAGACCTCGGCAAACCTGTAATATGGTCGTGACTGGATTTTGCGGCCAGCATAAATCCAAATCTGCCTGGGCATCCACAGTCTGATCAGGATTTGCACAGTTCGCCATTCCATTACGGAAACACCCGTCATGCCTCTAACAAGCAATATAGATTGTTGTCGGGCTACAGGAGTTTGCTATTTGATCAGGAGCTACGCTGATAAAATCCCCTCCTTCTCCAACCCCTTGTCACAGCCACTAAGCATGCACCAGCCAATGTAACAGCTTAACCGATCCACGTCACCAACGGCCGCTGTATCCTTTAGACATACATGTATATAGAAAACAAAAATATGTGTAATCATAGTTTAAGACATCTCTTTTTAAATAAAACATAGTACTACATATGTATGTGTTTGTACATTTATTATGTCATCCTTATACGAAGCCGACCGCATGTGCTCCCCCGGCCATCCAATTTTGCTTCTGTTCCTGACCAGCTAACTTCATGGGCATTCTGAAGCCCGGTAAATGCCCCGCTATTCCATGTCTATGGAGTGTGGGAGATTACATTGACTGGTGTCCCATCATCTTTTAGTACTTGTACAATTAATTTCATTTCAGCTGCAGGCTACATAAAGCTCCACCAATCCACTCATAGGTCATTATTTATACGTGTTCTTACATTACAATCAGTAGTTACAGAAATATACCAGTGAATTACACTACCTGGCAGCAGGAGTTTACACCACTTTCGTGTTTTAGTGTATACATGTACTATTATGTCGTTATTTTAGGTTTCGTGAAATTTGTTGCTACATTGTTTGAACCTAGGTCTTTTTCATCTCTAGACCACATACAACAAAACTGGGATTGGTTCCATTTTTTTCTATAAGCCATATGGCCGCCATCTTGAAATTCAAAATGGCCGCTATTGAAATTTAAGGTCAAAGTCATTATGTGTGGTGTTTTTCCAGCGTAAAACACATTATTATGGATAAGAAATGAGTTCAATACATTTTGAGATACCAGCCATTTTGGTTTTCAAAATGGCCGCCATTTCAAAATTGGAAATCCAGTATTTTACATTTTTGAATGTCGTAAGATTTTGTATTTTCCTTCTGGTTATACTCGTATTTCTCTTTGACCACAATCTGCTGAGATTATTGCTAACTGGTATTGTTCTACGCGTAATCTTCAAGATGGCCACCGAAACTAAGTGTGTTATGTACATCGTCACATCAAAGATTTGTTACACATTCTAGTATTTCTGTGGATGTAGATATGTTCTTTCAAATGGCATTGTGATTGGAACGTGTGTGTCTGCTTAAAAACATATCTGTATACAACATATAATAAAACTGAGGTTGGTTCCATTTTTTTAAGAGCGGCATGGCCGAGATTTTGAATTTCAAAATGGCCTCCATTGAAATGTATGTATATTTAACGTAAACGTTATATGTGATGTTTTTTATTATTATTTATTATAGATAAGAAATATTGGCATAAATATTTCAGTATATTTTAAAATGGTGGCCATATTATTTTAAAAATGGCCGCCATTTAAACTTGACAATCGAATATTTACTGTACATGTTTAATGCAGTGGTGATATTTTGCATGTTTCTTCCGCGTATGCTCATAATACAATGAACACAAATTGTTGATATTATTGCTAACTAGTACGTGGTACCATACACCATTATCTTCAAAATTGCCGCTGGAAATAAGTGTGTCACATACATTGCCACTTCAAGGATTTACATCTATTACGTATTGTTGTATTACCTATTTACATGTATTACGTATTGCTGTGGCTTATAGTTATGTTTCTTCAAATGATATTTTGGTCAGCACATGTGTTTTCCTTTAAAATAAGAAGATGACAATATGGCAACTCATCCATTTTATCCAATAAAGTGTATATTATGGTATTGAATATTGCATTGCAATGGTAAATACTCATATTCTGTCCATTGCGTCATGAGAAAGCGTCTGTTATCGCTGCACCATCTGCAGGCTGTAAGATATGGCATTGCGCTAGCAGACTGCAACTGATCTCTACAGTTTGCTGTATTTATGATATTGTCACAAATTGAAACGTGTACTGGAAATACCTGATCACAAGTGGTCAGTAAACTGGATAGAAGCCGCTGTCCCATCAATAACTGTGCAGGTAACTATTCCGTGCCGTTTATGGGAGTTTCGATATTCCAGTATGCCCAAATATAGATCTGAACATTCACCTTTTGTTTTTACGAAACTGTGTTTCACAATGATTACTGTTCGCTCAGCTAACCCACTGGACCTTGGCTACATAGAGAATGTGACATTAAGGAAATCCCATTCGTTTGCAAAATCAGCAAATTCCTGGCAAATTGCAGACTTCATCTAACACATGTGTACTTTGTACACTATGCTTCCTGTAAATCTCTTTCAACTGTCCAATGGCCATTTTGGATTTCATGCTGTGTGACTGTTGTTGTTAACAGCTACCAGACATTCCTTTTCATCCCATGTGGAAATGTTTGTAGCAACAGTTTGTCATGGGTGGCCTGGTACATAGTGTGATATCAGAGTTTCTTTGGCATTTCAATTGAACATCTTCCTACCATTTTACCAGAACATAATATCTTGCGCTCGTCTAAGGCATGTCTGAATGCCAAGATGGTAATTGTGCACAGCTTGCAACATTCTGGTCTCGAGAGAAGTCAGAAGTATGTGTTTAGATCCTTTCAGTCATCTATGTAATCCCATAACGCCATTATTTTCTGCGGACATTGCGTTCTGAAATTGAGTTATCCCTTTAGACTCGTTTTTGCTAGCAGAATCAATTGTGCATCTTACTCAGTCAAGTTTGCAATTTCTTTCCACTAGTGATCACTGACAGGTAAGTTCGCGAATACTACATGTACCTGTGAATTCATACCTTAATAAGGTTAGAATATATGTATGTTACTGACTCCTCGTGGGATAGCGTATCAGTAACTAGTATGTTTTTGCCAGAAACGTGTTTCATTGACAAGCCATATTGCTTCAACAGCAGTAAAATATCCTGTAATATGTGAAGACATGAATAGAGTATTTTGTTCATGGATATGAGAGGGAAATGATATTACTCCACTTGAAGTTGGTCAGTACACATAATGAAACCGTTTCAAGCCAAACAACATGCCTCATTATTCACGTTCAATCGGAGCATATTAGTTTTCTGCCAGAATCAGTGATATGGAAGCATCAGCCATTGGCTTGCCTTTATGGCACACCAAAATGCAGTGTATCTGGCTTTTTCAAGTCATAATATGACAATTTCAACAAGTGAAACGCAATTTGGAACATGAAGGCACTGATCACGTTTATATTGACACATATGTTGTGATCTCTTAAGACCATATGGTAATCGTAAATAATGATACTGACCATAGAACAATACTGCCTTTTCAACGTGGCTATTTTTTTTTCTACAGTTTCCTGTATACAATTCTGTATTATGTATAGAGTGTATTCAACCTCTCCAACAGTGTTTTGGCAATCAATCTGACATTTTACACACGTGGTCTACACATACTGCACATGTGTATATGTCGTTTTAATGCCGACAAAGTAATTTAATCACACAAATGTTGTCTTTTCGATAGTTCTACAATTTCCTGCATATGAGTTTGTATAGGGTATATATTTTATGTAAGCAACTCCGTTGACCATTTTGACTCTATTTTGAGTGTGATTGTGCCAGCACTGCCTTTCAGGAACACCAACACGATGGACACTCTAATACAGATGGTGATGAAACTGATTGAAAGCACTGTATCCATCATTACGAAAAATCCTACACACAGTGGCCATCTTGTTTGTCATAAACAGTGACTTGAAATTGACTTTAGTCATAAATAATTTGCTTTCAATAATGATTATCGTCTGGGGAAAAATGAGTCCAAATGGTTTGTGCATGATTATATCAGAATGAAATGAGCTTCACGGCAGCCATACAATAGGAACAACTCATGTTTTCTTTGATGATACAAAGAAATTTTGTTCCAAGAACGTAGCAAAACAGTCAACACAACCTAACTACAAATACACTTTACTAAAGACAGTACGCAGTGAAGACAGAAGAAATATTATTTACATAGAGGCCATTCATTCATCTGATGGTCCTCTATTGTGCTACAGCAAATCCATGACCCCCCCCCCCACACATTTCCCCAAGGTCAAGGTCACAAACTTAGCACATTCATACATGCATTCCTCATGTGAATAGCTATCATGCTGTAGAGAATCACCTACTTAGTGCGTTCATAAACTTAACGTTGGGTTAAATTTTGTATAACTTCTGTTTTCAGGGAGCGCATTGATATTTCATACATGCATTCATCTTAATATGCTATATCATGTCACGACCCACCTTCCACCACTGACCCCAATGCCAATGTCCACCGCACACCCCTTCACCCAAGGTCAAGTTATATAATATTCATGTTTTTTTATTCAACTGTGCCAAGTTTGAGTGAAGGCTGCCAACAGGCGATCTTCGTTGTCTTCTGACAACTCTTGTTAAGTCTAAGATGGCCGCCAAGGGGGTTGTTAAACATGAAAATAACACTGGTGTTGTTGTTTGTGGTAAAACGATGATTATCACCAACACACGAATCAATATTCTACCTGTATTAGAAGTGTATATATACTGAATATAGCACTTAAATTCCAAGATGGCGGCCAAAGGAATTGTCGAAAAAATGGAACCAACCCCAGTTTTGTTCTTCGTGCTCTAAAGATGTCAAAAAACATTGGTTACAAGAATGTAGCAACAACAAAATGCAAAACTATTTAACACTATTTACCATATATTGAGAAATGTAAGAAAATATAACAAGGTGAGCTGATTATCTTAGACATGCCCTCATGATTGGGTCATACCGCTAAATAATCTTGGTTCGCGACACTCACTCGTTTATTTACAGTAAGAACCCAATCACTCGTGCATTATTTCACGATAATCAGCTCATCTGGTTAAATATAAGCGATACATACCGTTTCAATGCCAACTTGCCGAGCACTATGCCTGGACCTCCAGAGAAATAGCCTCCTTTGACAATTGTCTTAAAGTGATGACCGAAATAGACGGGTTGATTGGTGTCACGTGATGACAGGAAGTAACGGAGGTTCTCCATAATGACGTAAGCATCGTCGTCAGTCTTGAGGAACCAATCGTATTCATCGTAATAATGATCATACACAAACTGGAAGGCTTTGCTCTGTTTGCTCATTAAATGTTCTCGTCCTTCCTTGCCTGTTCCCACTCCTGCAATTATCACAGCACGTGATTATACAAGTTTCTGTGTACTTTCTCCGTTTGCACGCACGAAATCTGAAAGTTTAATTGCCTCTATTTAGCTCAGCTCAACTTCGACCAAATTGGTCGAAGTTGAGCTGAGCTCAATAGAGATGTATCAGGTAAGGAGATTTATTTTGGCATGAGACCAGGCCACGATAAATCCACTCGTTCGCGAGTGAATTTTCGATCTGGTTGAGTGGCAATATGAAGAGACAGTGCGGCATAAACATTAAACTGCTGAAATACAATCTGGACGAGTGGAAAATTAAGAATTTGTCGAGATTTGGATCAGCTCAAGAATATGAATGATTGCTGCGCTATTTTAAGTGAGAATTTGGCTCTATACAATACTTTTGGTTGTTCAATGCGATTTCAAATGGGAAAAACACAGGTAGGTACCTTGTTTCATCTCTTGTATATTTTTGTAGAGACGTCCAATGAACATGACACTGCTTATCCTGACCGCTAATGATTCCGATTTCAGCAGGATATTCACAATTCTTGCGATATTGCCTAGTTCCCCAGATCATTCGAGAAAACTACTGTACATGCCCGTCCAGGAAGCGATTTGTGATCAATTTTCATTTGTTCAGCCCTCAAAATCACGAATATTCAAGTTTCCCAAAATATTCTGCAGTGCTAAAATGTGCATTGTGTGATAAATTTTGTTAAAGCAACATTCAGCAGTCGACGCATTCTCGAAAACGTTCATAATTGAACAGTAAATATGAACTGTTTGATGCGTTGACAGTATAATGCATTTTCAATTTGATGCGCGGATATAAGGCGTGATGCGGAGCACTGATGACGTTCAAATTAAACGGAAGGATTGTGTGGAAACTTTTGGGTTAGGGTGCTTATGCACGTATGTATTTGATTGTTCTGTATGCTTCAGACAATTCACTTGGCAGTACAGTTGTTACGACTTGACATACGCATTGAACGTATGGAAAGGTGCAATCAGACAATCACTTATATTTATATTAACTGTTAAACGTTGTTTAATTTCATAGATATTTCTACGTCTGCACGACGGTGACTCGACATTCATCGGGTGGATTACCAATAAACAACAACAACAGTACCAATGTAAACGTCACATGCATTTAATATGCATATAATATGTGACATATCGGACATACAGGGACGTACGCTACGTACGTGCGTACGCCCCCCCCCCACCCGCTATCCCCTCCCACCCGGCCACCGCGCTGTACACAACAGTGTACATATCACAAACTAAGATTTGAAAACAATTAGCAATACCGATGCTTATGTGGTAAAAGTGTAATGGTCAGTGCGGAAATTGAGTTCATTCTCACCCCCGACCCGCTTCCAACAGATGTCGGGAATGATCCTTTATAAAATCCGTAAATATACAGCTAGGGTGTTTGTTTTGCTGTTTTTAAACATTTATTGGGAAAAACAGTCAACAGTGTCGAAATTATGACTGAAACACGTCAGAACACATGTCATTAGACTACATTTTTCATGACGAGCATACGCCCCCTCCCTAGCACACCCGATACGCTATATTTAAATAATATTATTTTGGCCACGCCCCTAAGTTTCTAACTAGAAGTCCTGTATCCGCGCCTAAATACAACGTTGAAACGTGGCTCATTAAACAATATCTTCAGTTCAGTTTGAATGTAACGCCCGTAATTGGTCTCGGACATAATTTAGAGATAGAGTGCGTGCGTGCGTGCGTGCGTGCGTGCGTGCGTGCGTGCGTGCGTGCGTGCGTGCGTGCGTGCGTGCGTGGCGTGCGTGCGTGCGTGCGTGCGTGCGTGTGCGTGCGTGCGTGCGTGCGTGCGTGCGTGCGTGCGCTGCGTGCGTGCGTGCTGCGTGCGTGCGTGCGTGCGTGCGTGCGTGCGTGCGTGCGTGTCGTGCGTGCGTTGCGTGCGTGCGTGCGTGCGTGCGTGCGTGCGTGCGTGCGTGCGTGCGTGCGTGCGTGCGTGCGTGCGTGCGTGCGTGCGTGCGTGCGTGCGTGCGTGCGTGCGTGCGTGCGTGCGTGCGTGCTGCGTGCTGTGCGTGCGTGCGTGCGTGCGTGCGTGCGTGCGTGCGTGCGTGTGCGTGCGTGCGTGCGTGCGTGCGTGCGTGCGTGCGTGCGGTGCGTGCGTGCGTGCGTGCGTGCTGCGTGCGTGCGTGCTGCGTGGTGCGTGCGTGCGTGCGTGCGTGCGTGCGTGCGTGCGTGCGTGCGTGTGCTGTGCGTGCGTGCGTGCGTGCGTGTGCGTGCGTGCGTGCGTGCGTGCGTGCGTGCGTGCGTGCGTGCGTGCGTGCGTGCGTGCGTGCGTGCGTGCGTGCGTGCGTGCGTGCGTGCGTGCGTGCGTGCGTGCGTGCGTGCGTGCGTTGGCATTGGCACATGCTTTGCCGTTGTCCCGGAGTGGGAACTCAAACGGGGTTCACGCGGTCATCCCCGCCTGGTTCGGGAATCACTTCGCAGAGCAGGGCTGGGCTCCGACGCCCTTGCTTGTCTTTCTCATGGAGTCAGGCCTTCTAAACAGCCTCATGTCCGTCAGGCCATTATCGCCTTCGAGAAGCAAACTGAGGTCTGGCTGCCACAAGACCGTGACCAGGGCTGCAGCACCATAGGTAAATTTACACAGGGGAGCAAGACCGATGGGAATATAATGACCAGGAGGCTTGTGGCCGACCAGGGAGAGCTGGACTTCCTCGTGAGAGACACCCGCCAAAACGGCACCCTGGTTGTCGCACCTCAAACATTCGCACTAGGCCACATCCTTACATACTACGATGATTCGCAGCCCCAGTACACCCAATTGAGGTCTTAAATGCTGGCCTATGCCCGCAGCAACCTCCTCGCCATGCTGGCAAGATCCGAACCCGAGGAGGCTGTCCGGGTGGCAACCGACATCGTTTACGTTATCACAAGCTAGATGGTGTCGAGGCGTACGTCGCTCCCAGACTGTGTGACTGTGGTGGGAAATTGTGTCCTGTCTGATTGGGGAGCCATTTCTACCACAAGTTGGCCCGACCCAGTGAGCTCTCCGGTCAAGAGACGCCCTTGTGTTCACCCCACCCACCGCCTCGCCAAACAGATGCGGATCAGAGACGTCAAGGACCAGACCTACCACAACTTCTTTCGATGGAGAGGGAAGACCGGATGGGTCAAATGTTCATCACCCGCGTTATCATCTGGGACGAGGTCTGCACTGTGTCCAAGCCTATACTAGAGGGTTCATGTTATCTGCTGTGGTGATCAAGGCCAGCCGCCACGGATCGCGCGGTAGATGCCACACGACTGGCTGTGGCAGCGCGCAAACTACTACGATTAGGTCGAGGTAGACCACAGGGCAAAATAACCGGCCCTCAGGGACTGGTAGAGGCCCGATAGGTTCCAGTGTCAGGAGATGCGCAATGCCCTTCCCATCTGCATGGGGTGGGACAGGTTTGTGGGTCAGTGGAGGCCCAGCGACCTTATCCTCACCAGCCGCCAGAAGCCGAGGGCAGGGGCTGTTGCTCCAGCGACACAAATAGCAATTCCCAGACGACACCTCAGTGCCTCTTCTCTATCACCCCACAGACAGCAGAAAACAGAACACCCTGGTTTCCATTCCGGGCACAGGGCACACAGAGGAGCACGTCCTCAATAGCATCGTCGAGGCTGCGGAAGCTGCTGTGCAAGCAGGTACAGACGACTGGCGTCTCGGCTATACCATGACAGTCCATTCAAGCCAGGCCCTCACCATTCATGACCCATAGAAAGTCTGGATCATAGACGACTACCTCCAGTGATCCAGCCTTGCTTACCTTGCCGTCTCAAGAGTAGAGTACCTGAGCCAGTTCCAGAGGGTCGCCTGTCCACCAGTTGAGGGAACTGAGGTCAAGCACCCCACTGAGCAAGAGCTCAGAAAGTCCATTCAGAGAAAGCTCGTGGCCTACAAGCGCCAGGACCAGGCCAATAGATGCCAGGGATTCAACCTGAAGGTCGACCACATACTGCGGCTCAAGGTTGACCTGTTCTTGGCGTACCAGCCCAAAGACACGCAGCAGTTCAGTGTTGACCGGCTGGGCAACAGGAGGGGACACTACCGGGGAAACGTGCGGCCGACCTCGAGTGTAACCGAAACCGAGGAGGCGCAGCGCTCATGTCGTGCCGCCCACAGGGTTAGTAAGAACCCACCCGGCGGAAGCTAAGTATCGTGAGGCACCACAAGGAGTTATTCCCGGACAAAGCCTCGGGGGGCCCGCGAATCTTCGGGATCTTCGGGCTGGGTGACTGAGCGCCCCAGCCGGTATACCTGGCGAGACCAGACATGGTGAGTCGCGCGACGGCGGCCGCCCTCAAACTCGCCGTGCTGGTAGGGGTACCGAACGCCAACACCCGAGGGGGTTTTTTTCTACCTGAGCCCAATAGGGCTGCCAGCAACCACAGAAGAAGGCCATTGTGCCAGTCATGGAACCTTGATGGCATACTTCGGCTTCTGGCCGGGCAACCGTGTCACCTCACCATTCAAAGCCGCAATAACGGCATGTAGTCGATCCACCGACTCAGTTGATCGCTCCCCAGAAAGTCTGGATCATGGACAATTACCTCCAGTGATCCAACCTTGCTTACCTTGCCGTCTCAAGAGTAGAGTATCTGAGCCAGTTCCAGAGGGTCGCCTGTCCACCAGTTGAGGGAACTGAGGTCAACCACCCCACTGAGCAAGAGCTCAGAAAGTCTATTCAGAGAAAGCTCGTGACCTACAAGCACCAGGACCAGGCCAATGGATGCCAGGTATTCAACCTGAAGGTCGACCACATACTGCGGCTCAAGGAGGAACAACAGAACCACTGCGTGGCGTGCAAGATCGATCTGCTCTGGGCGTACCACCCCAAAGACACGCAGTAAGACCCCATCCGGCGGCAGCTAAGTATCACAAGGAGTTCTTCCCGGACAAATCCTCGGGTGGCCCGCGAATACAGGTAATAAAGCACGGGCTCGTCGGGCTTGGTGACTGAGCGCCCCACATCGATTGTTGGGCGTGGGATATGCCGAGGAGGGGGCAGGTATGGCCTGCTTCTTCAGCGAAGCCCGGGCCACATCTTCAGAGACACTGGCCGTGGCCGAGAGATTTTTAATCGATGCGAGCCCCTTGCAGTAGCCTCGGGGGCTGTAGTGAATTCTAAATATCGATGAAGCGGTCTTTTCGGATTAATTGGCTGATCTCTGTCGCGTCGTGACCATTCCCAGGAGAGTACCTGAGAGTACACACGAATTGCGGCGCGATTTCGGGACCTCGATCCCTTCGTTGACAGTGCTGTTGTGGTCCAACGATAGGTGGTTTGTGGCGATAACGATATCATTGTTATAACTAGCCACGTTGCCAACCCGCATTAGCAGGTCACTTGGTGTCATATACAAACCATGGCCGAAGACATAGTCAACTTGGGTTCCCGCGTACTGTAGAACGTCCGGGTATCTGTTTATAGTCGAGGGTAGGTCCACCGGGGACGAAATGGCATCCTCTGCGAGTCGAAGGCCGTTCCTGTCCCTACTATGCGGGTTGGCGCCTGAGCACCAAGCACGTCCCAGTTGTACGTACGAATGCTGTCGTTCAAGCGCACGACGCCCGCCCGTGTAAACCATAAACTCTTGCCTAGCATAAATGTTCTCCAAGCGTCTTCAACCTCAACATACTGCTGTATAAAACCAATGTGTGCTTTATTGGGAGGGGAGGGGGGACGGGGATCTGTCGCAGGATGAAATACCGCAGTGCCGGCTCTCAGAGACTTCTGACCCGAAGGTCATCGCTGCAAGGTTAAGGGTTCAAACATCCTGACTGACGATGTGTTTACCCGCGTTATCGTGTCTGATGTCCGTTTGCTTCCAGACCGTGTGGCCCCGTATGTGAACGTCTCCAAGCCCGGAATTGTTGGGATTTGTTTCTGTCTCCAGTCGGAGGTCTTTGAGGCGGCAAATTCGCTGCATAGCCTTTAATAGGCGTGCCGGTCGTAAGTGTTGGATACAGGGTTCCAGGCGTTGTCCTGTGGAAGAGCGACCTTCATCTTCGGTGTGTCGTGTAATAGACGTGGAAGATGTATACCGAGCGCATGCGCTGGTCTTTCGCCGACATATGGTCCGTAAACAAGACCCCGCATCCGGCCGTCGCGCACCACACCAGGGATGGAATGCAGAGGACCGCGAGGTCAATAACGGTGTAGATTAGTAACATGAGATATATTTACTCTTGTCCGTGACGTCCGTCAATGTAGGGATTACAACAAGGATAGATGTTACCCTTGTCCATCTTACTGAGATATATTCCCCATTCCATATATGTAATATCATATTTTGTAATATAATCCGTGATAATGTATCAATCCACCACAGGATATGCGAACCATGTACAGATATTAGCCTCACCCCCAAGACGAGCGGCAAGCTGTGCACACCGACGCCAAGGTAAGCCTCTTTTCGTTTAACAAAATACTAAACTGTAATCTGTCAGTGATGAGGCACAACGCTTATCCCTAAACATAGGGGTCGTTCTAGATAGTTTGATCTGAGACAGATTCACGATTTTCCGTGTTATAACATTAGACCCAGAATCCATTTTGTTGGTCTGTGGTTAATCGCTTTACAACTCTAGAATAAATAGATTACATTTAAGCAAGCACAACTGACCATGTAAGGTGATTTATTGCGTATGGGAAATTTCCCACAATTGTAAATACGAGTGGGAAGTTGACGTATATCCGCAAATTCCTCACCATAGTAAATATCGGACGCAATAGGAGATAGGTGAGAAGGTGACATACAACTTAAATTCCCCACCAGTGTAAATAAATACTGGATTTGACATTACATAATAAGGCGCGAATGTGGTTGAAGCTCGCACAGTCCTCGTGACGGTAGTGCTGAAACCCTGTATACCAACGAGCTGTACAAAGTACACTCCGCTTCGTGACTAAGTGACTAATTTGTTGAGACCATAAAAGGCAATCATGTCAATCATTAACGAGTTAATGGATGTTGGCAAGGGATTAGGCATAACTGGGTAAGAAAGAAGTAGAAAGACAGGCTGAGAAAGATAGGCTTGGGGCCTAATCCAAGTATTATAACAATACAGCAATTTAACAGCAATAGCGATAAGTATACATGTATATGTATGGGTATGGCAAGCCAAATGCACAATAATTCCTTAAACCATGGTTTGGAGCTTAAATCCTAGTTTAGGCTCCTCTAAAACTAGGGTTTCTGATAGCTTAAACCACGGTTTGAGCTCAAACCCCAGTTTAGACTGCCCAAACCATAGTTTGGGCTTAAGGAATTATTGTGCATTTGGCTTGCCATACTATACCAAGCCAAATGCACAATAATTCCTTAAACCACGGTTTGGAGCTTAAACCCTAGTTTAGGCTCCTCAAACCCTAGTTTGGGCTTAAACTGCCATTTGAGATCCCAAATGGTAGTTTTCTTAAACCCTGGTTTGGCCAATTATGGTGCACTTGGCGGCTCAAACCACCGTTTAGACTCTCAAACTAGGGTTTCTGATAGCTTAAACCACGGTTTGAGCTCAAACCCCAGTTTTGACTGCCCAAACCCTAGTTTTGGCTCGCCAAATGCGCAATAATTCACTAAGCCCCAGTTTGAGAGTCTAAAACATGGTTTAGGCTCTCAATCCCCAGTTTGAGCAATTATTGTGCATTTGGCCAGAAACTGCCGTTTGATGTCGTAATCCAATAACAAGCCTAAACCCTAGTTTGGACCCAAACCACAGTTTAAGAAAAAAAACTGCCAATCGTGATCCCAAACGGTAGTTTTCTTAAGCCCTGGTTTGAGCAATTATTGTGCTCTTGGCGGCAGAAACCACCGTTTAGACTCTCAAACTAGGGTTTCTGATAGCTTAAACCACGGTTTGAGCTCAAACCCCAGTTTGGACTGCCCAAACCCTAGTTTAGGCTCGCCAAATGCACAATAATTCACTAAACCCCAGTTTGAGAGTCTAAACCATGGTTTAGGCTCTCAAACCCCAGTTTAAGCAATTATTGTGCATTTGGCCAAAAACTGCCGTTTGAGGTCTTAATCCAATAAAAAGACTAAACCCTAGTTTGGACCCAAACCACAGTTTAAGAAAAAAGACTGCCAATCGTGATCCCAAACGGTAATTTTCTTATGCCCTGGTTTGAGCAATTATTGTGCACTTGGCGGCAGAAACCACCGTTTAGACTCTCAAACTAGGGTTTCTGATAGCTTAAACCACGGTTTGAGCTTAATCCATGGTATAGGCTCAATGTATGGTTTTCATTGGACGAAAATTTACTCAATGTCTAGTTTTGATTGGCTGACAGAAATTCCTTCCCGCTGGAAGCGTAGTTATCATTGGTCGGATAATTTGGAAAGTCGGGTTTTCATTAGCTGACGCGCTTTCGCGCGTCTGCAACAACAATTGAATGCTGAAATGGTGACAAAAATTAACAAAGGAAACTGACATCAGTTAAGAAGAGTGACATTAGAACATATGTTTCCAGTGTATACCCTACTCATAATAATTATTGTACTTTTACATTCAGCAGATTATTACTAATAAACATAGCAAATGCAGTATTGACTCACCGACCACCAGCGTATGGCCTGATCAGACAGCCGGGAAGCACAGTGTGATATTGGGCTATACTGGTGGGCTCGTAAGGTACTTGCTGTATAATCACCAATTCACAATAAACATCCGGGTATCACACCTTGGTGCAAACAATGGATTAAAATGTCATAAACGCAGTAATTATCAATCAATGCTGATCAGAATATCGACAATCAGTAGATCAGTATAGTCCCTGATCAACTTGCATATATACACAGGCTGCTGAGAATATCACTAAATTGTAGACCAGTGTAGTGCCTGATCAGCATGCTCATCAACTTGGGACGACCACACTATCGCTAATACGTACAACAGTGTAGTCCCTGAGCAGCTGGCATATCTAGCTAGGTTGATCAGACTATTAGTAATCTGTACACCGGTCTTGTCCCTGAGCAGTCGGCATATCCATTTGGGTTGATCAGACTACCAGTAATATGTACACTAGTGTAGTCCATGAGCAGCCGGCATATCCATTTGGGTTGATCAGACTACCAGTAATCTGTACACCGGTGTAGTCCCTGAGCAGCCGACATATCTAGCTAAGTTGTTCAGACTGTCGGTAATCTGTACACCGGTGTAGTCCATGAGCAGCCGGCATATCTAGCTAAGTTGTTCAGACTGTCGGTAATCTGTACACCAGTGAAGTCCCTGAGCAGCCGGCATATCTAGCTAGGTTGATCAGGCTACCGACACTATGTATATCAGTGTAGTCCCTGATCAGGCGGCACATCTAGTTAGGTTGATCAGGCTATCGACAATATGTATATCAGTGTAGTCCCTGATCAGGCGGCACATCTAGTTAGGTTGATCAGGCTATCGACACTATGTACATCAGTGTAGTCCCTGATCACGCGGCATATCTAGCTAGGTTGATCAGACTACCGACACTATGTATACCAACGTAGTCCCTGATCAGCCTCCATATCTAACTAGATTGACCAGACAACCGGCACCATGTACTGCAGCACATGCACTAGTAGTCCCTGATCAGCTTGCTTATTTACCAAGGCTGATTAGACTACCGACAATATGTACATCAGTGTAGTCCCTAATCAGTCTGGATACAGTGGGGATTGAGTAAGAGTAAATGAAATATTGTTTGACTGACATAAATACATGTAATTAATTTTTATGGCAATATTTTGCAAAAAATATGCTCGGTTTGTAATTAGAGTTTTCAACAAGCTGAATAATATAAATCAATTATTATGCTCTGTCGATATGCTATGAGACTTCACAAGTTACATTTTTTGGCGGTGAGCAAATTATTTTTTTTATGTAAATTCAGCAGTAATTGCCAATATAAATTAAATAGATGCTTGATTACTCTCTACAATAAACCAGAAGAAGAAATTATTAAATTGTTTGTAAGATTTGAGACTTACAAATAGAATATTTTGTCCGCATACATAAATAATTAATTTTTATGAATGCGATATTTTGCATAAATTATGCTTGGTTTGTAAGATTTGAGACTTCACAAATGAAATAGTTGTCGGCCGGCATAGTAAATAATTTATTTTTTATGAATATTTAGCCAATAGAAATTAAATTGATGCATAACTAGTGTCTTCGACTAATGAAATTCAGTTGTTGCCTAATTAATTTAAACTGTTGCTTAATTAGAGTTTTAGACAAGTTGAATAAGATAATTCAATCTTCTGGAAATATAGTATTTATTCTGCTCGGTCGGTAGGTATTCTATGATACATCACAAGTTATATTTTTTTGTTGTCACAAAAAAATAATTCTTTTTCATGTAAATTCAGCAGTTTGCCAATATAAATTAAACAAATGCTTAATTACCGTACTCTCTGCAACAAACTACTGAGAAGAAGATCATTAACTATTTTGCAGTAATTATGCTCAGTTTGCAAGATTTGAGACTTCACGAATGAAATATTTAGTCGGCCAGCATACATAGTTAATTTTTCAGTTATGAATGCGATCATTATTAAAAAAAAAACTCGTTTTTTAAGATTTGAGAGTTCACAAATTAATATTTTGTCGGCCGACATAAATCATTAATTTTTATGAATGCGATATTTTGCAAAATTTATTGTCGGTTTGTAAAATTTGAGACTTCACAAATAAAATATTTTGCCTGCTGGCATGAATAATGAATTTCTATGAACATGATGAATGTGATATTTTGCAAGACTTATGCTTGGTTTGTACGATTTGAGACCTCACAATAAAATATTTTGTCGGCCGGCAATCGATATTGGGCTAGTCAAAATTAAATGTGTTCAAATTTAATTATGCTCGGTCGGTATAATATCAAATTTTGCAACTGAGTTAAAAGTTTTGACGGTAAGCAAAAATAACTAATTTTTGGGAATGCTAACTTGAAATTCAAGTTAATTGAATTAATTATTCAGCTGTATTCACATTTAATTATGCTCGGTCGGTATGTAATGAGATTTTGCGAGTTCAATTTTGTGGCGGTTAGCAAAATTATGTAATTTTTGGGACTGCTAACTTGAAATTCAAGTTAATTCCATTAATTATGCTATGAATTTAAATTCAGCTGTATTCCAATTTAATTATGCTCGGTCGGTATGATATAAGATTACGCAAGCCTGAGATAAATCTAATTTTTGGAGGTCAACCAAAATATGAGTAATAAGTTAGGAATGCTAACTTGAAATTCAAGCTAATTCCATTAATTATGCTATAAATTCAGGTGTATTCCAATTCAATTATGCTCGGTCGCTGCGATATGAGATTTCGCAAGTTAAATTTTTTGGCTGTCAGCAAAAATAAGTAATTTTTAGGAATGCTAACTTGAAATTCAAGATAATTCAATTAATTATGCTATAAATTCAGATGTATTCAAATTTAATTATGCTCGGTCGGTATGATATGAGATATCGCAAGTTAAATTATTTCGCGGTCAGCAAAAATACGTCATTTTTAGGAATGCTAACTTGAACTTCAAGTTAATTTAATTAATTATGCTATAAATTCAGGTGTATTCAGGTGTATACAAATTTATTTATGATCGGTCGGTATGATATGAGATTTCGCAAGTTCAAGTTAAATATATTGGAGGTCAGCAAAAATAAGTAATTTTTAGGAATTCTAATTTGAAATTCAAGTTATTTCAATTAATTATTCAACAGTATTCAAATTTAGTTATGCTCGGTCAGTATGATCTGCCATATCGCAAGTTAAATTTTTTGGCCGTCAGGAAAAATAAGTAATTTTTATGAATGCTAACTTGAACTTCAAGTTAATTCAATGAATTATGCTATAAATTCAGGTGTATTCCAATTTAATTATGCTCGGTCGGTATGTTATGAGATATCGCAAGTTAAATATTTTGGCGGTCAGCTAAAATAAGCAATATTTAGGAATTCTAACTTGAAGTTCAATTTAATTCAATTATTATTCAGCTGTATTCCAATTTAATTATTCGCCGTCGGTATGATATAAGATTTCTTAAGCTAATTTTTTTGTTGGTCAGCAAAAATAAATAATGTTTATGAATGCTAACTTGAACTTCAAGTTAATTCAATGAATTATGCTATAAATTCAGGTGTATTCCAATTTTATTATGCTTGGTCAGTATGATATGAGATCGCAAGTTAAATATTTTAGCGGTCAGCAAAAATAAGCAATATTTAGGAATGCTAACTTGAAATTCAAGTTAATTCAATTAATTATGCTATAAATTCAGCTGTATTCAAACTTATTTATGCTCGGTCGGTATGATCTGCCATATCGCAAGTTAAATTTTTTGGCAGTCAGGAAAAATAAGTAATTTTTAGAAATGCTAACTTGAACTCGAGTGAATTCAATTAATTATGCTATAATTTCTGGTGTATTCACATTTTATTATCCTCGGTCGGTATGATATGAGATATTGCAAGTTAAATTTGTTGGCGGTCTGGAAAAATAAGTAATTTTTAAGAATGCTAACTTGAACTTCAAGCTAATTCAATTAATTATGCTATAATTTCAGGTGTATACACATTGAATTATCCTCAGTCGGTATGATATGAGATATCGCAAGTTAAGTTTTTTGGAGGTCTGGAAAAATAAGTAATTTTTAGGAATGGTAACTTGAACTTCAAGTTAATTCAATTAATTATGCTATAATTTCAGGTGTATACACATTGAATTATCCTTGGTCGGTATGATTTGAGATATCGCAAGTTAAATTTTTTGGCAGTCAGAAAAAATAAGTAATTTAGGAATGCTAATTTGAAATTCAAGTTATTTCAATAAATTATTCAGCTGTATTCAAATTTAGTTATATTGGGTCGGTATGATATGATATTTCGCAAGTTAAAATGTTTTGCCGGTCAGTAAGAATAACTAATTTTTGGCACTGCTAACTTGAAATTGAAGTTAATTCAATTAAGTATGCTATAAATTCACCTGTATTCAAATTTATTTATGCTCAGTCGGTATGATCTGCCATATCGCAAGTTAAATTTTTTGGCAGTCAGGAAAAATAAGTATTTTTAGGAATGCTAACTTGAACTTCAAGCGAATTCAATTAATTATGCTATAATTTCAGGTGTATTCACATTTTATTATCCTCGGTCGGTATGATAGTGAGATATCGCAAGTTTTTTTTTTTGGAGGTCTGGAAAAATAAGTAATTTTTAGGAATGCTAACTTGAACTTCAAGCTAATTCAATTAATTATGCTATAATTTCAGGTGTATACACATTTAATTAACAATGGTCGGTATGATCTGCCATATCGCAAGTTAAATTTTTGGCCGTCAGGAAAAATAAGTAATTTTTATGAATGCTAATTTGAACTTCAAGTTAATTCAATGAATTATGCTATAAATTCAGGTGTATTCCAATTTAAATATGCTTGGTCGGTATGATATGAGATATCGCAAGTTAAATATTTTGGCGGTCAGCAAAAATAAGCAATATTTAGGAATGCTAACTTGAAATTCAAGTTATTTCAATTAATTATTCAGCTGTAGTTATGCTCGGTCGCTATGATCTGCCATATCGCAAGTTAAATTTTTTGGCAATCAGTAAAAATAAGTAATTTTTATGAATGCTAACTTGAACTTCAAGTAAATTCAATGAATTATGCTATAAATTTAGGTGTATTCCAATTTAATTATGCTCGGTCGGTATGATATGAGATATCGCAGGTTAAATATTTTGGCGGTCAGCAAAAATAAGCAATATTTAGGAATGCTAACTTGAAATTCAAGTTAATTCAATTATTATTCAGCTGTATTCCAATTTATTATTCTCCGTCGGTATGATATAAGATTTCGCAAGTTTATTTTTTTGTTGGTCAGCAAAAATAAGTAATGTTTATGAATGGTAACTTGAACTTCACGTTACTTCAATTAATTATGCTATAAATTCAGGTGTCTTCAAATTTATTTATGGTCGGTCAGTATGATATGCTATAATTTCGCAAGTTAAATTTTTTGGCCGTAATTTTTAGTAATGCTAACATGAAATTGAAGTTAATTCAGCTCTATTCCAATTTAATTGTGTCGGTCAGCAAAAGTAAGTAATTTTTAGGAATGTTAACTTGAAATTCAAGTCAATTAATTATTTGGATTATTATGTTATATGTCACATCAGAGACATAAGTAAAATGTGTTTCTGGTCACATTACTAGTAAGAGCCACATACCACATTACACATATACCGTGTACTATACGCAATTGGTTTTGGGTCAATCTTTTAAATCAATAAAGAAAAGAAAAAATGGATGGATGGATGTGCATTCACCTCTCTCCGATAATTACGCCGCTTTTCGCCCATTACGCCGCATTTTCACCTTTATCCAAATAATCGACCATTACGCCATTTAGTGACGCCGTGCATTTCCATGCCTCCGATAACCGTAGGCTAAATCGATCAGCCAATGGTAACTAGGCTTTGAGATCGATTAACCAATCGTAACTCGGGTTGTGACGGATGCCCAAACCATATTTTAAGCGATCAGCCAATGATAACTAGGTTTTGTGATCACTTAACCAATCGTAACTCGAGTTGTGACGGGTAGCAAAAATCACCGTTTATGACGAATTCGTAAAATTAACTACCGATTACGACCTCAAACGGCAGTTTCTGGCCAAATGCACAATTATTGCTCAAACTGGGGTTTGGGAGCCTAAACCATGGTTTAGGCTCTCAAACTGGGGTTTAGTGAATTATTGTGCATTTGGCGAGACCTAAGGGACTGGTCATTATTTATCGGGGCTGGATGAGTGCCGGGGGGGGGGGGGGCGTGATAATATCGACTGCGCCAGAGCGGGGGGGGGGGGGGGGGCGGGGGGGGGGGGGGGGCCCGAAAATTTTCACAGATATTGAGGGTGGGGCCTCCAAATTTTTTATGGAGGGGGTCCTTGAAAAACATCCGTGCACTCTGATCAGGGTTTACACTGGTTGCCATTCAGTCAGCTAATAAAGAGATTTAATAGATTCAGATATAAATAAATGTCCCTTCAGAATAGGGTGTTACAAATATTTCAGAAAAAAACAACACAAAATGCGCGGATACAGAGGGGGGGGGGGGGTCCAGGGGGTCCGGACCCCCACCACCCCCACCCCCCCCCCCCCCCCCCCCCCCCCCCCCCCCCCCCCCCTGCTCCCGGCTAAAAAAAAAATAAAAATGACGAAAATCTACAATACTCGAATAGTTGGATGACTTTTTTCGTGGCCTAGGTGTCAGGAACTCGCATCTGCGGCGATCTGGCATTTAAAAATTTCCGGGGGGAGGACCCTCAGACCCCCTGACTTTACGATTTCGCGCGCGCGGAGGTCGGGTACGCTGAATTTTAATTACAGACCCCCCCCCCGCCCCCCCTGCAAAGATTTCTGTATCCACGCCTGGTGGGGTTGAGTTGGGAAACGGTGGTTTCTGCCGCCAAGTGCACAATAATTGCTCAAACCAGGGTTTAAGAAAACTACCGTTTGGGATCACGATTGGCAGTTTTTTTCTTAAACTGTGTTTTGGGCCCAAACTAGGGTTTAGGTTTGTTATTGGATTACGACCTCAAACGGCAGTTTCTGGCCAAATGCGCAATAATTTCTCAAACCTAAACCATGGTTTAGACGCTCAAACTGGGGTTTAGCGAATTATTGTGCATTTGGCGAACCCAAACTAGGGTTTGAGGAGCCTAAACTAGGATTTAAGCTCCAAACCATGGTTTAAGGAATTATTGTGCATTTGGCTTGCCATACATGTGTACAGACCAATAATCATGCGGTATATATATATATATGCACAATGTACGAAAAGAAAACTCGGATAGAAAGAGAGAGTAAAGGTAGTTAGAGAGGAGATTGGGAGAAAGAATGAAGGAGTTATGTGTCACAATGTACATATAAGATATAACCTAATTCATCGATAGATGTGTACTGCAGTTGATTTCAGTGTTCGTTATTATCAGGTGGTAGTGGATGATGTTGGCAAATGGATCATCATCTGTCAGCAAATAATCGAACAATACTTAATAGATGGTCAGTTATGTCGTTGACATATATTAGAAATAATAATAGGCCGAGTACCGAACCTTGTGATACGCCAGCAGTAACTAATTTGGTATCTGAGGTTGTGGACCGTATTGATACGGACTGTTGCCTATTCGACAAGTAGTGTTCGATCCGGTGTAAAATACAACCATTTAATCCCTTTTGCCTTAAATTAAATATTAACCCCTTGTGCCATACTATATCAAAGGCTTTAGAAATATCACAAAACACTATACATGTAGATTGTCGTTCATCAAATGCCTGACATATTTGATGGTGAATGTCTATAAGTTGATATACCGTGGAGTGGCCTGGTAAAAAACCAGATGGCCTGTTATAAGTCAAACGTTGTGAGTGCAAGTGATTATAAATATGTTTAAATATTATTCTCTCCATTACCTTACCTAGACAGCTTAATAACGATATCGGGCGATAATTTGAAGAAGTCTGTGGACACCCATTTTTAAATAGAGGAATTACACTTAATATTTAAAAGTAAAACTGAAAAAAGATCCAATCTCATTTTCAGGTCCTGGGTTTCTTTTAACATCACCAACCCGTAGTAGAAAAATCAAAGATATTATTGCTAGACACATATTGAGGTTAAATAGTTATCTGGATCCTCTACATTTAAATATATTGGTCAAACAATTAACTATATCCGTTAACAGATTCAGTATTATATATAAAATGTTAGTAGATATTGTAAATGCAAGCAATATTTGCATTGTGCTACAATTAAAATTACCTATAGCAGCCCTCCAAGAAGTGAAATCATTACCCATTCGGCTTATTAATTAAATCAGCGAAGTGAAGAGCTGCCGTAGGTATCAACAATGACAACCTCATCCAACAACACCAGATAATATGTATGTTCACAAATCTTCTCAACATAGTGTATGGTAGTACCTATAATAGTGACATTCAAACAGCGTGACATTCAAACAGCAAAGACGTTTGACTGAGAGAAAGAAGCGAGTAAAAAACAAAAAGAATAGATGAAAAACAATAAGATGATACTGAAGCTGGTAGGAACACGTACATGTAACATACAAATACATCTTCCTAACATGTGATGCAGAACGGTGATCAGGTTTTTGTGGCGGGATGGATAATTCAGTGAACTATTCTCATATCAAATATCTACGGCAAAGTATCGTGTGTTATATACAAATCATTTAACGAACACTGTAGACCCCGATCAGACCGCATGTCGAGCCAAACGGCTCATGTATTTAATCCAGTGACATAATGCTTTCTTTATTGTTATAATAATACATACCTAAGAAACACTCACACGTGTCACTGGGAAAAGCATTTTACTTTCATTTATTGACCACAATTATGTCATAGTATTATGAACAAGATTCACATTCCGCTATAAATGTATATATATAAACTTACATGCAACTCGAGAGTATGAAGTGACACGGCAGAATATCGATTACATGAGTGACCATTACATAATGTACAACCCGTGCAGATCCGTACCAGCCTAGGCACAGCTATACAGTCTGATCAGGGTATTCTCTGCTTTCCACTACGCAAACATGTAATCATCCTATTATAAATTAGTATATTATGACATTGTAGAATATATCAACTGGGAGTGTGAACAGCACAGTTCTACAACCAATGTAGATCCAGACCAGCCTGCACATGAACGTATATTCTGATCAGAGTATACTCCATTAGTTACTATGTGATAATGTCGGATCAGGTTCTTATACGTTACGATGGCGTGATGTGCGAAAATATATCGACTGATTTCAATAACCGCTCATAATATAACCAACTAAGGCACAGATTGATAGAGGAGCGAGAAATGGAAAAGGTAAGAATAGATTTGCAAATGACAAAAGTTAAACTTGAACACGAATGTAAGATGCGTGAGTTAGAGTTAAAGCAGAAAGTTGAAATAGCTAAGGCAGAAATGGGAATATCGGATAATTATAGTCCAGTGGTTGAACATAAGGTACCACATGGTCCAACGTTAACATATTTTGATCAGGATAAGGACAATATGGATAGTTATCTGGCACGGTTTGAAATTTATTCGGAAGTGCAAGGTTGGCAGAAAGTTCAGTGGTCATTACACCTTAGCGCATTATTAAGGGGCAAAGCTTTAGATGTTTATTACCGTTTATCGTTGGAAGATGCTCTTAATTATGACACATTGAAGACAGCATAGCTCAAAAGGTTTGACTTAACCGTAGAAGGGTTCTGGAAGTAATTTAAGAACGGTAAGCCGGAACAGGGTGAGACATTTGTTCAGTATATCAACAGGGCTAAGAGTTATCTTGATAGGTTTTAACTAGGCAAAGTTGAACGCACTTATGAAGGCGTGAGAGATGTCTTGCTCATGGATCATCTACTAAGCACTTGCAGTCGTGACTTGTACGTTTTTCGGAAGGAAACGGTTTTTAGATATGGAAGTACAAGCTGACTTCTTTGCGGAAGCCAGAGGCGGTACAAAGTACGTAGTACAAAGAGAGAACCGAGACAATAGTGCGAAAAGTGAGAATCGAAACGCAGGTTATGAGAGGGAGGTGAGAGGTCAAAGTGAGAGGTATCGAGGTTATGACAGGTCTCGTGACTATGATAGAGAGAGAAGTGGCGAGAAAAGTATATATATGAGTAAGGAAAGGTACAGAGACAACGACAGACTTACAGTTACGTGTTACCATTGTGGTGGTCAAGGTCATTTAGCTCCAGAATGCACAAGAAGAGGTCACATGCATCGAGCTGCAGCCCTTGAGGAAAGTGATACTGGTGCCTATGGTCAAAAGAAGGTAAGCTTTGCAGGCACCGGCGACGAGAAAAGGAGGGTGCGATACACAAAGGCAGGAATAGAGGCAGGAGCAGAGGCAGTGGGCGCTATCACAGCTTTTGAAGAGGCAGAGGGCGTCAATTTCGCCACCTATAGATCAGGGTCATTCTTGTATTGTAGAGGACAACCAGACCAAAGATGACGACGAAATCACTATAATTTGCGCAGGTAAGGAAGTTGACCCGAGTCCGGAAGTTCAAGGATGCAAATTTTCCAGTGCGAAATTACCAGTGGCAGAAGATTTGTTGAATGGGAACGTGGTGACTGTTATGCGTGATACAGGTTGCACGGGCGTAGTAGCCAGAATGTAACTAGTTCAACCTGATCAGTTTCTGAAGAGAGTAGCCACATGTATGCTAGTAGACGAGATACGCTTGAGTGAAGTACCTATAGCGATAATCAGCATTGACTCCCCATTGTTTAAGGGAGAGACCGAAGCATTATGAATGGAAGAAACTATGTACGAATTAACGATCGGGAACATAGATGGGTCACAACTTCCTGTACTAAATGATGTCAAATGAAACGCGTTCACAAGTTTTGAAACGCGATGAATCGTACAGGAAACTGCGGGTACCGGAAACCGTGCCACACGTTTCGCGTAGTGAGTTGAAAGAACAACAAACAAGCGACGTTACATTAACGTCATTGCACACTAACGCAAAAAAAACGGAAACGTGAAACATTCGAACAACGGTAACGTTACGTCATTCCTGTACCGGAAAGATTTACTGTATCGACAGTTTGAGACGACAGGTAGCAAAAGAAAATACTATCAATTAGTCGTTCCGTTAAAACTTAGACAGACCGTGTTAAAGGTGGCACATGAATCAATTATGTCAGGTCACTTAGGAGTAAAGAAAACAACAAATCGTGTTTTGGCAGAATTTTTCTGGCCTGGCCTGGCGTGTCCGGTGACGTGACACGATATTGCATGTCATGTGACATTTGCCAACGAACTGTCTCGAAGGTTCATGTAACAAAGGCACCGCCGGGAAACATGCCACTAATTTACACGCCATTCAAACGCGTAGCCGTAGACATCACAGGACCGATTTATCCATCGACGGATAATAAAAATCGGTATATCCTAACGCTGGTAGATTACGCCACACGACATCCAGAGGCAGTACCATTACCGAATATCGAAGCAGAACAAGTACATGAGGCACTCGTAGATATGTTCAGTCGACTAGAGGAATTATTGACTGATTGCGGTTCTCAGTTTACGTCGATCGTAATGCAGGAGGTCAGTAGGCTGTAATTATCACTGAGACAACTTACTACTACTCCCTACCATCCTATGTGTAACGGGTTGGTAGAGAGATTTAATGGTACATTAAAGCAGATGCTTAAACGCATGGCAAGCGAGCGTCCCGAAGATTGGGATAAGTACATAAAACGAGTTGTTTTTTGCGTATCGCGAGGTTCCACAGGAGAGCCTAGCATTCTCCCCATTTGAACTACTCTATGGGAGAACAGTCAGAGGTCCTATGAGCGTTCTCAAAGATCTGTGGTCTGAGAAGGAACTTGACGAAAACGTTAAAACTACCTACCAGTACGTACTGGATCTCAAACAGAAACTGTGAACTCGCAAGAAGAAATCGAGCAAGCGTTACGCGAAATACTATGACAGAAAAGCCCGTGACCGGAAGTATAAGGAAAGTGACCAGGTGTTAGTACTACTCCCCACCGATAAGAACAAATTGTTACTGCAATGGAAAGGTCCATATCATATAGTGGAATTACTAAATGACTGGGATTATAGGATTGACATGAAGGGGAAACTGAAAACATTTCATGTCAACTTGTTGAAGCGCTATGAAGAGCGTACGCCTCGAAGCCCAGGGAAAGGGATACTAGCCGTCATAAACACGGCGGTAATTGATGACATAATTGACGATAACTCGGGTACAGGGGAGTGTAATGCCGATGAGCACATGACGTGTCCTATGGGGACACAGAAATCTATTGACAGGGTGGACTCAGCCCCAGGGTTGTCCAAGGACCAAAAAGTAGAAGTACAAAGGATGCTTAAGGAATTTTAGCATGTACTGACTGATAGACCGGGGCGCACCCATGTAGAGATTCATGGCATTAAATTGTCCACTTCAGATCCATTACGGATCAAAGGTTATCCCACCCCGCGACCTAGTCAAATATGACGTCGAATAAATGTTGAAGTTATTGGACCTTCTAACTCCCCATACTCATCACCAGTCATTCTGGTCAGGAAAAAGGACGGAGGGCTCCAGTATTGCATTTATTTTCGTCAGGTGAACAAATTCACTATTTTTGACGCAGAGCCGATGCCTGAAATTGAGGAAATGTTCTCGAAACTAGCGAAATATAAGTATTTCTCGAAACTGGACTTAAGTAAGGGGTATTTGCAGGTCCCACTCTCAGAGAACGCAAAGCCATATTCTGCTTTTGAAGCACCCAAGGCATGTTCCAATTCAAGGTCATGCCGTTCGGAATGGTAACGGCACAAGCTACCTTCTGTAGGCTTATGAGAAAAGTCCTGAACGGCGTCCCGAATGCAGACAGCTTCGTGGATGATATCCTCATTTTCACCATCACATGGGTGATCACGTTAGGGCCATGAGACAGGTTTTGTCCCGATTATCCAGTGCAAATCTGACCGCGAAACAATCGAAGTGCAAAATTGGGTTCAGTGAACTGGGGTGTCTATGCCATACCATAAGCAGCCAGAAAGAGCTCAGAGCTCACCAGAGAAGGTTACAGCTGTACAGGAAACTAAGCAAGGGTGAGGGAATTTTTGGGGTTAGCGGCGTTCTACCTTAAATGCATCCCCAATTTTGCAGAAATAGCTGTCCAATTAACAGATATGACGAAAAATAGCCAACCGAACAAGATTGAATGTGGAGACTCCCAATACAAGGCTTTCAACAGCCTGAAAAGAGCGCTGATTAACAATCCCATCCTCAAACTCCCAGAGCTAGACAAGCCGTTCATATTGAGAACAGACGCATCCGACGTAGGATTAGGGGCCATTTTGTTAAGGAACAAAATGGGGCACTACTACCAATCGCGTACGCTAGTAAAATACTACTTCCAAGGGAGGAAAACTAATCAGTCGTAGAAAGAGAGTGTTTGGGAAGTAGTCTGGGTTGTGGGGAAATTCCACAAGTATTTGTTCGGTAAAGAGTTCGTACTAGAGACAGATAATCAACCACTTACGTACCTGAATAAGGCAAAAGTAGCAAACTCCAGGCTGATGAGATAGGCGCTGCTGTTGCAACCATATCGCATGCTAGTCAGAGCCATCAGGGGCTCAGACAATGTGGGTGCAGATTATTTCAGTAGGATCTAAGACGTAGACCACACACCACAGCCGAGATCCTGCGGGTCCAAAAGTAAAAGTTGTGCAGGATTGTATATGTGTATATACATGTAGGTGTAAAATGTCGGTAAAACTCGTGATTACCACTAAGTGTTTAACACTTCTATTTATGGGGGAGTATTGTCACGAATTGTAGCCGACCGTCTTCATTATCATCATTATTTGTAACTCGGGTTACACACTACTCGAATATCCATGTAACGACAATCGAATAGGTCTTCATGTGTGAACTATCGCTCCCACTGACTTGAACATTCAATATGTGTAAAAACTCATTTGTTAGTATATTTTCATTGTAACTGTATATCTTGTTGTCTCTTTCTACAAAGTGCTTGGTGTTCCAACCAAGCAATAGACTCATCTCGGTGTCACCCTGACGTGACATATTTCACACATAGTGTGCATTGAGTCACGTACCCAGGATATTTAGAGGTTAGTACTTAGCTACTATGATATTTACCGTGAGACCCAGGTAACTTGATATCAGCATGATACCGAGGGTCGAAGGATGATACAAGATATCGGGCGATGATACGACGTACGTGGGTTGGTACATGTATCAAGGAGACCGGATATGAAAGGCTCCCATCCTTAAATATAAACCGAACGAACGTATCAAGGAGGTTTTCAAGAACAAATGGGCTGTATTATGACATCATTTACCTTAAGGGAATGCGTTGAATTTTGCAAGGAAATGGGAGTAAACTGTTTAAATTGCCTGTTTCCTAGATACGAACATGCGTTTGATACAGTTTGGCATGAAGGACTGTTTTATAAGTTACATAAGCTGGGTGTTCGCGATCATTTATGGCATATTGTGATAGAAATGCATACTGGTATGACGAGCTGTGGTATGCACATGGTCTATACTTCTGACTATTTTCCAATCCAACAGTGCACCAGACAAGGCGGTGTGTGGTCGCCCTTCTTGTGTAGTGACAATGAAGCTTGGACTAATGTCCACATGTTAAATCCCCACATACATCTTATTGGAACAACTAGTGTGTGCGCACCAATAGATGCGGACGACATGTTGCTATCTCCACGGTATGTTGGACCAGGGCCTATCAATTAACGGGTTAGGCAACGCTTGTGTAAATATCGATACACGCAGAAACATGCTGTCGTCAGGCTCGACTGCCGGTAATTATCGATGTAACAAAGTGAGACGTACATAGTACTACCCAAAGTTTTTTCTGGTGAAAATGTTGGCCTGACTTGTCAGACAATGATAGGAGGACATTGGAACGGGCTCATCGTTTATGTGTCAAATTAATGCAGAATTTAATTCTGGAACTAGCACTTATGTTGCTCTAAGTTTGCTTAACTTTTTAACACCGAAAGTAAGTATTGTCCGCAGATAGCATAATTTACTAGGGCACTTGTGTAGACTTCAGCGAAATTGTACTGTTAAACAGATAGTTCTTCTACGTCTTACCTTGTACATTATCGACAATCGTGACCGCGGCTTTATGTTGGGTGTATTCAATGCCATATGTTTCCTGTGTGAAAATTCCCAGTAAGTTGAATTGGAAAATGACTGTTAAAATTCTAACTCCCGAAAAGATGGTTCATTACTGGTTGGTTTGAACGGCGTCGCCCCATTTTCACGGTTCGGGGAAGTTCGTGAGACATATGGGTTTACTGTGTTTCACGAAACCTGCCAACATTTTACGGCTATATAAATAATTCAAAAACAATATTTTCGATAACATAGCAAAATTTAAGAATGAGCCTGCTTTTTATTTCGTGAACTTTTGTCCAATATTGATTTTATTGCGTAAAAAACAATTTGCACATGTTAAATCCCCATAGACATCTTCACAGAGTCAAGAATTCTATAGGGTTTTAACATGGGTAAATTTTTCTAATTTCAGAAATAGTGGACCGATTTTCGAAATGTAACTTTTGTTTTCTTAGTTAGATCAATTCCAAGCGATCTAGCTACTAGCTAGGTTTCAATTTCCATTTTTCGCCTCATGCCTACTCCAGGTTCTCCACCTCTTTTTCCCCCATGTTAAATTCCCATAGAGAACTCATTTTTCGTAATGAAATCAATATTTGACCAACTTTCATGAAATAAAACGAAGGCTCATTCTTAAATTTTGATAAAATTTAATATTATCGAAAAAAATATTGTTTTTGCATTGTTTATATAACCGTAAAATTTGGGCAGGTTTCGTGAAACAGGTAGTAGTAAGATTTGGATCTGTGCTAAACAATTAGATGCATAGTATTGTAGCTCCTGCAACGTTAGCTGCTCAAATGATATCAAATTTGACGCGGGCCAATGAGGCATGTACTCATTGTAATGCTGTGATGGACAACTTGGTTGACCACTGCATTTGTGACTACATGTCCTGCAAATTAGATAACAATTGTAGATAACGATTCGACGTGTCTATGGTGACGTCGTATTGCTTCGGCAGTCCAGAAAAGGTCAACCTGTTATTGCAAATTGGTGAGCTTGGTTCATTGGACAGATCAGAAGTGCATGTGATAGAAGGTGATCATCGAGGAATCATCTTTGGCTGTTTCCGTTTCTTATGACCGCGGTACATGTCGACGTTGAGTAGTTCTCGGTTGGCGATTCATTACTCATGCTATTAGTAATATGATGTATGTAAGCTTTTGTCTTGTTTATAAATGTATATATGTGTAATATGTTGTTCTATCTAATTCATAGCATGTTCATATGACTTACATGAATCTCCAAATACCTACAGGAAATAAAGAATGTATAAGTATATAGCCGTCTTTTCAACCAACGGAAGTGGATTATTTACCTTGGATCCGGTTCGCTAATTCAGTAATTATAACGCACGCGAAGGCCGGGACCAGCAGGGCTTTGGCGCGTGTTACAAATATGTTTTACTGAATTAGCGAGCCATGCTCAAAGTACACTAGTACCACTTCCGTTGGTTGAAAAGATGGCGAATGTTCTACCCTGTAGATATTTAATATCAGAGTAAAATTGGGTATAATTTAAAGGTGCTTTTTACAAGAGCATCATGCTCTGGTGATAGTACGATTTGCGTCCAAATCAAGAAAAAACTACTTCACCACGTGGTGTATTCTTACACATCCAACTTCTCCCAAAATCGGCAGTTTTTTGCAAAATATTGAAGCGACACAGCCACCTGGTCCGAAGTGACTGGGGTCCGAAATATTCCGCAACAGTTTACAGCCGGTATTCACTCAATATAACTTACCAGCGTTTCTTACGCCTGCAGGGCCTTTCACCCAAATTCATATTTTATCCTGATCATATTCTTAAATTGCTGTTCCATCGCAGTCAGTTACAATTTGCAACGTTTTCGCAACGTTTCACAGTGATTCCCTAGTAACTGTTTGGATCCCCTCAGCTGCCTTGGCAGAATGTAACCAATCACAGTACGGGAAGCTGGACGAATTCTCTGCTCACATCCATCGAAGCAGATGTGTTCGTCCAGAAGTCGTCCAGATTCGTCCTCAATAGCCAATCAGATAGCTGGATTCATTGACAGCTCGTCCGGTCCTAAACGACCAAATGTTATATAAGGGAGCGCACACCGCGAAATTCTGACTTCTGTTCCGAGAACAAAACCCGCTGATTCAACTGCTAAAAAAGGTTCCAGGAATTCATACTTGCTCCTCGGATCCCATCCTTGGTGTAATATCACCCACCTTTGCTTGCTTGACTAATGTCTCTACATTGATGCTAATTATTATTAGCTGGATGCACTGCAATCATGAAAATAATCTGAAACCCCTAATGTAATTACCCCACCCACTTCAGTTACATAGGTCCCACTCCCGCGTAAATGTCAACTGTCGTCGTGTATTTGTCAGTGCAAGTCGCGCCGCGTCAGATTAAGCGTTACTTCTAATAGTCTCCCAATTAATAAGCCGGCATAACCCCAGTGATCAGATTGTCTCTATTCGTGATAGACTGAATCTCGGTTGAGTCCCTCTCCCACCAACTAGCCTGTGTGGCACCTAGCCTGTGTGGCATCTAGCCTGCGTGGCAACTAGCCTGTGTCGCATCTAGCCTTTGTGGCATCTAACCTGTGTGGTAACTAGCCTGTGTGGCAACTATCCTGTGTGGCACCTAGCATGTGTGGCAACTAACCTGTGTGGTAACTAGCCTGTGTCGCAAATAACCTGTGTGGTAAATAGCCTGTGTGACAACTAGTCTGTGTGGCACCTAGCCTGTATGGCATCAAATAACCTGTGTGGTAAATAGCCTGTGTGGCAACTAGCCTGTGTGGCACATAACCTGTGTGGCATCTAGCCTGTATGGCAAATAACCTGTGTGGTACCCCGCCCCCCCCCCCTACATCCCCACCCCACCCTTAGGTGATCTGGACCCAATTACAGTAGCTCCCGGCTCGCGTCTTAAATCCCGAGTAAAGTGGCCATTCTATCACGACTCATGATCTGATCCTCCCATGTAGAAACATGCTGTCTCGTGACTAATTGTTTGACTCGCGTTCGTGAGATTTGTAAAGTTCCATTTAATGTGTCTATACCATTGGCAGTCAGAAATGCTGATAAGTTGTTAATTAAAAGGAGTTTTAATCAGGGATCAAGCTGCGCGTTGTCAGTTTGACATTAATATTGTAGCAGCAGGGAGGCTGGGCAGACTGACAAAACAATATGAGAAAACTTCCCCTTTTTTATTGTATTGGTATAGTCCGTTATATAATGTAAATACGTTCGTTTTCTCATATTTTTTTGTCATAATTTGTCATAATTCTAAAAAAGATGAGAAAATTATGACAAATAATTTTTGTCATAATTTCTCATCTTTTCGGAAATATGAGGAAATTATGATAACAATTGTTGTCATAATTTCCTCATATTTGGGGAAAGATAAGAAATTATCAATTGAACATAGGTAGTATTAGTATAAAAGATGAAGAAATATATTTGTATGTATTGTAACAGAGAGTATACTACATCTAAGGGGTTGGGTGTACATATGCGTAGACGCACTAGCTGTACACCTACTAATGCAAAGTGTAAATGGTGTGGTAAGGCGTTGGCCAATAAAAGTACACTACAGAACCACATGTTTAAGGCGTGTAGAATGGTTCCTGAAGAACATAAGGCAGAATATAGAACGCTTCGTTCCAATATAAAGGGTTATGATATAGAGTTATAATACGTTTTTGGTGGCGGGTTGGCCCTTGTTCTAATTTCGTTTTTTAACGCTTCGAATCGTTCAATTTCATTTACCACTAATTCAAAATCTGTACTCGATATATGGTTGTCTGTCAGCGCTTTAGAAATTATAATATCTATACTATTTTTTTTCGATTTTGCTAGGATCGCTATACGATCGTGTTTTTTATATTTTATATTTAATCTCTCACCGACCACCTTAATTATAATACTAATAGAGCCTGATATTACGGCAATTATACTAAGAGGCACAGATAGTGGGACTGTTAACACGCCAGTTATTGAGGCCGCAGTTCCCGTACCGCTTACCACAGATAAACTTGATAAAACTACACTATATAGAGATAAAAACCCCGACAGCCGCCTATATTTTTTCGCAGATCGTTTTCTATTATTATATTCTCTTACTAAATCGTTACTCGCCTTTTTAATTGTTATTATCCTAAAATTATTACTAAACGTAGGAGTTTCATTTATATCCGTTGCGCACGCGTCGCTCATTATTTTTTTAATTTTATTATTAATAAATTTAATAAATTTATAATAAAATTGATTAAGTTCCGATACCGCGAATTCTACTGTTTAGATATTTATACATCGTCGTCATTTCGTTTGGTGCGAACGCTCTAGGATATATTAACATTCCATAAAAATTCATATTTCCGCGATAGTTTGTGTCCCCCGGTAAACTTTCTATATGTAGACTCTTTTCTGAGTTGGATATGGTTGTTGTAAAAGCTGCCGTAGCGTCTGGTGGTATATGGAAATCGGATCTAAATAAATTGGCAGTGACGCCATCGTATATATACCCCAAGCTTCTAATCTACCTTCTATTGGTGGGTCTAAATTATCAACGGCCATCCTCCCCGCCGGTAGTGATCCATAATCTACAGTAATGCTGTTTGGGTTTTGTATATGCATGGAAAATCTGTCCCAACCACTTCCCCAAAAGAACGCAGACCCATTATTACTCATTCTATTTTTACAAATGAAAAACATCGTAGTTTTATTTCTATTAATAGCACCAAACGTTCCACCATTTATATCGGACGCTATAAGGTCGCATCCAATTTCTCCGTTGAATTTTAAGTAGGGTTGATTGAAATCGTCAAATTCTAAAAGAGGGGGTTGGTTACCGGCCGCGAATGGAACGCTATTATAAATATCCATAACGGTATTTATTTCCCCATTATTCGAATATAAAACGCTTCTAACGCTGGGGATTAAACCAATAACCATATCTGGATATGGAATGCCCGGTAGGATGGCTTCTATCGCGTGTAGCCTGTCGTCGTTATATTTATCCACGGAATATTGGCTATAATTGATAGGGTCGCCCGCGTCTGTAGCTTCTGGTACGTTTGTTATTTTATTGTTAGACATATTAATATTACCAGACATGCTACCACCTACCGTTGGTAGAAATGCACCCCCAACGCCGACCCCCGCCATTTCATTTCTAAGAGCCTCGTAGACAACATCAGCATTGGCGTAAACTTCGGTTTTAACCGCCGCGTCTGCTCGGACAATTTCCTTAGAAAGTAAATCTACGGACGTTACTAGATCAGTTCTTAATACGTTATCTTGATCGGTATACTCGTCTTGGAGTAGTACAAAAGAAGCCGCCGCTTCATCAGTAAGTGTTTTTTTAGTCGCTTCATCTCCGGAAACGGCATCCGCGCGAATTTCTACGTGGGCGGTTGTTATATCAGACTTTAGATCATCAACGGTTTTGTTAACCCCCTCTATTAGTTGTATAAGCGCCGTATCTATGACGGTTTTTTGATCGGCTAACCCTTCTGTGAACTCGTGCCTAATAACCGCGCCCTGAACGATATCTTCATCTCTCAAGGCGGTTGCTAACTCTGCCGTCTCTTCTCTGGCCGTAGTTAACATGGCCGTTGCCTGATCTCGAGATGTTTTATCACCATCTTCTATGGTATCCCTTAAGGCGTTTTCTAACATGTTAACTTTCGTATCCATGATGTTTTTTTCCGTATTAATAAACGTTGTCGTCCAATCGTGAATCGTATTTCTAGCGGACTTTATTTGATCCGAGGTATAATTAGTCATTTCCACCTTCAACTCATCTAGAAGGACGTCTATATTATCCGCAATTCTTTTAGCACCGTAAATACTCATTTTTATTATATATTAATTTTTATAAAATTAGAAATTAATTAGTAATTTCTAATTCTACAGAAATTGGTAGATCGTGATTATTCAAAATATTCACGAATGAAATAGGGCCGTCGATAGGGTTGGGCGGGGGGGGGGGGGGGTAGAGGAAAGTGGAGAAGGTCGGGGGTAATAACTTCAAAATCTAATTCCGTAATAAACCCGGCAATTAAATCTTTATATATGGGTTTTTCGTAGTTTATTGTGAAACTTTCCCCAAATACACCAATTGGGGGGGATATTTGATTAAGAATCGTAGAGTAGTCGCCGTTTAAAACGTTGTTGTTAGCCGATAGTTGTTTTAAAAGGATATTTATAGTTTTTGGCCACATATTTACGGTGCCATAGATATCATCATAATATATTGGCACGTTGCTTCCAGTGGGGTCGCCGGTTCCTAGTAACATAACACCATGGGGGTGGTTTTCTATTCCTATTGCGCTTGCAGCATTAGGGCCTATTTCAATCCGGTGGTCTTTTATTGCTTTCAAATGAACCTTTCCAGTACCCAGATCAACCTCCATAATATCATGAATAGGAGTAAAGATTTCATTTCCAGCTTCGTTTATCGTGAAGGATCCAGCTTTATCAAATAATGATTGTATATCCTTAATATTTCTAAGCCCTTCTTTTAACCACCCAAATACATTACCTTCTAAATCAGTATTATATATTAATAATATATCCGGAGTTTTTATATTATACCACCCTATCCATACCGTTATAGATTTTATCCCTATTTTCTTCCTCCCGCTAGAATTATCTATAGGATGTAAAAGCGTAGTTGGTCCGTTTAAAATGTTTGAAATGGTATAAGTTGCCATCGTTTATATATTATATTATTTAATTTATAAATATAATATATAAAATCATGGGAAAAACTGAGTGGTCATTTAATCCGGTGGCAAATTACCCCGCCGGTGGTAAATATATAACTAAAAACGCGACAAATATGTTAATTAAGCCAAATATAACGGTGAATTACGATAACGGATTTAATACTAGGTTCCCGAACGTGTTCGAAAATTACAGACTTCCGAAAATAACTACCAAAGATGTAGTAGATAGCTGGAAAACTAACCCGTTACAATTTTGGCAGAACCAGTTAAACTTTGCGGTTTGGTGCGCAACGGCGGGGTGTGGCGTATCTTATAAAAATCACATGAATGCGAACGAAGAGTTTTTAAAAATAAAAAGTTTATATAATTTTCACGTTTATTTCACGATTAGAAGAATTCTCGACGAAATGGGAGTTCCAACGCCACAAGACGATAAGTGGAATCCCATAAATAATCCATGGAATAAAGGCGTATACGAAAGAATATGCTTAGAATTCAAAGTAGATAAAAATACAGACTGGATACAGAATACCTTTCCAAATAGCGAAGGATTGGGAGATTCATTAATAAACACAAACAAACAATGGACAAAAACTGATTTTAGGCGCGATTTTTCATCATATCATAAAATTACACTCATGGGAAGTTATGACAAAAACAGTATGACATTCGGAGAAGAAGTTCCGGGCGATAGACGGTGTGGTGTATTTTCTTGTACAATACCCCCACCAAAAAAAGCTCACGTCGATTATATTCAACAAGCAGAGGGGGTGTCTACGGTGTGGGGGTCTTTTATTTTAGATAGATCAAACGGTTTTACGCGGGCGGGGTGTCTAGAATTAATGAGTCTATAAGAACATACGTATGGAATATTTTAGGGTCTCAGGCCGAAGCCAGAAGCCCTATAATAGGTACTGGGACGGCGTTTGATGCGCAAAAACAGTTTTTATCAAATATCGAAACTGCCGTCCACGCTCCGGTAGACCTTCCGGATTCGATAAAAATATACCAAGACGTTTTAAATTATGCGAGAACGCCGGTAGATTATGTATTTGGAATTGGATTATATATGGCGCCGAGTGATATGTTATTATTAATTAAATTAACCGGTTCTAAAAATAAAATTGGTTATAATAATAATATAATAATAGCCACGAGCGATCGCAGGGTTGGTAGAAATAATGATGTCCAGGGAAGAAATCCATTACTTACGAATGAAACAGATCCACCATCTACGAAAGACGCGCGTTTGCTGTTTTTAAATAAAAAAGAACTTATTAAAAAATCTAATTCGTTCGATAAATTTAGTAGGGTAATCTCTGACAAATCTAAAAAAATAATCAAGAATCCTAACGTCGAACGTTTTACTATCGATTCGTTGAAACCTAAAAAAATAGTCGATGATATTACGAACGAAGTTGTAATGGGTGGTTTTACAAACATAAAGAGAGATAAATCGTTAATAGGTAGCGTTACAAAAAAGGCAGAAAATGTGGAAGACGCCGAAAAAGAGTTAATGGTTTCTAAAAATATATCAGTTATTGGTCAGAAAGTAATATTCACCGGTTTGGGTATTGCCGTTGGAATAGCTATATTTGAGGCTTTTATAATTTAATATAGTTTTTTTATTAAATATAACATTAATCCAACACCGAACAACAATAGCGCCCACACGTTACTTAATAAAAAACTATATTAAATTATAAAAGCCTCAAATATAGCTATTCCAACGGCAATACCCAAACCGGTGAATATTACTTTCTGACCAATAACTGATATATTTTTAGAAACCATTAACTCTTTTTCGGCGTCTTCCACATTTTCTGCCTTTTTTGTAACGCTACCTATTAACGATTTATCTCTCTTAGTTTTGTAAAACCACCCATTACAACTTCGTTCGTAATATCATCGACTATTTTTTTAGGTTTCAACGAATCGATAGTAAAACGTTCGACGTTAGGATTCTTGTTTATTTTTTTAGATTTGTCAGAGATTACCCTACTAAATTTATCGAACGAATTAGATTTTTTAATAAGTTCTTTTTTATTTAAAAACAGCAAACGCGCGTCTTTCGTAGATGGTGGATCTGTTTCATTCGTAAGTAATGGATTTCTTCCCTGGACATCATTATTTCTACCAACCCTGCGATCGCTCGTGGCTATTATTATATTATTATTATAACCAATTTTATTTTTAGAACCGGTTAATTTAATTAATAACATATCACTCGGCGCCATATATAATCCAATTCCAAATACATAATCTACCGGCGTTCTCGCATAATTTAAAACGTCTTGGTATCTTTTTATCGAATCCGGAAGGTCTACCGGAGCGTGGACGGCAGTTTCGATATTTGATAAAAACTGTTTTTGCGCATCAAACGCCGTCCCAGTACCTATTATAGGGCTTCTGGCTTCGGCCTGAGACCCTAAAATATTCCATACGTATGTTCTTATAGACTCATTAATTCTAGACACCCCCGCCCGCGTAAAACCGTTTGATCTATCTAAAATAAAAGACCCCCACACCGTAGACACCCCCTCTGCTTGTTGAATATAATCGACGTGAGCTTTTTTTGGTGGGGGTATTGTACAAGAAAATACACCACACCGTCTATCGCCCGGAACTTCTTCTCCGAATGTCATACTGTTTTTGTCATAACTTCGCATGAATGTAATTTTATGATATGATGAAAAATCGCGCCTAAAATCAGTTTTTGTCCATTGTTTGTTTGTGTTTATTAATGAATCTCCCAATCCTTCGCTATTTGGAAAGGTATTCTGTATCCAGTCTGTATTTTTATCTACTTTGAATTCTAAGCATATTCTTTCGTATACGCCTTTATTCCATGGATTATTTATGGGATTCCACTTATCGTCTTGTGGCGTTGGAACTCCCATTTCGTCGAGAATTCTTCTAATCGTGAAATAAACGTGAAAATCATATAAACTTTTTAAAAACTCTTCGTTCGCATTCATGTGATTTTTATAAGATACGCCACACCCCGCCGTTGCGCACCAAACCGCAAAGTTTAACTGGTTCTGCCAAAATTGTAACGGGTTAGTTTTCCAGCTATCTACTACATCTTTGGTAGTTATTTTCGGAAGTCTGTAATTTTCGAACACGTTCGGGAACCTAGTATTAAATCCGTTATCGTAATTCACCGTTATATTTGGCTTAATTAACATATTTGTCGCGTTTTTAGTTATATATTTGCCACCGGCGGGGTAATTTGCCACCGGATTAAATGACCACTCAGTTTTTCCCATGATTTTATATATTATATTTATAAATTAAATAATATAATATATAAACGATGGCAACTTATACCATTTCAAACATTTTAAACGGACCAACTACGCTTTTACATCCTATAGATAATTCTAGCGGGAGGAAGAAAATAGGGATAAAGTCTATAACGGTATGGATAGGGTGGTATAATATAAAAACTCCGGATATTATTAATATATATAATACTGATTTAGAAGGTAATGTATTTGGGTGGTTAAAAGAAGGGCTTAGAAATATTAAGGATATACAATCATTATTTGATAAAGCTGGATCCTTCACGATAAACGAAGCTGGAAATGAAATCTTTACTCCTATTCATGATATTATGGAGGTTGATCTGGGTACTGGAAAGGTTCATTTGAAAGCAATAAAAGACCACCGGATTGAAATAGGCCCTAATGCTGCAAGCGCAATAGGAATAGAAAACCACCCCCATGGTGTTATGTTACTAGGAACCGGCGACCCCACTGGAAGCAACGTGCCAATATATTATGATGATATCTATGGCACCGTAAATATGTGGCCAAAAACTATAAATATCCTTTTAAAACAACTATCGGCTAACAACAACGTTTTAAACGGCGACTACTCTACGATTCTTAATCAAATATCCCCCCCAATTGGTGTATTTGGGGAAAGTTTCACAATAAACTACGAAAAACCCATATATAAAGATTTAATTGCCGGGTTTATTACGGAATTAGATTTTGAAGTTATTCCCCCACCCCCGACCTTCTCCACTTTCCTCTACCCCCCCCCCCCACCCTATCGACGGCCCTATTTCATTCGTGAATATTTTGAATAATCACGATCTACCAATTTCTGTAGAATTAGAAATTATTAATTAATTTCTAATTTTATAAAAATTAATATATAATAAAAATGAGTATTTACGGTGCTAAAAGAATTGCGGATAATATAGACGTCCTTCTAGATGAGTTGAAGGTGGAAATGACTAATTATACCTCGGATCAAATAGAGTCCGCTAGAAATACGATTCACGATTGGACGACAACGTTTATTAATACGGAAAAAAACATCATGGATACGAAAGTTAACATGTTAGAAAACGCCTTAAGGCATACCATAGAAGATGGTGATAAAACATCTCGAGATCAGGCAACGGCCATGTTTACTACGGCCAGAGAAGAGACGGCAGAGTTAGCAACCGCCTTGAGAGATGAAGATATCGTTCAGGGCGCGGTTATTAGGCACGAGTTCACAGAAGCATTACGCAAACACGTCTTATTTGGAATTAATAAATCACTGAACTACTTCCGGCAAGGGAGATAATCAATATCATGCGAACTATTTTCATACCAGCCAAGCGGATTGTTCTGTTTATGATTAGTATATATAGTTTTAAGCTATCTCCTGTGATATATAATGATACATTACTTTGTTATGTTATGGGTACTAATACATGTTGTTTCAATAGCGTATCTCTGTAACGGTATTGTTGTAGATGGAGTTGCAAATAATTTAATAATTATTACGTTCAAATGGTGGCGTAATACTGATAGCACTTCTGTATAACTGTGATTGTCGTAAATGGCGCAAAAGTCGTGAGGTTAAGGTCGCCGACTTCAATGATTTAATTACCGATTCCCGGAAGGGTCGGTGGTTCAAACCTCGACGTGGTGTAATTTTTTTTTCTCCATATATATTATTTTTGTGATTTTAATATTTTTTAATATTTTCACAATTTTATGATTTTAATAAAAATACCTATAAATTGATAGAAACTTACCAACAATTAAAGTGTCTGTCTTTAAGTAATATATACACAGACAGTTTGTTACTGATTTTTTAAGTATAAGTAATATATACACAGACAGTTTGTTACTGTTTTTTTTAAGTTTGAGGTACTGTCTATACTGTCTATAGCATATAATGTTTTATTTTACTGTCCCAAAATCTTTTTTTTTTGGCGTCACAATTAATTAATTTTCGGACAGCAAACATTTTTTTATGAATTTGAAATAATTATTGTCCTCCATCTGCTCACAACACTGTTCGAACTGCGCCTGTGGCTACCACGACCAGAATTCACTGGCCGCAAAGACAGTAGCCATCGGCGTCTATTTATTTAATTATTATTTTGTATTTTATTTGAATTCCGCGTGAACGCTGCATTTTGTGTCAACACCATTTACAGAAAATATTGGTGATTTTCTAAACGAATATCGGAGAAATGCGGCTATATATTTTGTCAATTTTCAACACCATTTACGGAAAAAAATTACTGATTTTTTAAAACAATATCGGCACAACTAAATACGGTGATAGAATTTTTGTCAACTTTTCAACACCATTTCCGGAAAATATTACTGATTTTCTAAAAACAATATCAGCGAAGGTGTACTGAACTACTCTTTATTTTAAATAACCAGCCGTCTAATAGATCTGTGTATAATCGAGAGTATATCGTTAATTGTCATGTTGTCTCCGACAGTGAGGTGTTGCGGCACACATCAAAACGACACGTCAATTTCAAAACATTGCCTAAGGGTCACAGCTGTCATCAGATCAACACCTCGTCACACACAACTACGCATTATCGATTTTTTCCCCACACAAAGCGACGTGTATTTACAACTAGATCTGTGTAATGTGTCGGGTGTAGCCAAAGACCATACATAAATTCGTAATTAGTCACAGATGTAGCCTTAAAATATATAATCGATTTCCTTAAATTACGTCCGCATGTTGACAGATATTTCAGAGCAGACGTCATCGTAATTTGCCGTTATTTATTTCCAAAATTAGCCATATATTCTGTAAATGGCGTTGAAAGTTGACAATAAATTAAGACCAGATCAGTACGTTAAATCGCTATCGACGACAACTGACGATCCGATGAGAGAGTAATACCGTTTAAGCGTATCCAATGTTAAATATACATCGTTATTTTTTTATGACTTTCGTAGTTTTTACCGAGAAATTCAAACCGTTTCCAATTATTGGGGAACATAATATCATGATTAGCACATCGTTTCACTAAGCGGGGGCTACTCAGGAAATGGGATCACACGGTCTATTGTTTACACTGGATTAATGGCGGCCTCCATGAGGTCTCAGGTAAATCTTATTTTTCAATAATACGACTGGTTTCTTCCTTTTAGTGATAACCATGTTAACACTTATTTAGCAACATTACTTAATATGTAGTTAGTCTGAACATTCTGCAGAGAAATCTGAATTGGACGGAATCGAGCGTTGTTTAAACTTAGCCCGGTTCATATGCACAGGTCAAAATATGAACTGAAAATGGCGCTTTGTGTGACAGAAATCCGTACGCGGACGAATAAAAAAAATATTTTGTTATAAATATCACATACAGCGAAACAGCGGTAGCATCTACTGTTTTAATAATATGCATACATATTGTAATTAATGTTTAATAGTGATATACTTATGAATAATATACGATACTATGGTTTATACTCCAGCACTATGTTTTTAGGCTGTGTGATTTGCCTCAATATAAACTGGATTAATTAATACTTATATTCATGCGCTTCATGACAACATCATTACATTTAAAATATACAAATATTACTTAAAGGGGTACCGATATGATACATTTTAATAATATAAATATTGAAAATACACACTACAATCGCTTACAACATAAGTTATTGATTGAAAATAGTCACTGCATCGTGACCTATTTGACCGCATTACCTATTGCGCGGCAACCTCACCAAACCCGCTGTTTACATAGGTAACCGGGGCTTTGGTGAGGTAGGTTCGCTAATACAATGTTTGCGTAATGAGGGTTAGCCGATCATAAAACCGTCATAGATACGGCGCTTATACAACTAATAGAGGGGGTTAACAAAACCGTTGATGATCTAAAGTCTGATATAACAACCGCCCACGTAGAAATTCGCGCGGATACCGTTTCCGGAGATGAAGCGACTAAAAAAACACTTACTGATGAAGCGGCGGCTTATTTTGTACTACTCCAAGACGAGTATACCGATCAAGATAACGTATTAAGAACTGATCTAGTAACGTCCGTAGATTTACTTTCTAAGGAAATTGTCCGAGCAGACGCGGCGGTTAAAACCGAAGTTTACGCCAATGCTGATGTTGTCTACGAGGCTCTTAGAAATGAAATGGCGGGGGTCGGCGTTGGGGGTGCATTTCTACCAACGGTAGGTGGTAGCATGTCTGGTAATATTAATATGTCTAACAATAAAATAACAAACGTACCAGAAGCTACAGACGCGGGCGACCCTATCAATTATAGCCAATATTCCGTGGATAAATATAATAACGACGACAGGCTACACGCGATAGAAGCTATCCTACCGGGCATTCCATATCCAGATATGGTTATTGGTTGGTTAATCCCCAGCGTTAGAAGCGTTTTATATTCGAATAATGGGGAAATAAATACCGTTATGGATATTTATAATAGCGTTCCATTCGCGGCCGGTAACCAACCCCCTCTTTTAGAATTTGACGATTTCAATCAAACCTACTTAAAATTCAACGGAGAAATTGGATGCGACCTTATAGCGTCCGATATAAATGGTGGAACGTTTGGTGCTATTAATAGAAATAAAACTACGATGTTTTTCATTTGTAAAAATAGAATGCGTAATAATGGGTCTGCGTTCTTTTGGGGAAGTGGTTGGGACAGATTTTCCATGCATATACAAAACCCAAACAGCATTACTGTAGATTATGGATCACTACCGGCGGGGAGGATGGCCGTTGATAATTTAGACCCACCAATAGAAGGTAGATTAGAAGCTTGGGGGTATATATACGATGGCGTCACTGCCAATTTATTTAGATCCGATTTCCATATACCACCAGACGCTACGGCAGCTTTTACAACAACCATATCCAACTCAGAAAAGAGTCTACATATAGGAAGTTTACCGGGGGACACAAACTATCGCGGAAATATGAATTTTTATGGAATGTTAATATATCCTAGAGCGTTCGCACCAAACGAAATGACGACGATGTATAAATATCTAAACAGTAGAATTCGCGGTATCGGAACTTAATCAATTTTATTATAAATTTATTAATAATAAAATTAAAAAAATAATGAACGACGCGTGCGCAACGGATATAAATGAAACTCCTACGTTTAGTAATAATTTTAGGATAATAACAATTAAAAAGGCGAGTAACGATTTAGTAAAAGAATATAATAATAGAAAACGAACTGCGAAAAAATATAGGCGGCTGTCGGGGTTTTTATCTCTATATAGTGTAGTTTTATCAAGTTTATCTGTGGTAAGCGGTACGGGAACTGCGGCCTCAATAACTGGCGTGTTAACAGTCCCACTATCTGTGCCTCTTAGTATAATTGCCGTAATATCAGGCTCTATTAGTATTATAATTAAGGTGGTCGGTGAGAGATTAAATAAAATATAAAAAACACGATCGTATAGCGATCCTAGCAAAATCGAAAAAAAATAGTATAGATATTATAATTTCTAAAGCGCTGACAGACAACCATATATCGAGTACAGATTTTGAATTAGTGGTAAATGAAATTGAACGATTCGAAGCGTTAAAAAACGAAATTAGAACAAGGGCCAACCCGCCACCAAAAACGTATTATAACTCTATATCATAACCCTTTATATTGGAACGAAGCGCTCTATATTCTGCCTTATGTTCTTCAGGAACCATTCTACACGCCTTAAACATGTGGTTCTGTAGTGTACTTTTATTGGCCAACGCCTTACCACACCATTTACACTTTACATTAGTAGGTGTACAGCTAGTGCGTCTACGCATATGTACACCCAACCCCTTAGATGTAGTATACTCTCTGTTACAATACATACAAATATATTTCTTCATCTTTTATACTAATACTACCTATGTTCAATTGATAATTTCTTATCTTTCCCCAAATATGAGGAAATTATGACAACAATTGTTATCATAATTTCCTCATATTTAAAAGATGAGAAAAATTATGACAAAAATTATTTGTCATAATTTTCTCATCTTTTTTAGAATTATGACAAATTATGACAAAAAAATATGAGAAAACGAACGTATTTACATTATATAACGGACTATACCAATACAATAAAAAAGGGGAAGTTTTCTCATATTTTTTTGTCAGTCTGCCCAGCCTCCCTGCTGCTATTGTTTATCACATAGCGCCAATAATAATTGCACTATTGCCTGTCATATCTTTATATGTATCATTCTAGTCATAACAACCAATCCATAATTGTTATCATAATTTGATCACCCTGTTAAATTGTCCAATTGTTCTATGATGCACAGTGCTACATGTATTTAACCCAATAATATATGTACAGAGCACCGCTACATTGACCACTGTTGTCTATTCCCGTCCAAGTAAGTTAAGGTAGATAGTACATGTTCGTGTTTGGAGCTACACTGTCAAACGAGGCCCGCTACCATAATATTCCCGCTTGACAGGGGTCGTGGTTAAGATTTAACCGTACTGATATAGCGCAGGGACGTTACAATATAATTACTGAAGCTGCTATATTTTCTATTCGTCGGAACAAATGAGTATTTAAATTTAATAATTATTTATAATTGCAGTGAAAAACGCGACATTCGCTGAAATTAGACAATGCCATTTAAGGATTCTTTACACGGATTTCCGGAACAACGACAGTTTGGTCATAATTACAGAAAAAAAGCTAAATCTCCCAACTTGGTTGGCTCCGATTGGTTGATTTCATCTCGACTCACTCAACGATTCCTCGCGACTCGCCTGTTGTTTGTATGATAAGTTACTTCTTATTTCACCGGATTTGATGAAATAAAGCGCATCGACTGCATAAAAGTATGTAGTATCTTCGAATACTGGCCCTTCTCTGATCTTTGCAAACAATTCTCGAAATAGTTCCGAAATGTTATGAAATATTGCCGAAGTTTGCATCAGTATAAAACTAGACCACATACATACATTAGAAATGCAAATATTAGCAGATCAGAATCCATAGCGCACTCGGTAGCAAGCTCGCCTTACAATTTGAGTGTCTGGAGTTCAACCCTCGGGTGGAGCAATTGTTTTTATTTAAAACTCGCAGTTTCACTGAAGTGATATTGGCCAAACACACAGGGATCTGAGAGTGAAGAATTTTCGAATTTGACCGTAGCTGATTTTGAAAAATTACTGTTTTTCAATGCTCTTTAGAATACTTTCAGAAGAGGAAAAATAGTTTATTGTGTCTATTCGTCCGTCCGTCACGTAATAGATGGAGACATTATCTTTGGTGAGCTGCTTCCTTGTGTTCTGCCGATGCGCAATGTGAATTTCGATTTTTGATTTGACCCTCCGGTCATAAATTATCTTTTCCTTTTGGACTTAGAATTCTCAATTTTGAGTTACATAATAATAAATGTTTATTCACTCAGATCACATGGCATGACAACATAATGTACACAATATGATGACACAATGGCGATACATGTAACTGGTTCGGGTCAAAACGTACCCAAGTAAAAACGTACCCAAAACAAAAGGATCAAATAGTATTCAACATCGGGTCAAAACGTACCCAGTATCGGGTATGTAACATTCAAAAATGGATTATCTGACTTACATGTGCAACTTATATAATTATTATAATAGATTATTGACAAGGTATTGCACTACAATTGTTTGTTAGTGATTACTCGTTGTGGTTGACTGAAACCAGATAATTCATAATAGCATTGGTGGTGCCGTTTGCTAGTCTGGGCACGGGTGTTAATCCGTGACTCGGAGATTTAGGCTAATTCCACTTTACGATAGATTGCGTGCCAATAAAAGTATGATTGCAGAACTACTCTGTTGTTCGTCTTAGAGAGGTTCAAGAAGGTGCTACTCAGGATGTGATCACAACAACGTTACACAATTCTTATATGGCTTTGTCCTGGCTCGGTCTGCGTATCACGCGTTACGTTTGTGTGTAATCGGTATTTGCAACTGGGATTTCATAAACTGCGTAACTTACGGTAAATGAAATAGCAACAAATTGACAATTCCGCCTCCGAGCGTCGCCGGCGAATGAACTACGGTGTTAAGCTAAATCATTTGTCTCCGATATGTGTATCTATGCGTAGTGGATAAATATCGTAGCGGGGTAGCACTATTGTTTCTACGGTGTTGCATGCCTGTCACCAAAACCGGTGTATCAGTTTATAATATTTAGAGATAGAATCCTGTTGGTATTTCAAACACTCTGTGTTTTCGTCTTGTCCATTGAGATTTATGTTCTTATTTTATGGAAATAATAGTGCATGCTCGGGTGTCAGTACTTTCAGTACTTTGATTGTTGTTCATATCACAAAGTGTCTGTGATCAAGCAAGCCACGTTTATTACTTGGATGTTGCTATACCCACTTTTTGAAAACAAATGTTTTCGTCACAGGTGTCCGTACGTCCGTCCGTCCGTCCGTCACGTTTCTTGTAAGAAGTACAACATTTTAACCGTAATAGGTAGGGACTTGAAACGCGGTGTGTGCCTTGCTTTATATGGTGTGTAGATGTGCAAAGTGAATTTCGATTTTTGATTCGATCCCTGGGTCACGGATTATCTCCCCCTTTTCGACTTAGATTTGTTCAATGTTTGCTTGTAAGAAGTAAAACTGTTTAACCTTAATTGGTAGGGACTTGAACTTTGGTGTGTGCATTCCTTATGGTGTGTAGATGTGCAAGTGAATTTTGGTTTTTGATTCTACCCTCGGTAATGGATTATATCCCTCTTTTTTACTTAGAATCTCCCAATTTTGCCTCATCAGAAGTATAACTTTTTAACCGTAATAGCTACAGCTAGGGACTTGAAACTTGATGTGCGCCTTCCTTATGGTGTGTAGATGGGCAAAGTGAATTTTTGATTCCACCCCTGGTCATGGATTATCTCCCCTTTTTCTACTTAGCATTTGAGAAAAGTGGGTATATTGCAATGGCACGCCATCGACTGAGCTCTAGTTTTGAATATGCATGTGGCCAGTGATTTATTTATTTATATTTCGACCAAGACCGTGTGATTTATAACTGAGCCGAGATTTCCGTGATGTCAAAACACTCGCGCCGACTTTGTAACTGTCACGAATTGTAGCCGACTGTTTTCTTTATCATTCATCATTTGTAACACGGGTTACACAATACTCGAACACAATACTCGAATAGCCATGTAACGACTATCGAATATGTCTTCGTGTGTGAAATATCGCTCCCATGGAATACACCGCTGGAGAGAATAACGCTTTATCTGAACCATACACGTACCACCAGTATTGGATTTTTCACAGGTTATATCTGAATGATTTACACTGTGTATGCAGACTTGGTTACTAGCCTGAATACCGAGTATGTCATATCTACTGATGCGTGAATTATTTCAGATTAATTCGCCAGATATCTGATGAGCTAGACTGACTGTTAGAACATTAGTCCACTTACGCAGAATTGTAAGCCAAATATTGGCACGGAGTTCTTATATTGAGAAGCGACAATCATGGGAATCTTATGCACTAGAGTATGCATATAAACTATCGCATCCATATTCTAGCAGTCGGACATTCAACCATTCTTGTGATCACTTGGTAACACAAGGTTTTCACTGGGAACTCTGGTAAGTACATATGTTTATTATTTACTTTTTAATGCAGCAAATAACGACTGACTCATGCCAAGACCGGCAATTCACCGCATTATTATCGTATCCTCGATAATACTGCCATAGTTCGTGTAGCTGAGTTATTTGGATCCATTTCGACCAAATGCTTGGTCAATAAAAGCCATATGGCATGTATCCGCTGGTGTAGATAATCTCCCTTGATCAAATCGAACGGAATCATTAATAATTCGTGTTTTCGTGTAAATGATAACGATTACAGGTTTCGCATGTGGGAGCATTCCGTGAGTATTGTAATGGCATATTATTCGCATGTGTTTTGTGCATGTCACTCCGACTAATTGCAGTAGCTAATTTGTTCTATGTGTAAACTAAGGGCGAAAACGATTGATATGTTTAATAAAATTTAGCTATGCATTTTATATTACGATAAAGTCCAATATCGTGTTATGCGCCCTGTACAATACATGAGAATATTGCCAATTTTAACCTGTAGCAATTGTAACGTCAATATTCCGGATGTCTTTCATTCACTCCATGTTGGATAGATGTACAACTCCAATCCGTGAAAATGCTATTACGACCAGGATAGACCAGATCAGACAGTTCTGCACTGAATGCACTGATTTATACGTCAGTAAGCTGTAATAAGGACATGATGTGAAGTATACTGTATTTCAATCACTGTTGCCTTAGGTCAGCATGTAGAATCCTGCAGTCTGATTAGAGTCTACAGTGTTTAGCATTAGTAATGTAATACTGTGAGTCTGCACAGGAAAATAATTGGCATTAACGCAGTTGGCCACGGGCAGTCTGATCAGGGTAAGGCCGGGTCGGAATTAAATGATTGTTTACTAATGTTAAATAACTGTGAATGACGTCGATATTCACATGTACGGCTGTGAATATATATTGTTGGTGTACGCTAGATATAGCGGCTGTTCATTAATGTGTTATATCGCATTCTCCGACACATGAATTCCTTCAGCCCCCTTCTTCCAACTAGTGAAAATATCTTTGTGTACATTGCAATTTATCACGATTCATTATTGTAATTTACGAGGTTGTTTAGTATTGCCATGCAATCATAATAATGATTTAATGTGCACTACTGTGACTATTATGGAGACTATAACACGTTACACTCTGGTAACAACACCATTGCACCGATCCGATTCTGGGGTCCACAACACGACTCCGTGTACCAGCGGGGAGACTCTGCTCCGTGTGGACCAGGTCGTAACGAGCGGGGCTACTATTCCGGTGACGTCATTCCGTCCAAGGACGAGATGAATCTCAAAGAACGTCCACCCATGTGATGTATTTGCCCCATCCGCCCAAGTAGTCGATTATAGTTAAAAGTAACTGAACGACATCATATAACGTTATCATTGTAACTGTATACCTTGTTGTCTCTTTCCACAACGTGCTTGGTTTTCCAACCCAACAATAAACTATCTCAGTGTCACCCTGGCGTGACAATAACCTCATAGCTCGCCACGTCACGTTTTCAACGTCACGTTTTAGCTTGTCGCATCACATTATATAAGTTTATTGTTTGCCTAGTTTCTCGACCAATAAAAGCAGATAATTTCGTCTCAATTAATCGCGTATTGCGACGCTTTCGCCAATGTCTATTAAATGAATCATTACACGTTGCAATAAGTACAAAGTTGTATTTACTACCAATTACTCGCATTGGTGACGTAATTTCCCGTGAAACGCACTATGGTACCGCGTGTGTACGATCGATTCGTTGTAAAATCGCCAGGCACGTATAAGTATCGTAATTTGAAAGCGGGTTTATACGGTGCCGTAGGAGGACGTAGACGTAGAATGCTTTTTTTTAATCAATTCGTTCCCACGAAATAACAATTCGTTCCCTCAATTTAACAATTATTTCCCACGAATTGACAATTCGTTCCCTCAATTTAACAATTCGTTCCCGTTTGAACGAATTGTTAATTCGTGTGAACGAATTGTTTCTTGTGGGAACGAATTGTTAATTCGAGGGAACTAATTGTTAAATTGAGGGAAGGAATTGTCATTTCGTGGGAACGAATTGTTAATTCGAGGGAACGAATTGTTGAATTGAAGGAACGAATAGTTATTTCGTGGGAACGAATTAATAAAAAAAACCATCCATGTCCCCTGCGGGGCTCCGTATGTTTATAGGCTTCACACAAGCAATATATGTCGTGATCAGGCTACGAGAATGTGCTATTTGATCATGAGCTACATTGGTAACAAATCCCATAAGCCACATAAGCCCATTTTCCCAGTGACAGAGATACCAAGGTGTATAGTGGGTGGCAGGTGGGAGCATGCGATGGGTAATTCAACGATCGGGGTTCAACCTTACAGGAATTCCGAATGGAGACCTGGTTTGGCCCTCACATACGTCTTTGGAATTTTGTATGTGACAGTTGAATCTGGTTATACCCCTTATGTGAGTATTACGATTATTCGTAATCCTATTTTAGGTGAGGAGCCAAGTGACTTGGTGTGGTATGGACCTGGCACCAGGTCAGGTTATTCTAATTTCAGGGCTGAATATATTTTTTCTCGATGTAATAAATATTCTGTTCTGATTTTGTGACCCCCCCCCCACCCCCCCCCCCCCCCGCGATGCAGCAGGTTAAAACGGGATCGAACCCGTTTGCCCGGCCTTACATGCCCTTAGCTGTTGATAGGCCGTTAAACACCAATAAACAAACAAATGAAACCAAGGTGTATGATCACGTGATTACAACAACAACAACAAGTACTAAAACTTCCAGAAGCCTTCCGATTCAAAGTACGTATTCTTTTATTTTGTCCTTATTATGTAACGGATTTTGATGAAATGTGGCTCATCAAACGTGCCTTGTTAAGCTGCACTTGGTGGTCTCGGTACTGTGGCACAAACTTATGTCGTTTTGCGATTTATCGGCGATTTGCGTGTCTACAGACACGGAAATCGATTATTCGCAAAAACGACATAACTATGTGTCAACTCCTGGGACCACCAAATGAAGCTCATGAAGACGCATTTTCTGCGCCAAATCCTTTGCCTATTAAAGGTGCATGCCCACTCAGTAGGCACAAACTGTTCTTTATAGGAATTAAATAAGTGTATAATTGTGTCACTATTCCACCAGTTCTCTGAATTACAAATGCCCGCTATACAGATATAATCATTTAGTAATATTTATTTTACTGATAGTGACCCGCGGTGGTATCAGGCTATTTTCATATGCAAATGAAGCATGCTATTTTTCAATTATTTATGCTAATTAAATGCGTCACCTGAACAAAATAATATTTTCGACAGATTAATAAGCATGATCATTGCACAGCAAAAAATAAATACATAGCATAAATAGTAATGTCCCTTAACATTTTAAGGAAACACGGTTATCGCCCTTTCATCAGTGTGGAAATTTACGTCTGATATAAAATGTACAATAATACCAATCAATACGTGGGGTAATAGTGAATGAATCTTTATTTTGCCAGAAAATGTCATATCTACATAATATACAAAACAAGCTGTCTCCATATAATATAACCTACTGAGTGGGCATGTACCTTTAAGGAAAATATCAAATACTACTTACTTTGGAGTGGGCGCGCTTTCAACACTTTCAGCCATTGTTGTTGCTGTTGTAACCACGTGATCATACACCTTGGATACATTACCGATGGTGGGGAATGTGGCATTGTCGACGGAACTGAAGAAGAGGAGCTTGTTACAGCGGCGTCCCCACGTCTGCTGGATGTAGACGCAGCGTTTGTCCAGGTTCTGCGGGCTCGTCATCACCCAGCACAGAACCCGGATGTCTCGCCCCATCTCGTCCGCAACGCGAGTGTCGTCTGAAATGGTGATTATCGAGTTAGTTGCGAACGGTAACTCTTGAAATCTTGTCCCGTGCCGTCCCATACGGGAGCAGATTTCAAGAGTTACTGTTCGCAACTATTACCGAGTAAGTTAATTGTTATGCATTGACCGAATACACTCTGTGGTGAAACATGATAAAGTCCGGCCAGCGGAGACGCGAGTAACCACGTGACCACGGTTCCATGTTCCTGCTGACTAGATGTAAACCACCCCCCCCCTAAAATTCAGCGAGTGCATTCCCCAGTACCCCCTATCAGTATATCGAATTCCGCTTGGTCGACGAATGTTTGAAAATATAGTAAACTATTTCATTGAAGAAATTACTATGTCTATATGCTTCGCCAGACGGTGTTCGTTTGGCGGAAATAACCACATGTGGACGACTCTAAACTAGGACCCAATACTTGGCTCATTTGGAAAACGTTACCCCACCCACACATTTCCATACACTATACCTTACAGCCTTTTCGGAACTAGGCGGATAACTCGATGCAGGAGTTAGCCGCCTTATTACACTGTCTCCTTCAATTGCTAGTGTAATTATTTTGGTTCGGCATGTGGCACGGTAAGGCAACTTTTTTTTTAAATATATTTTTTTGTTTGAGATGTTCGATTTATTTTCAAGTCGCCAGATGCCTGTATGTTCTATAAAGTTACTATAACGTCGTGTAAAATCACCAGATTTCGTCACACATTTATAGATTTAACAAATGTTTGCATGGTAGTGTTTGTATGGATCATGTGGCGAATTTACAGTACGATTTTATTTATCCATTTTACTAGGTTATCTCCCTTGAAGCTACCTAGAATAGCAGTCGTAGAGATGGAATGTCGACTATTTATACATTTAAAACTACCATTATGAATGTAGAATTTGTAATGTTTCATTACTGAATTTTACTGAATTAGCACATGTAAACTAAAGAATAAAGCACACAGTCTTAATTAGTACTTAATTATATATTATAGTTAATGTTTTGTCTTACTGTCCCATTATACAATAGTTAACTGAACTGTCATCAGAGGTATCGCACCAGTTTAGTGGAAGGAAACCTCGCGGCCATTATGGCGACTTGTGAGTCCATATAAAGTTAATTTATTGAATATCATCCTAATTTCGGGGGAAAATAGGGCGGTGTGTGTGTGTCTTTTTCTTTTATTTTTTCATTAAAAGTTGTAAATAGTGTTAACAAACAATAATTAATTATTTATCTTCAAAGAAAAAATAATCTGGCATTACTGTTTAGGTGCGGGTGGGGATTATATACAGTATATTAATTTTATATTACCTGATGAGCTATGAACAGAGCCGCCAAACACTGAGGTTGAAGTAACGAACCAAGGTATATACGTATATACATTAAATATACCTAAAAGCATCAATAAGTGAGAGAAAAAAAGAGAGAAAAAAATTCACTCCATCTTGTAACATATTAATGATACTCTACTGACAGGCAAACAAGCAGCAAACAGGTTCGCTGACAATCTGCAACCACAGCTGGAGAAAAGGCAGACTCCCGCAAATTTGGAGAGAGGCAACCATGATTCCTATCCCTAAACCTGGAAAGGATCGCAAGAAAGCATCCAGCTATCGCCCCATCAGTCTCACCAGCGTGGTAGGAAAAACTATTTAGAGTATTGTGAACCAGCGCATGAAGTGGTATCTGGAGACAAACCAACTTCTGGCCCACCAACAGGCTGGCTTCAGGAAATTCCGCTCGACTGAAGACCAGACGACATACCTTGCCCAGGAGATCGAAGACGTTTTTCAAGAAAAGAAAGTAACCCTAGTAACTTGGGTTGATCTCCAAAGAGCATTCGACAAGGTGAGGACAGAAGGTATGCTCGTAAAGCTACAGCGGAATGGAGTGGGAGGCACTATGTACAAGTGGGTAAAGTCATACCTCTTCAACATGAGGGCTAGAGTAAGTGTTGATGGGACTACTGGCCACAAATTCCTACAGAGACATGGTGTCCCCCAAGGAGGAGTACTGTCGCCCACCCTATTTCTCCTTTTCATCAACGACCTGGTATCGGACTTGCCAAAGGGAGTTAATGCTGCCCTATATGCAGACGACCTCGCGCTCTGGTGTTCCGAGGAGTTTGCATCAACTGCAACTTACAGGATGCAACAAGCGGCCGACAAGCTATCCACATGGGCAGATGACTGGTGCGTGCAGGTGAATACAGAGAAGTCATCTACTACTCTGTCACCTAAACAGAAGGCCTGTCCTATAAAGACACGACATTGACACATATGGAAGAGGCAACATACCTTGGAGTGACCTTCGACAGACGGCTTACATGGAAGCCCCACATAGCAAATGCTGAAGCAAAAGCCCGCAGGAAACTAGCTATACTCAGACATTAGCTGGTACCAACTGGGGATTGCATGAGATCATACTAAAGACAGTATACCTGGGTACAATCAGGCCCCATCTCGAGTATGCTTCCTCAACATGGATGACAACTGCCAAAACCAATCAGCACATACTAGACAAGGTCCAGAACCAGGCCCTACGAATTATCACCGGAGTAATGCGGTCAACTCCAATTAAGGCCATGGAGGAAATCACTGCCATTCCACCACTCAGCAAAAGGAGAGATGCCAAGGCTCTAATACAAGCCAGCAAGTATCAGTTCCTGCCAGATCATCCCATGAAAATAAAACTTGAGAGCCTGACAAAGAATCGTCTGAAAAGAAGCAGCTATGTACACGAGTCGAAGAAGTTGACAAGAACAAATGCTGCCCAACTTGGACCACCGACGGCTCCTCTTGAAAAGTCCGAACTACCAGAAGTATGGAGATATGACCTTTCCAACATCAGTATTAACACAACTATCCCAGGACTTTTGCCGGGAGAACAGGACGAGATCATCAAGAAGTCCCTTACACAAGCCATGATCTTCGATAACTACCCATTGGAGACATGGACCCATGTGTACACAGACGGTTCAGCGACAGCTGCAATTCAAGATGGGGGAGCAGGTATTTTCGTCTTGTACACCACTGGGAAGACAGAAACGGTTAGCATACCTACAGGAAAGCACTGTACCAACTACAAAGCAGAAGTGGAGGCCATCATGAAGGCGACAACAATTATTGAAGAGTCGGCTGAGGACTGCCATCAGGTGGTCATACTAACAGACGCTCTGTCAGTCCTACAGGCCTTGAGCAATGCCAAAATACCATCTCTTTCCAGACAGTTACACACTTTATGCCAGAATAAAAAAGTGTCGTTGCAGTGGATTCCAGCACACTGTGGGGTTCCTGGAAATCAGAAGGCGGACAAGTTGGCCAAGCTAGGAGCCAAAGGTGACCAGCCACATAATAGTGTTACTCATGAGGAGAAAGCAACAGTGATAAAGACACTGACGAAGCCAAAGTCAACCAAATATGACTACCACCTACTAGACAGATGGGAACAATTCATAATAATAAGGCTACGCACGGGACACAACAGGCTAAATGCCCACATGTATGCAAAACTGAAGTTGTCCCCATCTCCAAGATGTACTTGCGGTATGGAAGAGCAGACTACAGAGTATATACTGCAAAGATGCCCCCTGTTAGAGCAGAGAAGAAAAAGCATATGGCCAGAGATCATCACCCTAGAAGAGAAGTTGTATGGAAAGATGGAGGAGCTCAGAAAGACAGCGTCCTTCATTGCTGTGGCTGGTATGATGGTGTAGATGGTGAACGCCAGTAAGTAAGTAAGTATAACATATTAATGTGCATAGGAGGGAGCAAAGATTTGTTTAGCTTATTTGTGTCACTTATTGATGTTTGTTTTGTATATTTAATGTATTTATAGACCATGTTCCGTCATTTCAACCTGTGGCCGGACACACACACCCCATCGGACACACCGATGTTGTGTATTGAGGAAGAAACTGTTGATTAGATCCAGCCGCTGATTTTTCGGCTCATATTCTCTCCCAGGCACAGAGAGTAGGATAGTAATGTTGGTTTATTGTCGTCGGTGCGATGTTGGTCAATAATATCAACCAGTTTGTTGTTTTTCATACACGTTGAACAGTTTTAATAGTAAATTGAATCTGTTGATGTAGCTGGGTGTCAGACATCACCATTGTGCGTGTCTTCATAAATGTTTCGTTAATATGACTTATTTATTTAAAAATATAATGGATTGATGGTGAACATCAATTTTAATTGTTAGATTATATAAGTTAGATGGAAGATTTTCGAGTGTGCGAAGCCATGTACACTTCCATGTGTTTTGAAATTGATTCACGTAGTGAACAACAATGACGCATCATTGAGCTCGCGTGAACTGTCTGACATGTGACACACATACTTCCGGTGTTGAGTGTCATATCTGTCAAAATACAAACAACGGCGAACTTTATTTGTATACTTGTATGTAAAGTGTGCCAAGCGACGTACACTGACTGTAAATATTCTGTTCTGATTTTGGGATTTTCCTTCTTCCCTGCACATGAAATATGGGATTTGTCCCTGTTAACCGACCTAAAAGGACTTTAGCCGATGATAAGCAATTTAAAATTATTATATAATTTAAATAATACTTATTAGTAATCCTGTGGAGCTAACCTAGTTTCAGTACTTTCAGTACTTTTTTATGGCATAATAATTGTAAGTTTGTTACGTGATCAAACAGTGCATGTAATATGGTCCGTGTCAACGCGGAGTTTGTCGAGTTTTTGAACGATACATCTGTGCATCTGCACAGTCTGATCGATCAAGATCTGCACTATTGATCAGTTTATTTAGAAACACCCGCCATGCTTCTAACAAGAAATATATATCGTTATCAGGCTACATGAATGTGCTATTTGATCAGGAGCTACACTGGTAAGATATCTCATAAGCCCCATTTTTCAAGTCACAGCCGCAAAGTACACGGAGCGTTGTCATAGACACATGACCTGGGTCGATAGCTGTACTGACTTTAAACATTCTTTATGATTGTAAACAGGGTTTGATTTTATGGAGCCCCGCAGGGACGTAGATTTTGTTGTTTTTGTTTTTTGTTTAAACATAGTTTATTGCATATAAGTACAATGGGCTTGGGCTAAATTTGTCACATTAGTTACAGCCCTTACCCAAGTATTTCAAAAATACATCAATTTAACAGCAATGGCGATAAGTATACAGGTATATGTACATGGGTACATACCAATAATCATGCGGATATATATATTTGCACAATGCACGAAAAGAAAAGTCGGATAAAAAGAGAGAGTAAAATTTCCGACGAAATAACAATTCGTTCCCTCAATTTAACAATTCGTTCCCACGAATTAACAATTCGTTCCCACGAAATAACAATTTGTTCCCACGGGAACGAATTGTCAATTCGTCGGAACGAATTGTTATATCGTGGGAACGAATTGTTAATTCGAGGGAAGGAATTGTTAAATTGAGGGAACTAATTGTCATTTCGTGGGAACGAATTGTTAATTCGAGGGAACGAATAGTTAATTCAATGGAACGAATTGGTATATCGTGGGAACAAATTGTTAAATTGAGGGAACGAATTGTTATTTCGTAGGAACAAATTAATAAAAAAACCATGTCCCCTGCGGGTCTCCGTAGGATTATGGCCATCTCTATAAAAATAATTCCTGCCAGTTGAGCAGTTTACCTCATATATCAATTGCCTAACCTACTACCACAGGTTCTTGAAGAACGGTTCATATTTCGGTGGGTTATTTCGGTATATCTGGTGGTTTAGTGCATTGTTAGCAACATACAATATACGTCACCTCCGGCGAGTTCCACGTACAAGTACGAATATTGGCTATTTTGACAGTAAGAAAGGGGCCCGAAAGTTCGGAACGGTGAATCTGCAGATACATGTAGTTGACGATTGTCGTGTGTAATGATTGAGCATTAGTAGTTGCACAAAACTATGTAAATTACCCAAAACCACCCAAATACCTATATAACACCAACATTCTGAACATCTGTTCAAACACATGTGACTACAACGAGTGCATTTTATATACAATATAATTGGTGAGGTAAGCAGGTGGGCATTTTGGTCGCCAATTTATGAATATCACATACCCCACACAGTTGAATTAAAGTAGGACAGTGAGTAGTATATAGGGAGTCAAAATAATACCACCTACCGTGATATCATTTATAACCCTCTATAATACCCCCACCACCCCCAAAAAAATCAAAAATTGGTTAACGAGGAAATTGTCCCCCACCACCCCCGAAAAATCCAAAGATTGGTTAACGATGAAATTGTCTCCCTACAGCAAATTTATGAATTTTTGGAGAAAATAATTTTGAAAAGAGGGAGTCCCAATTATATTGGTAATTGACTTTTGAAAAAAGTCGAAATCATTCATGCAAGTACAATAGTTTATATTCCTCATTTTTCTCCTCCGATATAGCTAATTTATTTCGCAGATCAGCAACTAATTCTACCAGCTCTAGTCTACCACGTTCACCTTTAGCCACCTGACAGCGTAGTTGCTTATGTCTACAAAGAGTTTGGGCACTAACGAATTTACAAGGGCATCTGGGGCATTGAAATTGTGGGGGGACACAAGGAAACTTTCTACGTCTCGCTAGATGCCTTCGTAGATAGTCTTTACACGTAAACGTCTTACAACAAGTCTCACACTCCATTATATTATTATAATATATATTGTATGATGTATATGTTCAATTGGACGTGAAAAAAAACATTATGTAAATTTTTGACGTCCAATTGAACAGATAAATTGCATAGGTTATACAAAAGTATAATACAGAAAATATGATAACGCCAGAAATAGAAAGTTTGAGAAGAGAAGCCGAATCTCTAGGGATTACTTATAGTACACGGCTGAGAGTTAGGGGGTTGACAAAGCTGATAAATGCCACAAAGAATGAGGCGTTTATGAAGCGGTTTACCCGCGCCCACAAACGAGGAGCCTTTAAAGATATATCCAAAGCTTAGGAAGTTGGTAACAGAATTCAAAAAGAAAGTATTGCGGGGTTAAGGGCTAGTGTAATTAATTCTAAAGAATTACCTTCAAGTACGTCCCAAATTAGACACCCAATAGCAAATAATAAGAAAAGATCTATAGTTCGCGCGATAGTGGAAAAAGGTGAAGAAATATTGGGGGCTCATGATGAAACATTGGAAAAGGCAGAAAATGGAAGACGGGTAGTTACATTATCCTTTCGTAAAAACATTGACATCAACGAGTCTGAACGCATGTCCGATAAACACGCTCCGTATCTAACAACAAATTTTTATTTGAGATATTCATATTCTTACAAGCTAGAACATATGGAGGAAACTAAAAATGGAAAACCTATAACTCTAATATTTCACAAAAATCTCGGTGGTAGCGAACCACTATCATCAATGAAAACCGTTAAAAAATGGCTGTCAGATAAGGAGCAAACACGAATAATGTCCGATAAAATAGACAGACCGAATACAAAGTGGAAGTTTGTAAGATGGGTAGAGGTTTTTGTAAAGTTAATACAGGGCAGTAGGGGAATAGATTTGGGACTACAATCCAAAGAAGCGGCGGGAGGAGAACTTCCAGAATGGTTGAGGGATAGAAAAGGTATGTATTCTTTAGATAAGTATAATGACGACCTTTGTCTGTTCAGGTGTTTAGCGATGCATATGACAGGTAACAGACCCGACAGATGTACGGACAAAGCGAGAGAATTTAGTAAGCAATATTTCGGTAATAATGTGGTTTCACCAATTCCTTTTTCAGACCTGAAAAAGGTTGAAGAGTTTTTTAAAATCGGTATAGAAGTATATCAACCCACCGAATGTGACGTATGGTGGTTGAAAAAGGTGCCAGCACACTACAAGGAAATAGGTAATAAACCAATGACAATAGGACTGTTTAAGAATCACGCATTTCTGATAAAAAACCTTAAAACCTATCTAAAATTTACGCATTACGCAAACACGTCTTATTTGGAATTAATAAATCACTGAACTACTTTCGGCAAGGGAGATAATCAATATCACGCGAACTATTTTCATACGAGCCAAGCGGATTGTTCTGTTTATGATTAGGATATATAGTTTTAAGCTATCTCCTGTGATATATAATGATACATTACTTTGTTATGTTATGGGTACTAATACATGTTGTTTCAATAGCGTATCTCTGTAACGGTATTGTTGTAGATGGAGTTGCAAATAATTTAATAATTATTACGTTCAAATGGTGGCGTAATACTGATAGCACTTCTGTATAACTGTGATTGTCATAAATGGCGCAACAGTCGTGAGGTTAAGGTCGCCGACTTCAATGATTTAATTACCGATTCCCGAAAGGGTCGGGGGTTCAAACCTCGACGTGGTATAAAAAAAAATTCTCCATATATATTATTTTTGTGATTTTAATATTTTTTATATTTTCACAATTTTATGATTTTAATAAAAATACCTATAAATTGATAGAAACTTACCAACAATTAAAGTGTCTGTCTTTAAGTAATATATACACAGACAGTTTGTTACTGATTTTTTAAGTTTAAGTAATATATACACAGACAGTTTGTTACTGTTTTTTTTAAGTTTGAGGTACTGTCTATACTGTCTATAGCATATAATGTTTTATTGTCCCAAAATCTTTTTTTTTTGGCGGTCACAATTAATTAATTTTCGGACAGCAAACATTTTTTTATGAATTTGAAATAATTATTGTCCTCCATCTGCTCACAACACTGTTCGAACTGCGCCTGTGGCTACCACGACCAGAATTCACTGGCCGCAAAGACAGTAGCCATCGGCGTCTATTTATTTAATTATTATTTTGTATTTTATTTGAATTCCGCGTGAACGCTGCATTTTGTGTCAACACCATTTACAGAAAATATTGGTGATTTTCTAAACGAATATCGGAGAAATGCGGCTATATATTTTGTCAATTTTCAACACCATTTACGGAAAAAAATTACTGATTTTTAAAACAATATCGGCACAACTAAATACGGTGATAGAATTTTTGTCAACTTTTCAACACCATTTCCGGAAAATATTACTGATTTTCTAAAAACAATATCAGCGAAGGTGTACTGAACTACTCTTTATTTTAAATAACAGCCGTCTAATAGATCTGTGTATAATCGAGAGTATATCGTTTAATTGTCATGTTGTCTCCGACAGTGAGGTGTTGCGGCACACATCAAAACGACACGTCAATTTCAAAACATTGCCTAAGGGTCACAGCTGTGTGGTGTCATCAGATCAACACATCGTCACACACAACTACGCATTATCGATTTTTTCCCCACACAAAGCGACGTGTATTTACAACTAGATCTGTGTAATGTGTCGGGTGTAGCCAAAGACCAAACATAAATTCGTAATTAGTCACAGATGTAGCCTTAAAATATAATCGATTTCCTTAAATTACGTCCGCATGTTGACAGATATTTCAGAGCAGACGTCATCGTAATTTGCCGTTATTTATTTCCAAAATTAACCATATATTCTGTAAATGGCGTTGAAAGTTGACAATAAATTAAGACCAAATCAGTACGTTAAATCGCTATCGACGACAACTGACGATCCGATGAGAGAGTAATACCGTTTAAGCGTATCCAATGTTAAATATACATCGTTATTTTTTTATGACTTTCGTAGTTTTTACCGAGAAATTCAAACCGTTTCCAATTATTGGGGAACATAATATCATGATTAGCACATCGTTTCACTAAGCGGGGGCTACTCAGGAAATGGGATCACACGGTCTATTGTTTACACTGGATTAATGGCGGCCTCCATGAGGTCTCAGGTAAATCTTATTTTTCAATAATACGACTGTGGTTTCTTCCTTTTAGTGATAACCATGTTCCAGCCGTTAATACTTATTTAGCAACATTACTTAATATGTAGTTAGTCTGAACATTCTGCAGAGAAATCTGAATTGCACGGAATCGAGCGTTGTTTAAACTTAGTCCGGTTCATATGCACAGGTCAAAATATAAACTGAAAATGGCGCTTTGTGTGACAGAAATCCGTACGCGGACGAATAAAAAAAATATTTTGTTATAAATATCACATACAGCGAAACAGCGGTAGCACCTACTGTTTTAATAATATGCATACATATTGTAATTAATGTTTAATAGTGATATACTTATGAATAATATACGATACTATGGTTTATACTCCAGCACTATGTGTTTAGGCTGTGTGATTTGCCTCAATATAAACTGGATTAATTAATACTTATATTCATGCGCTTCATGACAACATCATTACATTTAAAATATACAAATATTACTTAAATGGGGTACCGATATGATACAAATTTTAATAATAAATATTGAAAATACACATTACAATCGCTTACAACATAAGTTATTGATTGAACATTGTCACTGCATCGTGACCTATTTGACCGCATTACCTATTGCGCGGCAACCTCACCAAACCCGCTGTTTACATAGGTAACCGGGGGTTTGGTGAGGTAGGCTCGCTAATACAATGTTTGCGTAATGCCTGCGATAATTGCAAACAGAGCGCCCGCGTTCGTCGTTCGAGAAAGCGTTTTACCCAAAAAGTTCTAACAGTTATGGGGCGATCGATTGGATGTATTCTGTGGAAAAGCGGGAGGGAATTCACATTCACCACGAACAGTGCGGACACGGGGGTGAAAGATGGATTTTAGGAGCTCCAGTAGATGGATACTGCCAAGAAAACAATACCGTATATTAATATCACGGCTGTTACTGGCACGGGTGCGAGATTCATGCAAAGCATAGAAAAAAAGAACGCGCATCCACTATGAGAAGAGATACATTTATTAGAAGAAGCAAAGAATTCAACCTAGTAGTTATGTGGGAATGCGAATTCCAAAGAACGGGTAAAGATATAAAGATCGGTTGCGACACTACTCTTTATCCATATCAGATAGTATATGATTTTGAGGCGTATCTCAACCCAGAATTAAAAACGCTAGGTAATAGTTTAGAGTACGAAGCTGAGCACGTTCCGGTAAGCGTTAGTATAGGAGATAATTTCTCAGGAACAGTAACTCATATTTGTGATAAAGATCCTGCAAAACTTATAGAAAGATTCGTAGAAGATTTGAAAGTCAGGGGAAAAGCTATAAGAGAAGAAGTGTGGTCAAAGATATGGTTTAATACAGAACATTTACTTAAAAACCACAAATCGCCAAGATCGAACAGTGGATAGAGCAAGTACCGGTTATAGGTTTTAACAGCAGTAAGTACGATATAAACTTAATAAAGAAATACCTAGTAGGCGAACTGGCATCAACAACAAAGAAAGTAATGGTCGGAAAACGTGCAAACGCAACACTATTTCTATTTACTCCAGAGTTTAGATTTCTTGATGTAATACTTTACCTAGGACCGGGTGTAAGTTACGATAGTTGGATAAAAGCCTACGACTGCAAAGGACAGAAATCTTTCTTTCCTTACGAGTGGTTCGATTCTCCAGACAAACTTGATAACCCAGGACTGCCTGATATAGAGAATTGGTATTCCAAACTATCGGGGAAAATGTTACTAGATGAAACAGAATTAAATAAATGTCGTAGAATTTTCGAAGAAAATAATATGAAAACTTTCAGAGATTGGTTGAAATATTATAACGATTTAGATGTAGCACCGTTCCTAGAAGCGGTGGAAAAAATGTGTGAATTTTATAAACACAGAGGTGTGGATATTTTCAAAGATGCGGTAACACTACCTGGAGTAGCTATACAATATTTATTGAGAGGAACCATTAAAGAACAAAAATCTTCAAAGACGATTATACCGGAGGATGCTCTATATGCACCAAAAGAAGAAACATACGAAATGATGAAAGACGCTCTAGTCGGGGGTCCATCAATCGTATTTACACGCTATGCAGAAGCCGGTGTTTCAAATATTAGATCTAATTCCACAGGAATTAACAAACATTGCAAGGCTATTTTGGGGTATGATGCAAACGCGTTATATTTATCTACGTTAAATAAAGATATGCCGTGTGGGAAAGAAACTATACACCATATAAATACCCCACATAATCCTAAATTTATTAAAAAGTTTTGTAAAAGAGTTTTATCTGGAGACTGGTTTGGGTTTGCGGAGGTGGATATAGAAGTTCCACACAACTTAAAAGATAAGTTTTCTGAAATGTCTCCACTTTTTATAAACAGAGAAGTAGATGTTGATGAGGTTCCAGAACACATGATAAAATATTTGGAAGATACTGGAAGAACTAGAGGAAATGGAAGAAAATTGGTGGGATCTATGTCGGCCACCAAAGTACTGCTGTACGCGCCACTATTGAAATGGTATTTAAAACACGGCCTAGAAATAACGGGAGTTCATCGTGTTATAGATTATATTAGTGGTAAACCCGTCGTATGGTTCGCAAAAGAAGTTACAGCCGCAAGACGAACAGGCGATGTAGAACCAAATAAGAAACCAGTAGCGGATATAATGAAATTATTAGGCAATTCGTGTTGTGGAAAAATGATAGAGGCAAAAGAGAGACATTTAAATACGACATATACACAAGATGAAACCTGTGTTGACAAAGCGTTAAGATCTGCATTCTTTGATGATTTAGAAGAGATAGGAGATGCGTACGAAATATCTTCCCGAAAACCCCGGTGTGCAATAAAGAGCCCCTTCCACTGTGGAATATCGGTTTATCAACTAGCTAAATTGAGAATGTTGGAATTTTAATACGAATTTCTAGACAAATACGTGAAAAGAGAAGACTTTGAATTAATACAGATGGACACGGATAGTATGTATATAGGAGTTAGTGGAAAAACGATAGAGAAATTGATTAGACCTAACTTACTAGACGAGTTTGAAAAAGAAAAAATGAAATGGTTGGCTTGGGATAAATGGAGCGAAAGAGAGCCAGGACTTATCAAAATGGAATTCAGCAGAGATAGGGCGATAGCGTTATCTAGTAAGTGTTATTTCGAAGAAAAATTTAATTCTAAAGATAATTTGGAACAAATTAAAATTAATAAAAACTCTGCGAAAGGAATGTCCAAGAGAACTAACGATTTAAATTGGGACAGATATAAACGAGTACTAAGCAAAACTACAGAAGATGGAAAACACATTATAGATGTAGCGCAAAATAGAGGATTTAAAATGAAATACGGCGTTATGAAAACGTACTGTCAACGAAAATTAGGACTATCGGCGTATTACGATAAAAGACGCGTGTTACCAGACGGAATACATACAGAACCTCTCTTGATTTAAGCAATCGGGGGTAACTGGGTGTCAGAAGGTACCATAAGAAGTTCTTCGCGAACAAAACCGCGAGATGGACCATCAGTCAAATAATAGAGCACGGGCTCATCGGGTTTGGTAATAGAGCGATCCAGATGATATACATTCAGAGACCACACGGGATCAGTCGCGCGGCGGCTGCCACCTTCAAGCTCTCCCGGTTGATAGAGGTACCGGACGTCAACATCCGATGGAAGTGCAATCGGCGATTGCTGCTCCTCTAAACCAACGGGTAGCCCGCACGAGACGGCAGAGGGCTTGCTCGTCACCTTTTTAGACTTGATGGCATATACGGGCTTCTTACCTATCAATCTGGTCACCTCTCCGTTCAGTGCGGAGACCACGGCGGGCAGTCTGGCCACCCAGTCGGTCGATCGCGAATGAGGGTCTACAAGTTATTTAGCATATTGGTGTCCGAACAGCCTCTCAGCCAGGGTTCGATTGAACCGCTCCACGATCCCCTGGTCCCGGTGGATGTTGACGCGGCCGCGTCTGATAGAAACTTTGTGCTTAGACAATAGATGAGAGACCGCGCCCATGAACTCGCGGCCGGGATCGACCTGGAGAAGATTCGGCCATTTGAGAAGACTCCTCTTATATATTCGGGAAAGAGCCTCGGCCACCTCCTTAGACTCTTTAGTGGCCAACGGCTCAGCCCCCTTATAACGACTCGCTACGTCAACGATTGTCAGTGCGTACTTGTACGTTTTGCGACGGACGCGATCGTGAGGGAGAAACAGGAGATCCGCTTGGTGAACTTGGTTCGGCACCGGTACGTCGAATTTCGGGCGCGGAATATTGTGAGGCGCGGGTAAATAGATCTGCCAGATGGCCTGCTTCTTGAGCCATTCCTTGACGCGTTTTCTGAAACCTTGGTCGCCGCCGCGAGGTTCTTGATGGCCGCGAGTCCCTTCCAGTAGCCGCGGGGGCTATAGTATGTATTCGCTAGCTTGCGCGTTAGTTTGGTATCTAGTTTGTGCATGTTCATCGTATGCGAAGTATTCTAATATATCGGACAATCTCCAACATGCCCTCGCCAGTTCGTCCGGTAACTGCGTCGTTAATAATAAACCTTTGTTGGAAGTACAATCGCGATTGTTTAAGTTCTGAAGGAACTCGGAGGAATCTAATTCATCCCTCAACTCCCAATCGAGATTGGATGATGGAGTTGAGGAGGATTCTAACATCCGCTTTGCGAAAAGGGTGGCCGCTTTTTCATCCTCGCGCCACGTCTCAAGAGAATCTTGGGCCAGACGAATCATACTCTTTGCACCAGCTATACGATGTTTTTGGGCAGTGTAGCCTACATCGATCATAGCGTAATAAAGTTCGTCAACTAACATCGTTCTATATATATATTTTTATAAAAAAAAATTGTTTTAATTAATTAATTTAAAATCTAAATTGGATATAGTAGCCGACGAGACCCACCACACCCATTCCCACGATGATGAACGCGATCTCGCGGTCTTTTTGGGCCTCTGACGGTACATAGAAATCTGAAAGTTGGGGCTCGGGATCCAGTCCCAATTTCATTGGATCGAGACTTTTCTGCGGATATGCCAGCGCGTACTCGCGGTTGGCTTCTTCAACGTTCTGGAAAGTTTGCGCGGCGTGATTCTCACGGCGCAGCTCTTCGTTGACCCAGTCCAGATGGTCGGTTCGTTTTTTCGACCATGCTTCCTTTGCGCTATTGAGTTGTTCTACAGCTAAATCGTGACGCTTGCGCTCCTCATCCACGTCCGATTTTCCTATTTTCGAGAATATAAAGTTGCTACCGCTGAACGCCAATGCGTTTACAAGTGCGCCACCTATCATTATTCCGATCGAAGCCATTTATTTCCATATATTAGCAGGTAGAATTCCAACTTTAATTAGATAATCTCGGGTCCAAACTGAGGCCGCTACATCTAAGGTCGCGAGCCCTGCGTCTCTCACAGTAAAGTCCAATTTGTGAGTGGACCCTCCTAGAGCCATCTTTGATAGTCGAGCAACCCGATACTGAAACCCGATATCACCACGGCGTGATAAAGCGCATTCACTATCATTTTACCATCTTGTTCAGCCATTGTTATAATTATTGCATATAAAAGGGATCGCGATCAATGTTTAAATGGGGCGCATCCAATCGCGATTGGTGTTTCGTAACTTTCTTCTGAACACTGGCTGGTTGTTTTTTCGATAATATGGGGTATTTCCACACGCACAGGGCACCAACAACTGCCAGACCACCACCAACAACCCAACTCCAATTCACGAATTTGGGTTCATTCGGATTCGCCCAACTCCAACGGCAGTTGGTATTGGGTGTTGAGTGTGTTTCCAATTCGTGAATTGGGGGTGTTGTTGTACTCAACTCTGTCTTCAGATGTTTTGCTGTCTCCGTCCCCGATTGCAACCCCAATCTCGATTGGAGTTTAGCCTCCGGAAGCTCGGCGAGTATTTTATCTTGTTTAACTTTTCGGGTGGCAGCCGCCGCCCGCCCAGCTGCCTGTCTTTTGGGACTTTTTATATGCGGTATGTCATCCAGTGGCGGAGTAACACTCGGGTTCGATTGTGTTGGAGCAATCGGGTTCAACTCCGTCACTCTCGCGGGTGTGTCTTGTGTCATCATTTTCTGAGCTTATAGTTCGTGGGCATATATGTCCAAATTGACAGTGTTTACCCGTGGTTAACGCGGTTGTCAGTGGAGCTAAGTACATTCCAAACTTGTGATAAATTGAGCAGCAGGCTGTTCTAAGAGTGTGTCCTATAAAAGGGTCAGTCTCTAGATCGTGAATCAACCCCTCGGTGTTTGGTATAGGGAGAAGTATACTAACGGCGGTAGCGTACAAATGAATAGCCGCCGATCCGAGAGTTTTTGTCATCTCTGCTCCCAATTTGGATTCGTATCGCGCATACATTTTATCAATCTCCGCATCTGACATCTTATCCACCTGACAAACTGAGAGACGCCTACTGAGATAATGCTCCGATTGTCCCCCAGCAACCAGCGCAGCTAGCCGCTCGCGTCGCGCCGCATTTTCATTCGTATCGGCCCCAATCGCGATTGTCAACCCCGATTGCTCTGTCGGATCATTATCTTTCAGGATGTCAGCAGAGGTTTCTTCCATTAGCTGATCGAGAAGTTCGTCGCAGTTCATTTTTCTTAAAATTAATTTAACTATTCTAACAAGTCTCATCACTTTAACATATTGCCAAGCGCACCACCCGATACTTATGATCACCGTTATGCTCACAACAAAGCTCGCAGCGGAACACCAAATTGTTAACATTGTTAACCATTGTTCAGCATTTGTTCAACATTTGGTAAGCATTTCTTCAGCAATTGCTAAGCATTTACTCTGCAGTTACTAATTTTTAAAAAAAAATTATTATTAATTGATAACTTTATAAGCAGTTGGTTGATCAGTCTTTAGCAGAAGCTTGGCGTGCTTAGTTTCAGAAAGCATCTGTCGAACCTCCAGGCGCTCCTCGCGCGTTGGGATAACGTCATTCTCTCGAAGACAGTCATCGAATGAGTCTCTGTCCTTGCAGTGAAAGAGGGCGACTCATTTCGTTTGCTCGCGCAGATCCTTGAGGACGGCGTTGTATTTTTGAGTGGAGATCCATACGCTTTGCCTCGCATGGCGGCCAGAAAATGCGAGCTCGGAGAGCATGTCCTTCTTTTTGGTCATCGCCGCCTTGGCTGAGCAATCATCAATCACGTATAGGGTGGGCTCACCCTGGAATTTTTGGTATAAACCACGCAGCCAATCGTGAAGCCTATCACCGGGGTCAATAACGTATACCTCAGGGTCGGTCCATATCCACTGGCGCCGCTGATAAGTATCGTTGTGCCGCACAGTGGGACATAGGATCACAATGTGACGAAAAGCATCGCGGTAGGACCCCTCGAGTAAGTCGAGGATGAAAACCGTTTTTCCACATCCTGTCTGCCCACATATTATGGCAGAGTGGGCATCTCCAATCGTGAATTGGTATTGATTGCTAGATGATTTTTTAGTAGATCGCTGATACGTATCGGCCATCTTCGATGTTCAGTTGTGCGTCTGTAATTATATATAAGTACACGTTCAATGCGCCATTTCCATCAGCCTCTTTGGTTATCTGGATCGTCACACCCTCGCTAGCGTTCTCAACTTGACGTCCGCTACCGTGCATTTGGTCGTCGTCGCTGGCTCGCATGTCTAGCCATCAGGCGTATTTGGTAGTCAGGAACTCCGAGAGGGAGACGGCCGATAGCTGCAGGTCTTTGGCAACCGCCGCAACCTCCGGAGAGCGCTTAGAGCCGGCAGCAAACTGCTTTCTTACTTCATCCCACTGCTGGTGCGCGCGAAGGCCCGCGCTGTAGAGTTGATTGGGTACTCCCTCGATCGTCACCTCTACCTTCGTGATTTTGGGGTTATAGAATTTGTCGGTTTTTCTAGCACCGAACGCGAACCGAGCATCCTCAAACAGCATCAGTATACCTTTCATCGAGCGGGCGGGTACGTTGACATTAATATTCCACAATGTGTCGCTTTTGTCTTTCGTCATCTTGCGATGGCGAAGAACTCGGTCGTAAAGTATGGCAACGCGCCCGGCGTACTGGGTTCTGATCAATCGCGCGAGTTCGCGCATCGTGACCATGTCGTACTCCAGCGAAACATTGTCGATCGTATACGTCGATAACATGTCGGTGGTTATGAGAACTCGGCCGTAGTCGTTGAACGTTAGTTCGTATTTCGAGGCGGTCAGCCAAAGCACTCTGATAGTAGGGCATGTGACTCTCCAGCAACTCAAAGTCGAGCGGGATGTAGAAGCGGTTGCCGTAAGCGGCCGCGATCGCGTTGTCGCTCGCGTCGTTATCTACCTTGTTATCAGCCCCGATTCTAAGTTTGGTTACGTTCTTATTTTTGCTGGTGTCAATACCCTGATAGACAGCGTTTTCGCATTCTTGCGCCGTCTTCCACAGGTCCTGATAGCAATGGTAGACGTCGCTGTCGTCGATCGACATCACCTCATTACCAGAAATCTTTATCATGGTCTTCTTGATTATGGCGCGACCCAGGTTCTGAACGACGGTTCGGTTCGCGTCCGTCGATGTTAGCGAATTAGTGAAAGCGAGGCGAACAGTACCCGCACAATGACGTCGTGAGTTCCGAGGTTGGGGAAGCGGACTAAGAGCTGCTGGTTCTGGTCGATCGTCGATGGGTTGTTCGTAATAACGACACTCTGTCTCACGCCTTTTGCCCCGAGTGGCTCACGCAGTCTACGGTATGGATTGAGTTTGCGACCGTATTGACTCGAAGACATAATTTAGTGAAACTATTAAACCCGTATGGTTTTGTCTTTAATAGATAATTTTGAAAAAATTAAAATGGATGATTACGATATTAACATGGATGAAATCGGCAGAGACGATGAGGATAATGATGATGATGATAACTTCGAGGATTCCATCACAACCTTCGACAAAACACCCGGCGAGGAAATAGGTGGTGCTACCAGCAGCGTTGGTCAAAGTCGGGAATTACTTGAGGGAGCTGTAAACGACTACTACAACAGTTTGATAGAAAAAGGTCTGGTCCCGTCTGTCGGACGCGACTACTCCAAATTCGAATTGGATCTGAACGGTAGATTGCGAATAAAATCATCAAATATCCCGACCATCAACATGAATACCGGTAAACCCCTATCGCTAAACACCATTGCCGGAAACCGGGGTGGTGGCGAAATCATAAAGAACGAACTAGGATTTCCAGATTGGACGCGTGGTAAAACAATTGTGCCGGCCTGCGCTGTAGAGGCCCTACAGTCTACCGACGAAACTATGGCGAAGACGGCCACCGCGATAGAAACGGTCGAGCTCAGCGAGGTCCCTCAAATAGCCACCGACGTTATTAACACGATGGAGACCACGTTCAGCGAAAACGAAATACTCAACGATGACCCACCGTTACCTCTTCGCGAACTCCGTGGACTCGATAAGGCTCTACAAACGGTCCGGGGCGAACTGGTCCTTAACCTCTCCAAACTCACGGCGCTGGATGAACATATCGCGCTAGAAGAAAGAAAACTGGAGGAAGCCGGTGACGATAGAGAATCTACCGAGCGGATCGCCGAACGACTGCGGTCTTTGCGGGACGAAAGAGAAGCTCGCTTGGAGGCCGCCTCGGCTAACCGTGAGGCTCTCCGCACACAAATAAGTCGGATCCGCGAAACAATATCGAGGGTTCTGCACGAGGACACGACACTTCGTCACGATAGCAAGCATCCTCGCAGCTGTCGGCATGATTATATCAACCATAGTTCTAGCTTTCACTGGTGGTGCGGCGCCACCACCCGGGCCACCACCAGCACCCGCGCCATCCGGTGGAGCCAAGGAGTGGGTAAAAAAACAACTAAAAGCCCTCGCCAATCTTCTAGCTAAATTATCTAGAAAGGCGGCTGCCGCACTACCTGGACTGATCGGAAGTATCGTTTCTTACTTGTTATCTATATTATCAAAAACGGTCGGATGGCTCGCCAATAATACTTGGCTTTAATCGTGGCAATCGCCGTTCTCCTACGATTCTCTGCCACCAATCGAGATTGGAAGTTCCTACAACCAAAGCGCGAGTAGTCCTATCGCCACGAGGGCGATGACGAGCCCTAATTTCTCCTCCTCGTGTGTTGTGCTTCCAATTTCACCCAATTTGCGATTGATTGGTGTTTCTCCAATCGCGATTGGTCTGTTGACGATTGAATTGGGGGAACTCAATTCGTGAATTGGGGGTGTGGGTGAAACAACGGGTTCAAATGAACTTGATGGGGTGGCCAATTCGTGAATTGGGGGTTTTATGAAATCTTTTTCAAATTTATTTGAATTTACAACATCAACACCAATCGCAGATTGGGTGAACCCGATCATATCCGTGTTCACGTTACCGTTGTGGCCGATTTTTTGATTGGCGGTGGCGATTACGATCTGATTATTGTAACCGTCAACCGGGTCGTCTCGTAGTATCATATTGCTCGGCGCCATATAAAGACCTATTCCAAATACATAGTCTACTGGAGTGCTGGCATTCTGCAAAACGTCTTGATAATTCTGGATCGCCTTCTCCAGATCCACCCTAGCTGAGATGGCGTCCTCTACAAGTGCCAAGAATTGTTTTTGTGCATCAAACGCTGTTCCCGTGCCCAGTATAGAACTGCGAGTTTGCTTATGTGCGCCGAGGATGGCCCAGACGTACGTGCGAATGGAGTCGTTCACGCGAGTAACCCCTGCCTGCGTGAACCCTAGACCTGTATCTAACATAAATGTACCCCACGCGTCCTGAACCTCAGCAGCCTGCTGTATGTAATCGACGTGAGCCCGTTTCGGAGGTAACATTTTACAAGAAAACACGCCACAGTGCCGACCTCCAGACACTTCCGGCCCGAATGTCATCGTCGCGGGGTCAAAATTCCCGGCGTTCCGACTGACGATGTGGTCGCCGGAGTGATCGTGTCTAAAATCAGTCTGCGTCCAATTCCCGGACTGGCCCCGAATGAGAACGTCGCCGAGGCCGGTGCTGGTAGGAAATGCTTTCTGTCTCCAGTCCGCGTCTTTTGAAACGTTAAATTCGTTACACAGTCTTTCAAACGCCATACGGTCGTATGCGTTGGAAATGGGATCCCAGGCGTCGTCTTGAGGTAGGGAAATACCTAGTTCTTTGAGAATCCTCCTAATAGTATAATACGCATGAAAGTTGTAGACACTTCGGAGCATGACATTCTTGGATGTCAGATGGTCTTTATGTGAAACTCCACACCCGGCTGTTGCGCACCATACAGCGAAATTTATTTGGTTCTGCCAAAACTGCATCGGTGTTGCTTTCCACCCGTTTACCGCCTCCATCGTAGTAATCTTGGGCAGCCTATATTTCTCAAACGTGTTAGGGAAATTGGTGACAAAGCCACTGTCCGGTCTAACCGTTACGGTTGGGTGTACAAGGTGGTTAACAACGTCTTTTTGTGTGTATTTTCCTCCGACCGCGTATTTTGCATTAGAGTTGAAGCTAAATGCTTTGGTATCCATTGAAAGATATTATTATGTTTGCTACTATCACTAATGTTCAAAAAGAGAGTTGTGAACTTCAAAAATCAATCGACAACTGCTGCGGAAAACGCCGGGTTGGCCTCAGATCAATCACCTTCATGGTTGGATGGCAGAATGTGGGGAAGAGCGAAGGGTTTTACTATGTGAAGGATGGACAACACTTAGGTGTAAAGCTGCCTCACGGACTGTGGGGAATAAGACAGCTCAAAGATTTTGTCAACTCAGAGCTTGACGGTATAATCAACCTCACAGTATCGAATGCTACCGGGCTCGCAACAATGACCATCAGCAGTGATAATAAGGTAGTGGTCTCCCCGGGGTTGGGTATTCAACTCGGTTTTAGAGAGACATACTCCTCAAACAAAGGAGTGTTTACCCTGGGTGAATACGTCGGTGATAATCCGGTGGACTTCGCCTTCACGAAAACTCTCAGGGTGCACCTGGATCGGGTGAACACATCGTACAACACGGTAGACGGCACTCCCAGCACATTACTGAAAACTGTGCCCGCCAGCGACTTTTTCTATGGCGAGACTGTGACCTTAGACTTCCCACACCCCGAGATGAAAGTTTTGGAATCGGGACATATCCACGAATTTACGGTCTCTATTCTCGATGATCAAGCGAGAAAGTTGAAAAACGATTACCCGATTTCGGTAGTTCTCGAAATTTCCAATTGAGTATAGGTGCCCAATATTATAATTAATTTTATTATGAGTATATACGGACCAGGTAGTTCTTCCGATTGGGTGACAAATTCAAAGAATTTGGAACCGGCAGAAGGTGGATTCATCCCGACAGAGGGCGACTTTTTAAGTACTGGAAAAACCAAGGCCCTGATCAATAAAACTATATCGAAGGTCACAAACGGGATTCACAGGAGTATATCAGATGTTAGAATAGAAGTGCTGACGGCGACTGCACAAATTGAGAAAGATCAGGCGGCTTATAAGGTGTTGCGCTCAGAGGACTCTCTCATCAGAGAAACGGAACTAAACGAACTAGGTAAAAAAATAACCAAATTTCGAAAAGAGGCCACGTCGGGTATTGAGAAAGCCCGAGAAGACCACCAGGCGGACCTTACGGAGGTTTATGAGGTGTTGCGCTCAGAGGACTCTCTCATAAGAGAAGCGGCGGTTGCCGAACTAGATAAAAAAATAACCAAATTTCGAAAAGAGACCCGGTCGGGTATTGATAAAGTCCGAGAAGACCACCAGTCGAACCTTGCGGAGGCCATTGCTGAGGCTTATGATGCGTTGCGCTTAGAGGACTCTCTCAGTAAAGAAGCGACACTTACCGAACTAGACGAAAAGATAACCGAATTTCTGAAAGAGACCAGGTCGGGGGTTGAGGGGGTCCGAGAAGACCACAAGGAGGCCATTGCGGAGGCTTATGGGGCGTTGCGCTCAGAGGACTCTCTCAACAGAGAAGCGGCACTTACTGAACTAGACAAAAAAATAACCGAATTTCAAAAAGAGACCCGGTTGGATCTTGATGGAGTCCGAACGGGTATTGAGAAAGCCCGAGAAGACCACCATGCGGATATTATGTTGCTCTCAGAGGACTCTCTCAACAGAGATGTGGCGGTTACTGAACTAGACGGGAAAATAACCGAATTTCAAAAAGAGAGCAGGTCGGATATTGATAAAGTCCGAGAAGACCACCAGGCGGATATTATGGAGGCTTATGATGTGTTGGTCTTAAAGCACTCTCTCAGCAGAGAAGCGGCGGTTGCCGAACTAGACGAAAAGATAACCGAAGTTTCCGAGGAACTGAAACATGATCGTATAGCCGCGACCAAAGCTCTTGAGGAGGCCTCTTATAAGATTCGTACTGAGGCATATAACGCAAACAGTGCGGTTGCCGGAATAGTGCGAACAATGAAAACACCAAAACGTGTCATAACAGTTTGGGATGAGAAGCGGGGCCCATTGGTTGAGGGGCGCTATGAATATTCGTTCGGTGCCAAAGTGAGTAATAAATGTGGGGGATACGCTATGACAACTGCGGGTGAAATTATCCGAATGGCGGTCTGCTCGGTTAATGGTAGTGGTAAACCTGTGGGCGCGGTCGCGATAAATATTGTAGTAGATGGGGAAGAACGGGGGGTTGGAGTCACTAAAATCTCTGGAGATAGTTCGACGATTGTTGCGTTCGCCGGTGATGATCGAATTAGACTTTCCCAAAATAGTGTTATTAACTTTGTTACGAAAATCGGTGACCCAGAGAGTTCTTCCACTATTGTCTCATTGTTAATTGAACTTAATTTGTAAATACTAATATATTGAAAAATCATGAACGAATCACTGTATCCAACTCTCAATACCACTCCACCAACACTGTATCCAACTCTCAATACCACTCCACCAACACTGTGTACAATTAACGAAAGAAGTTCAGATTTTAGGTTGAATAATATCGTTGCTATGCAGGATATTTTAGTTAGAGAATGTGCAAATAGAAAAAGACACGCTAACAAATATAAGCGTGCGGTGAACATAGCTGAAGCATCGAGTACGGTTCTGGCAAGTTTATCTGTAATGAGTGGTGCGGGAACTGCTGCAACGCTATCTACAATTGTAACGGTTCCACTTGCAGGGGTTTTGAGTGGAATTACCGTTTTATCTGGAATACTTTGTATGGTAATTAGGGCGGCGGGTGGAAAACTCGAGAAAAAAAGTTGAAAACATGATAGAATATCCGTTCTCGCTAGGTCTAAGAAAAATAGCATCGACGTTATGGTGTCCAAAGCGTTGGCCGATAAGAAAATATCAAATTTAGAGTTTGAATCCGTGGTGGAAGAAATGGGGAGATATGAAGAATTAAAAAATGATATAAGAATCAAGGCGCGCGCCACCATGCCCAAAATTGAGTGTACTGATTGGGATAAATTTAGGGTAAAACTTGGAAATAAAGTCTGAGGAAATGTTACAGCACCATTATAAAATAATTTAAAAAAAAAAAAAAAAAAATCTTATATTGGTGCAGTAAACAAATTTACATACCTATACAACATGTGTTTTTTCACTGAGAATTACGCCGTAATCGTATAACAAATTCAGTCGAGAATTACGCTGTAATCTTCACAGAGAATTACGCCGTAATCGTATAACAAATTCAGTCGAGAATTACGCTGTAATCTTCACTGAGAATTACGCCGTAATCGTATAACAAATTCAGTCGAGCGTATAATTACACTGTAATCCTTCACTATAAATAACCTGTGTACACACCACCTGTGAAATCGATAGCCCGTTTACATTACCATCGATAAGGATAAATAACCGTCTGTTTACCTCGGCTATAAATATACACATGTTCATAACCAGTGTAATTGGAACATTGTCGTCTGCTTGGTGTTGTGATTACAACATAAATTAATTAGTTCTGTCCAATAATAATTTTTCAATTTCTTTAAAAGCGATATCATAGAAATGTATATTCGTAAACGAATCGTTGGGTTTTAACAATTTTATATAATACACCTTAGTTTTATATCCGATACGCATTATCAGTCTTAATGTTTGTATTTGCCTCTTGTATAGTTCACATAATTGTCGGTATAATATTGTAAATGCAACGTTTTTATCGGAGCGTAATAAATTACGCTGATATTTCATGTATTCGATATCGCCTAGTGTTCTCATTTTATAGAATTTATATACAGGATCATAACCCCCGTAAGCTTCGTAAACTTCTTCAACACAGTCATTAAAAACTTTCAATTCCAATTGAATTGTATTATCCATTTTCTCTAATAATATTGTTTTTTTCTGTTCAATTTCCAATTTCTAATAATAATTTTCCAATTTCTTCGTTAAAAGTGATATCGTAGAAACGCATATCCGTAAACGAATCGTTGATTTTAAACTGTTTTATAAAATTAGTTTGATAATGTTTCGGTAGTGTTTCTCCGATCCTATTTAGTCGCTTCATTACGCAAATTTGATACTTGTACCAGCGACATAATTGCCGGTATAATATTGTAAATGCAACGTTTTTATCGGAGCGTAATAAATTACGCTGATATTTCATGTATTCGATATCGCATAGTGTTGTCATTTTACAGTGTTTTAATGCTGTAGAAACATCGTAAAATTCTTCAACAAAGACATTACAAGATTCCAATTCGTTGCGTATTTTATTATCCATTTTGTTATAATATTTTATTATAACCTATTCAATTTATCTGTTCAATTGGACGTGAAAAAATCATGATGTATTTATGACACCAATCTTTGGATTTTTCGGGGGGGGGGGTGGTGGACAATTTCCTCGTTAACCAATTTTTTATTTTTTTGGGGGTGGTCGGGGTGTTATAGAGGGTTATAAATGATATCACGGTAGGTGGTATCATTTTGACTCCCTATATACTACTTCAGTACTCGCGGGAGATCTACATGTACATGAATTATGTGTACAATTATAACGCAAATGAGTTTAAATACGAATGGGTTTGTCAACGTTTGACTGTTTGGAGATAGTTGAAGCAAAATGGCATAATGAGAAATAAATCATAGGCAGAATGAGAAATGAATCATCGACATTGAATGTGTAGATCGGCGACCGTGACACATTTCTCCAGTGCAGTTTCTGACCAATGGTAGTCCTTCTTACATGCGTGTGCAGAATTGACAGAATTGAATTTTGTGACACAGAATTGAATTTTGTGGCACAAAAGTGAATTTTGTGACACAGAATTTAATTTTGTGACACAGAATTTAATTTTGTTGACACATTTCTCCAGTGCAGTTTCTGACCAATGGTAGTCCTTCTTACATGCGTGTGCAGAATTGACAGAATTGAATTTTGTGACACAGAATTGAATTTTGTGGCACAAAAGTGAATTTTGTGACACAGAATTGAATTTTGTGACACAGAATTGAATTCTGTGGAATTGAATTCTGTGGCACAGAATTGAATTTTGTGACACAGAATTGAATTCTGTGGCACAAAAGTGAATTTTGTGACACAGAATTGAATTTTGTGGCACAAAAATGAATTTTGTTGACAAAATTGAGCCATGTCCCACTTGGCGCCCCGTAGAATCAGGTTGGAGGTTGAAATTAAATGAAGACTTCTGGTTAACTTTTCATTTTCAATTCTTTACAAGCCACACCCATGATGTATTTATTTGGGAATTTAATTTATACCCGTTTGGAATATATGTGACTTATTTTGACATGGTGTGGAACTGTTCACTGTTGTCCATCTATCAGTCCGTCCATACAAACTTTTATCAGCCAATCGTGTGCATCACATAATGTGATGAAACACATAACTTCAAATGACCTGGACCTACTTCCACTTGAAACCGGCATACATTGTGAATTTGGCACTGCTATTTGCTTGTTGCATATGTACAAACACATTTACTATCTTCTTGCGTTACAATAATTTTATATTTGTTTCAGAATTTTGGACATAGATCAAACAAAATGAAGTAAAACACATGTGAAAATCTAAGAGAGCTTACAGAATAAAGAGATACAGAGAAGTATGTTCTTTGTAGATTCATTTTTGTCAAACGGCTTGAAAAAATCTAGACTGTAGTGATCACAATGAATTACATGTGTCTGTGCATCTGTCCGAAATATTGGGTAAAGTTTTTAGATTATGTATACCTGTGCAACCCTAAGTCACAATTAACTTCATATACTTCTTTGTCATCATCCATGTTTGCATTCTGCAGCTCAACTAATAGTATGTGGCCCACGTACTCAATGTAAAGGTCACATCACTTTCAATTTGTGTTAATGTTTTTACAAAACTTGTGTTTAACTTTCTACATACCTTATATCACTGTATCCACATATATACACCTTTGGAAGTTGGACCATCAATACACCTTGGTACCATCAATAAACCCCATATAGTTATAAAATGCTACGGTGGGCTCGACATGCTGGCCGCGGCCATATGGTTCGCTGAGAGCAATAGGGTGAATCGAAAGTTTGCAATTTCTGTCAGTAGTACGATTAAATAAAGGATTTTCAGTCATAAATGTTTGCATGGCAGAAAACAAGAGCGATATTTAGGCAATTTTATAGGGGTATATCAGGTTGCTTTTTTTAAATAGTGAAATTGTAAATAGAATATCAGAATTTTTTTTTAAAAATACCATAAAAAAATGAAAACGTTTTTCATCATGGCCCTGTGTAAAGTGGTTTAATTGAAGATATATGATCTTGATCTGATATTTATGTACCTATATGGGTGAAAATAGAATCAACCCAGTGGTCCTTGTATTGTCATATATCTTCAAGTAAGGCCAAGTATGGTAGATGATAAAACATACAGAAATATTCATGTACATGTATATATGATATGATATTTATTAAACTGCACATTTATTTGTGCAGATACGAGGATGAAAGCAACAGCACCGGAGAATGACGAAATAGTCAAGCTAATGCAGCTAAAACTATTTACATTCATAACCCCGGCATACGTGAATAAAATTAAACAATGCCTGGTAGGCCAGGGCATTTACGTGAAAATTTGCATTCCTCAATACTGGAGAACACGAATGAAAAATGAAAGAATAAACACGATAAATGCAAATATACTATTAATGGAACAAATAAAAACCACGACCGAATGTAATAAGAAGCTATATAACGTGTTTCTTAATCAACATAAACTGGTTGTGCATAACGCCAAGGCAAAATGGGATGACGAATTCGCGGATAAAAATATAAATTGGAAGGTATTCTACACAAACCATTTTACAAACACTATAAGTTCTAAACTTAGGAATTTCCAGTACAAATTGTTGATGAGAATTGTCGCTACACACGATTATTGACATAAGTGTAACATTGTCGGCTCCAATTTGTGCGATTTTTGCACCATGGCTCAAGAAACAAATAAGCACCTTTTTTGGGAATGCACAATAAGCCAACATTTTTGGTCACAGCTGAATACCTTTTTAAACAATAATAATATTGTATGTATTTTTTATTGGCACACTGTTTGCTTCGGGCAATATGAGCAAGACAGCAAGTTTTTCAACGTTTGTATCATTCTAGGAAAATACTTTATATATACATGTAAATTACGAAACACGGAACCTAAATTTCCAGAGTTTATGTCTTACCTAAAGGCAACATAAAATATTGAAAAAGAAATTGCAATGAATAGAAATAAACTCATAGTTCATGAACGAAAATGGAATGTTATCCAATTAGACTAACACTCATTTAGAGATACACGTACCTTCTGAGCATACATATAGCTATTACAGTTAGTTATAACAGCATATACCGTAATAGTATTGTATCGTGTTGTGTTGCTCAATTATTAAAAAAATCGCCAACAATCGGAGCGTTGGAAAGTTGTCAGTTTTTTTTAAAAAAGTGGTGATTTTGTACAAAAATCGCAATAGAATTGGAAATAAATATTGCAAACACACTCTTGAATGATTTTACATAAAACATTTGATAATATATTGCTAAATTCGTATGTCTTATCAAACAAAACAAAATAATCCGGATCTCCCGGATGACATTTCTTTGGAATAAAAGTACAAATTTAATACAGTAATCGCTAAAAACTGGAATATTTCTTTAAATTAATTTTCACTGAAAACAGGAATTCAATTTATAAACAACAATGGGTGAAGACTATCAATGATTTAAATTTATCAAATATTCCTAACATGCGTGTGAGATTTCTCTATGTCTTCCAGTCCGTCCGTCCGTCCGTCCGTCCGCAGTTCTCTCCACATGGACGGTTGTCGACAGGTCGTTGTTCATGTTTTCATTCATAACCAGTGAATGCGATCGCGTTTATGCCTTTATAAATCACATTGATAATATTTGCATGAAAGCTTTTTAGAATTGATCAATGTGGAGTCGTCGCCTAATCCAAGATGGCCGCTGTAAAAATGTAAAAATCGTCAAACGACATTTTCTCATGAAATGATAGGCAGAATTTGACAAAACCCGATGGAAATTATCAATACCTCGAGTTCGCACATATTTGCGTACATATGCCATGTTTCAGAGTCTAGAAGGCCGCACACGCACACACAAAATTACACACAAGCACGCACGCACGCACGCACGCACGCACGCACGCACGCACGCATCCACGCACGCACGCACACATGTCCGCACGCATGTACTCACGCACGCACACATACTAGTTGATGAAATTTTATTTATTTGTGTATACATTTAGCTATCATATTCGATGACAGGAAACAGAAAAAAAGCGTTAGGATTTTAAACACATTAAGTATATGACATTCACCGTGACTTTGACGGGAAACGGATCTTGGACTTGTCACAGGACGACAGAGGACCATTGGAGAAACAAGCAGATCCGTTCAAGAAAACGGAAATTGTAAGACATATAGCCGAGCGTGAATGTGCAAGGAAACAACACATAATATCATTGACCCAAGCGAAAATGTTTCGCACGCACAAAGTATATGACCTTGACCTGGGGTTTCTCGGTGGTGTGCCGTTTGTGAATCTGTCAGTGGGTGGTAGAGGGCATTAGGAAAATATGTGTATGAAATATCAGGCAGATCCGTGCAGAGAAACCGAAAATATAGAAGTTATTTACCAGAGCGTTAAGGTTTGTATGTGAGCTTGACCTTCTGTTTAACGGGAGCAGTGCGATTTTGGTTTGCTGCAGGGCGGTAGAGACCCATTGGAACGACACGTGTGTGAGATATTAAGTAGATTCGTGCATGCAAACAAAACATACGACATTTATCCAAGCGTCAAGGTTTCGAACTCACCAAGTATGTGACCTTGATCCTGGGAAAAACGGGGGTGGGACAATTGTGAATCTGTCAGTGAGTGGTTGAGGGTATTGGGGCAATGTATGTTTGAAATATCAAGGAGATCCGTGCGAGGAAACCGAACAAATAAATGATTTATCCGAGCGTTAAGGTTTGTGACGCACCAGGTATGTGACCTTGGCCTTTTGTTTAACGCGGGCGGTGTGATCGTGGTTTCTATGACACGTGTGTGACATATTTAGCAGATTCGTGCATGTAAACAAAACATATAAGGCATTGACCCAAGCGTCAGGGTTTCAAACTCACCAAGTATATGATCGTCGTCCTGGGCTTGGCAGCGCCGGGACGATTGTGAATTTGTCAGTGAGTGGTAGAGGATTATAACAATGTGTGTATCACATATCAAGAAGATCCGTGCGAGGAAAGAAAACATATACATGTAAGTTATTTACCACGGCGTTAAGGTTTGGGATGCGAAAGTATGTTGCCTTGACCCTTTGTTTAACGGGGGCGGAACGATCGTGGTTTGTTGCAGGGCGGTAAGGAACCACTGGAGCGACACGTGTGTGACATATTAAGCAGATTCGTGAATGCAAACAAAACATATAAGGCATTGGCGCAAGCTTCAATGTTTCGAACTTACCAAAAAGGTGACCTTGACCCTGGGCTTAGTGGGGGCGGTCGTGAATATGTCATTGGGTTGTAGAGTACTATGAGAGCAATGTGTGTATGAAATATAACGCAGATCCGTGTACCGAAAAGGAAGTTACAAGACATTTAGCTGAGCGCTATTGTTTTTGTGGCGTACGTACTCACTTTGGACGTATGGTACGGGACGTATGGCCGGCGGTAACACTATATGCTGTTTTACGACTCAGTCGTTGCTTACATACATGTAACGATAATAAAACTTCGTTTCCAGTTTTCAGCATTTTTTTTTTAAATTAGGTACTTATTTACCAACTTTAAATACCACTTTCTCGTTACCAAATGTCTTCGAATTTTTTTTCCTTTGAGTAATAGCTATTTATTTACATGTTATCCATTTTTCTGTATTACGTCTTGAAACATATATAAATGTTTTATTAAGTTCGTTTGATAATATCACCACACGTTTTATCTCCATATTATTTTAAAATTTTTCGCGATTTTTGCACCAAATTACCACTTTCCCCAACATGACAGCTTTCCCAGGCAAGCCCGCAACTCCTGTCTGATCAGGCTCTGCACTTGTTGCCAATTACTAGCTTAGTTTTCCATTAGACACGAGCTCGGGCCACAAATTACACAGTTTTTCAATCACAGTCTTGAATCAGTTGAGAATGGTTCTCCAACATTTCAAAGGTACATACCCACTCAGTAAGCACATCTTATTTATATCAGAGACATCATCTGAGACATTTGCTGGCAAAATAAACATTAATTCACCCTTACCCCGCATATTGATTGGCATTATTATACATTTTATATCAGACATAAATTTCCACACTGATAGCAGGGGTGATAACCGTGTTTCCTTAAAATGTTAACGGACATTGCTAATTATTCTCTGTACATGTATTTATTTTTTGATTGATGTGCAATGATCAAACTTTATAATATGTCAAAAGTATTATCTTTTCAGGCGACACATTTAATTACATAGCATAAATAAATAAAAAATATCATGCCTTATTTGCATATGAAAATAACCTGATACCGCCGCAAGTCACTATCAATAAAATGAATATTACTAAATCATTATATCTGTATAGCGGGCACTCGTAATATTTAGAACTGGTGGTATAGTGACACAATTATACACTTATTTAATGTCTATAAAGAGCATTGTGTGCCTACTGAGTGGGCACATACCTTTAAATATGTTTCTGTAAATATTAACTAGAACTTGCTTGTAATAGAATTGAGAAAACAACAGGAAATTTTCATTCAAAATTCTTATCCAGGAATAATATAGGAACTTTTATTTACAAATAATCTTCCATTACATAGTAGCTTGCCTGTGATATTCTAAGTTTCCAACATTAACGGTATTAAGAATGTTTAATTTATAAAAGTTTGCTGGTGGAGTTATGTCTGATCCATATGTTATTCCCAACTACATTTTACACATACTGTGTTAGCTATATACATGTAGTTATTAATCTGCATTGTATTGTGTATACATCCAAGTGAGTGTTGTTTCCATAATAAAGTTAAAATTTAAACTGGCATCAAAGTCTTTGCAAACCACTGGTTTATAATCACACTGTACATTGTTGTATGTGTGTCTCAACAATAGCCTGTTTTGACATCGCATGAGAATCGTCTCCACAGGAGACGATTCTCATGTGCTGTCAAAACAGGTTTTTGTTAAGTGATATTGATCTTGAAATTGATACGTAGTTAGCACATTTGATGTCACAGAAAACAATCTGAGTATATGATGGTGTTGCAGAACATTTTGCCCTCCCCAATGTATTTCCCACTACTCGCAGGGGGTAAATATTTTGCCCCCCCCCACCCCCTCCAACCCTCCTACTATTACAGTTGCGTTTGTGTTCCTCATGGAAAGGTGAAGTGAACGTGGTCAACACACGTTTGCCAATCAAGTTCCTATTTTCCCGGTTAAAATGGGTTACTGTTTTTCTTATCCATTAAAAATGTCTTTTTTTCATGACGTAGAGTTATCTCTAAAAGACATTTGCATGCGCACTGAAACATAAATGGCAAACTGGTTTACATGAAGCTCTGTGCATGTGCTGTGATAAAAAAATGGTTAAATGTTTACGATGAAGCGCATGCGCAGGGAAAACTACAAAAACTGTTTTTTTGGTAAACGTACTGCAAGTGTTGGTCAAACCAAAACACCACATGTAAACTAGGAACCGTGAAAAAGCACAGACGCACCTGTATAGTAATGTGGATGAACTAAGGTGTGTTCACTCATGTGGGGATCTGTCACTCCCAGCAGTGGTTGCGGTTTTTCAGGAAAAAATAGGGGCAATGTGACGACTATTTTTGCACAACGGTAACTTGTTCTTACATTTATTAACTTGTAAGAAATATAATATGGCAAGCCATTTTAACAGCTATTCCCAAAACAAGATACGAACTAAACTGTATTAGATGTCTTTTAAATATCAACTGAAATAAATAAGATATCTTTAATAAATTACATTACATAAGATATTAAATTTAAGATACGCACTAAATATAGTTATTTAATGGTTATATAAAACATTATAATAGTAATATATCTACGAAACTTTAGTAAATATCTCATAAAGTATAATTATATGAATCGTGTAGTTTATACAGATGATACGATGTCTTATAACCAAATATTAGTAGATATAGTGTCTAAATAAATAATATAGATATCATATAAAGCAGCTATTGATAGTCTTTAGTACATATGTCTTTAAAAGATATCTTGGAGAAATAAATAGTAAATAGCATGTAATAAATCGGGTTCTACAGTAGTCACAATCAGGTACTTTTTAGCCGGTAGCTCATGGATTATAGATCCCCACTTTAACACTTTTCCTGCTGAATACCCATTCACGGATATCTAAAGTTACAGATATGTGTTTTCTATCTCGTTTCCACGACATACTATGATAGCATCTTGTTCCCACGAGAAAAAGGAACCTGTGCAATTATTTTTCTATCTTGTTATCACGAGTTAGCTATCTCGTTCCCATGACATAGCATCTCGTTCCCACGAGATAGGATCACTTTACCACGAATTAAATAACTCATTCCCATGACACAGCATCTCGATTCGATAAGATAGTATCTCGTTACCACGAGTTAGTTATCTCTTTCCCACGACATACCATCTCGTTCGAACGACATAATCAGCCAATAGACTAGCAGATATTACTCCACCATCTTGAATTACAATGCTGCTACCTTTTGATTACAATGCTGCTACCTGACTATGGCATGTCGTGGGAACGAGATGCTATGTCGTGGGAACTCAATAGGTAACGAGATCCTATCTCGTGGGAACGAGATAGCTAACTCATAGTAACAAGATCCGTAGCCGATTTCATCAAGATTGCAAAGCATACTTATCTAGCAAAGTATAATTTGAGGGAACAATCATTGATTTTTCCCAAAATGCATTATTTCATATAGAACTAAGCACTGCATATATTTGATGATTAAAAGTATGCAGACTTATCATACTGAATTTATTATTATATAAATTAGGTATAATAAAAAATAATAAATTTATCCTAAAATTGAAAATTTCTCCCTTAAAGTATACTTTGGTAGATAAATATACTTTGCAATGTTGGTGAAATAGGCTGGGAACGAGATGAAAAAAAATTGCGTACGTCCCTTGTAAGCTGCCGTAGTATCTTGCATAAAATGGATTGAAAAAACAGTTTTCAAGAACTGTTATAAAAGACCACCAGCTGCCACACACAAGACAACAGAAGAGTTGCTGTAAGGGTTGATACTCCAGAATCTACAAGAAAGCGTGCAAGATGCATTGATACACTGACAGCAGAAGCAGTAGATCCTGATCAGACTGTTTGCATTTGTTTGAATTCAGAGCATATACAAGCATGAAATGGCTTGGCGCATATGCAATTCATTTTCATTTTGTGTTCATATGCAATTTATATGAAATATACATTATTTTTTTCATATGAAAAATTCATATGAAATCCATATGTTTTTCATATTTTTTATTAATTCGTTCCCACTAAATAACAATTCGTTCCCACGAAATAACAATTCGTTCCCACGAAATAACAATTCGTTCCCTCAATTTAACAATTCGTTCCCACTAATTAACAATTCGTTCCCACGAATTGTTTTAGCACCCAGCTGCGCGCTCAACACCTTAGATCTACTTTGAAGCTGTTTGATGTTATTTCGAAGGAACGAATTGTTATTTCGTGGGAAAAAATTGATTGGCATTATTATACATTTTATATCAGATGTAAATTTCCACACTGATATCAGGGGCGATAGCCGTGTTTCCTTAAAATGTTAATGGATACTACTATTTATTATCTGTATTTATTTTTTGATGTGCCATGATCATACTTTATAATATGTCGAAAATATTATTTTTTCTGGTGACGCATTTAATTAGCATAAATAATTAAAAAATAGCATGCCTCATTTACATATGGGCCGCGCCATACGAAAACCGGGCTTAATGAAAACGTCGTGAAAAGCGGTAAACGACGTCGGAAACACGATGTTTCAATTGTCTAACGTCTCCGTAAAATTTTACATTTTGCCATCACATTTACGTGTATTGGTGTCAGTTAACATTAAGTGTGAACAGAAAACGGGAAATGATAACTTATTGAAACTTTCACTAATATGAGACGCGATGCCTCAGTACACATATTATGACGTCATGACGTGACATCACGCATTTGTGACGTCACTGAACGTGAATCCATGTTTTACATTATGGCCATTGTGTCGTGACAAATATTATAGCAAGGATACTTGCACGAGTTCCTCGCAGCATCAATGACTTACAAATCTTGAGCCGCTGTACATTGTCGCCTAACTGTCGTTCTTTGACATTGTCACTCTTTTTAGTCGGTTGTCCTCATGAATTCAAAATGGTGAACGCATAATTTAACTGGCTACATATCTGCGAAGTCTTCACTTACACTGCACTTTGATCCTAAATAATCTTAAATATGAACAACCTAGTGTATGTCAACGGTATTACCATCTATTATCTTGATAATTTAAGACTGTTGAACAATTATAGCCAGTACTTAGCGAATGATATGTCATTTAATGCCACTCATTTTATCATAAACGGAGGTAGACACACAGCTATATAATGACATATATATCCGGGGTTTGTATTGAATTTGGCAAAACAAATGCATAAAATTATCTCTAATAGATTCAGAATCAGTGATTTCAATGCAGTTTCTTGATTGTTTGTGTATAAGCAATACATAATGCACAAAACACACAGTGAGGTCGGTGGAGTTTTCGTAAAGTCCTGGAATTAATTGGAAATGTGATGGTCATAAACTTGCTTTTCGCACGATGTGTAGTATCATATCATCAGCTTTTCACTTCATTGCATAATAATGTATGTCTGAATCAGGCGATGGTAATGCGATCCTCAAGAAAGACATTTATATGGGGGCATCCCATATGCATAACCTGCAACTGCAACATCCACTTATGTATTATATTTACGCGGTTTGTGTTATGGTCTCGCGGGATAATTGTATAAGATTTGCAAGCACAATATGTACATAAAGTTGTACGGTCACTAGTGTGGCTAATGTTGAAACTGCCAACACATCACATTATTACCAGCCACCGATCATCGCGGATAGGTTGCTTGTAAGAGTTTTCGATTTCCAGTGTTGGTTGAATAACCATTATTATTATTATTATGCTGCAAAATCCATATGCGTTTGGTTAACTGAAAATTCACATCCATGATGATAAATGCTTCATCGATTTCATATGCACAACTCATCATTAATATATCATGGGCAATTTTATCGTTACCAACACAACGTCATCACGCGATATGGGGCCCGACGTCAAAATGATGTTATGTTAATGTTATGCTCCATATTGTTCAATGGAAGAAGAACATGTCCATGCGTTCATTCGTGCTCGCACAATGGGTTATTATTTTTCAAAATAAACGTTATAACATTTTTTTTTATACTACATGCACTTCCGACAGCTAAGTCAGGCAATGCAATTCACCTTTGTTCAAACATACCAGCAGTAACATTATTGATTACTGACGTTGTCGAAGTGGATTCCCTTTATGCGGCTGTTCGTGTACGGTATTAACAAGTGAAATCACTTAGGGCGAGATTGGGCGAATATGGAGGATTGAATAACGCGTCAATCGAGGATATTTGATAATGGATTCATCCACTGTAATCACTCAATTGGAAAAATGTACATATGTCATGTCAACTATCCTAAAACTCGAGAGAAATTGGGAACTCGCCTGGCCTTCTGCTACATGTTCACCATCATCTGGATCCATCTAGCGATATGTCTCCTCATATTTAAATATGTTTAATCACACAATGAGTTAACCGATCTGGCATTTCCCGAAAAGTGGTCAGACGACCAAGACTTTTGATTTGGGTCACAACGTCTGACGACGTCACTTTTGTACGTCCATGTCTGGCCTAGCCTTTCGCGCCTTCATGTCCATTGTCTATCCGACTGTATCGTTCGTATATTGTCATCCCGATGATGGACTTTCCCTCATCATCAATAGCTCGTGTTTTGTGTTAAAATACAAACTTTAATATAATCTCTTGGTTTTTCCGGCATATTCTCTTACACAGAGCTGGCAGTCGTTAAACTACGTCTTTTCCGGTCATGATGTCAGATTTTTAAAATAGTTCGTCGCATACGAAATCTTAAATAATGTCGCTATTATTCCCTAAAATTATTTAAAACAGCAGCAAACAACAGGGAAACGCCAACACTTCTCACTCTGCCTTATTTGAAAATTATTCATACGAAATTACATTACTTGGGCCGCAATCCAAAACATGACGTTACATTAGCAACTGCAACACGAGCTATGAACATTATTTTCATACTTTGTCTTGGCCTAATGGGAGACACTTGGCCAGGCTACGACATATCCAAATTCGGTTGACATGCGATAAAAGATGACAAATCTATAGGACTTGTTCGGGTATTTTATACGCCGTTGATAACAACGTCGTAATTTCGACGTCATTGATCAAAAACGTCATATATGTTTTACCACGCGTCATAAAAATACTTCTAAAATGAAAAATAATTGGGATACATTGATAATTTTTGCGGCATATGGCTTTTAAAAGATGTACAATTCGGAATACGCGAAAAAGTAAAAACTGAAAATGTTGTCATTAAACCCGGTTTTCTCACGGCGAGGCTCATTTGAAAATAGCCTGATATATGGCAAGCCAAATGCACAATAATTCCTTAAACCATGGTTTGGAGCTCAAACCCTGGTTTAGGCTCCTCAAACCCTAGCTTGGGCTCGCCAAATGCACAATAATTCCCTAAACCCCAGTTTGAGAGTCCAAACCATGGTTTAGGCTCTCAAACCCCAGTTTGAGCAATTATTGTGCATTTGGCCAGAAACTGTGCATTTGGCCGCGAGTCAGTATCATAAAAATAAATATTACTAACTGATTATATCTGTATATCGGACACTCGTAACTTTTAGAACTGGTGGAATAGTGACACAATTATACACTTATTTGATTCCTATATAAACCATTTTGTGCCTGCTCTACTGTGTGTGCATGTACCTTTAAATTGAGGGAACGAATTATTATTTCGAGGGAACTAATTGTTAAATTGAGGGAACGAATTGTTTTTTCGTTGGAACGAATTAATATAAAAAAAATCAATGTCCCATGCGGGGCTCCGTACTGCAGCAAGTCTTTTACAAAATTGACTCGTTCACAAGACAATATAATGGTAATGTTTATTCAGCAATAGTTTAACTGGCCCTTGAGCATACAATATAATACAACGAAATATTTATCACAAGACGACAAAGAGTGGTGAAGTATGTATTGATTTACTAGTAAATACGTGCATATTCAACATTCGTTCCAAACTATAATGCATTTGCCTTATACAGTGTCATACGATGTGAATACCACGTAGTTACATGTGTTTCCCTTCGACCATTCATCGTGTTCCTGTCCGGCAGATTGAATAAGATCTTCAACTATTTTGACCTTTGGAACCTGGTATGCGTGTAATTATATATTTCATTATGGACACAATAGTCATGATAGTTATGGTAGATATGTTGAGAGTACATTATGTATGATAAGACTGCGCTAATGCGCAGACTGATACGTATCGTGATATGCAACTCTCCGAGCACACGGTCAGTTCTCACGATCGACATCAGCAAGTTCGACCGACCAAAACTGAGCTAAGCTCAACTTTACCCACTCGAAATTGCCAACCCCGAGCATGCACCCGCAGCATGCACTCAGAAGGCTTTGCAGTACCATACTAAGTAATTCTCACTATCAGTCTGCCGTTTAGGACATACACACAATTAATAAAATAAAAATCATAAATAATAATAATGCCTAGGTTTAAGTATACCATGTGGGAGAGTAGACACAAAGCTATTTCGAGAATATAGTTTAATATGTGACCATATATGGTACATAAACGTATTCGCTTATAGCAATATGGCATTATAATGGGGTTATATGTCAATTGTGAACAAACAACACTCTATGCGCTTGTGGTAATAAAGTTCCTATTAGCAAATAAAAACAACCCAACGACTTTATACATCGCTTATAGCAATATGGCATTATAATGGGGTTATATGTCAATTTTGTAGCCACATACAGTACTATACAGAACAAATAATACTATATGCGCTTGTGGTTGAATATGCCAAACTTTTGACATAGTGCTATAATTAAATATATGAAGTAATTGTATTCCTTATATACATGTATGTCACAGCTGCAACAAGAATTCAGACCGTTTTTCAAACGATTTCGTAATAAATATTCCGAGATTTCTAATAAAGTTCCTATTAGCAAATAAAAACAGCCCAACGACTTTATACATATTTGGTCCTCTTAGATAATAATTACGAATATGTGTGCGACGTAACTCAGTATATAAATTAAGGAAGTGGATTTCGTCCTCAAAAACGTTATATACTAGACATGTTGTCCTATCAACTGGAGTGCTTACAGGTTTATGCCATCTACCAGCCTCGATTTCTAACCTGTGTGAGAATACTCTCAACTTTGTAAGACATACACGAAATTTCCTAATAGTAATGCTATCAAGATAAGGTTGATAGTCAAATCTAGCGATATCTCTATAAAACTCTGCTCGTGTAACTCCTTTAATCTAGACATCCAGTTTTGGATAAAATGATCATGTAATCTCTGTCTGAAAATATGCATAAAGTTGTTTACATCCCCTACCCCTTGTGCTATCATTACCAAATCCTAACTGTGTAAGTAGATTTCTGACTAGTGATGCCCAGTTACTTTTAGTTGGCCTACCAGTCATGTCATTTAACATCATCTTATACATGTATATACCTTTCTGGCATGTTCATCATGTTCAGCCATTACTTAACCATACAAATAATCTGAGTGTATGTAATGTTGTTCTTCCAAGTTCTCAATATATAAAATCATTTTCAGTTGATATTTTATATCCAAGTAATATTTTACAGATTTTAAATGGGTACGTTCAATCTGATTCGCTTGTGCAAATCCCCAAACCTCCCTTCCATAATTTAAAATCGGTAATATAAGTTTATCGAATAGCTATAGCACATGTTTTGGTGTAAATTCATTAAAACTGTGCAGGCATTTATTTAACTTAAATACAGCCTTCCGTGCTTGACCTGATAGTGTGCTCTGTGCGTGTAAAAAATAACCAGATGAGAACACTATTCCAAGGTATGAAAATTGTGAAATAATTTCAATTTCTTTGTTTTGGTATGAAAACTATAATTGTCTCGGCAACCCTTACGGATAACCATTATTTTTGTTTTCTCTGTATTTACTGTTAACTTCCATTTTTAACAGTACTCGGCCAAAACATTTAAACCGTGGTGTAAACCTTCAGCGGACTCGGCAAATATAATGATATCATCGGCATATAGGAGTAATAATAGTTTAATCATACCAGTATCAATACCTTCTACTCCATTCAGGAAAAGTTCATCCTGCAAGTCGTTTACGTACATGGCAAATACAAATGGAGAGAGACATTCCCCTTGACGGACCCCCAATTCACACGTAAATTCTTCACTGATACAGTTATTGAACTTAACACTTGATTTAATATTTGCGTACATTGATTTAATAACATTAAATATTTCCCTCCTATTCATAGGTGTATCAACTTATACCACATATTTTCCCATACTGCACAATCAAAGGCTTTCGAAAAATCAATGAACGCGCAAAATAGTGTCGATCCCTTGTTTACGACATATGATCTATAGTGCTCATATTTCTTCTAAATCCTGCCTGGGATTCACCGTATACATAATATTGTTCTGTCCAATCTGAAAGCCTATTATTTAATACTCTCGAAAACAATTTCCCTATTGTGCTTAACAAGGTTATGCTGCGATAATTGTTTACCGTATTGATATCACCCTTTTTGTGTATTGGTACTTATTAGTATGTCCTTCACTCCAAGAATCAGAAAAATATCCAATATTTAGAGCAGCTTTAAACACCTTAGTGAAAAATGGAGTCAGAATATACCTTCCATGTATTATGGACTGACTGTATAGAATATGACCTTGTGTTTCAAATCTAGTGGAATCATACATGTGACTGCATATCTATATAAAGTATATCTGACCCTGTTCTTCTTAGAGACTAGAGTATAAGACAGTTTCACCACTTGGAGGGTTTGACACCTACAGCAAATAATATAGCAGCAAATCTAATAAAAGTTGGTGCAATACGCCCCAGATATACAAAATGACAACGTCATTTAAATATTATTTCAGCAAACTACAGAAAGAGCTAGACATCTGAGCATTTCTACCATCACTCACAAAATATACAATGGACACGTTTTCAATGTGTAAATTGTCAAACTGATGCACTTTCGATTAATAGAAGTGCATCTGCCACAGGTAAAAACCGTATGTACTCGTATAGCAGGCAAGTAGACAGTAGTGACAACACACTCAGATAACTGCTTACAAGTCACTGGATTCAATACAGTATTTATGGTAATACAGGTATATAACTACAGCACTGTGTATTGTAAAACTGGCTGATGGCTGGTACACACTAAGATGGCCGACATGGCAACTTCATGCACTGTGCAGGATACAGTAAGAAGAGAATGTTCACATGTATGTTATGTATATATGCCATCACATTTATGAAGTAATTATGCATGAATCATTAGATGATCTAGGGCCCAATGGGTCCTTAAACATTCATTTAATATCATATCTGGCCCACCACTTTTAGAATTCTTTAATTGTAGTATTGACCTATCTATTTCATCATCTGATATTTCAACATTCCTTCTTACATATACATACATGTACATGCGTTTTAATATGATATCATATGAGTAAACAACATACTCATCGCTACAAGAAAAGGTCTAGAATTATTTCACTGTTTTTTAATACAAACGTGCATCCATATTGTCACACACAACATTCCTAAATTATAAATGTGTCAAGTCCATGTTAAAATACAAATGACAAAAGATGTTTATTCAATTTATTAGATAGTAATATGACCATGATGACCACAAAATAATGCTGATGTGTAATGTATTTAATATAATTTACAAGAAGTGTGCTTTCAATCACTGATGACTAGTTTTGAACTTGTAATAATAGAAAATCCATGATTTACCCGTCATTACCAGCTGGGACAGTTTATACTGTTACATGGACTTTTTTTAACCCGCCAACACAGTGCGTATGTGCTGTGAAACGCGGTGCCGTGAAACAAATTTGATATCCTGTCAATACGACATAATCTCTGCGTATGAATATGTGCGGTTGTCATATTAGTCGATTCTCCGATGTTGAGATTTGTTTTCACATTCACGGCACTAACCTACTATTCTCTATATATTTAACCTACTATTCTCTATAACCTGACAGTTTATCGTTTCTACTGCAGTGGTATATTATGTCATCACATTAGTATTGTATAATATGCAAACATAATTAATGTGTATTTCATCTATGAACATATTTACATTTGTTTTTGATCAGAAGAGAGAGAGAGTTATTGAGTTGTAGTTCTCTGCATATTAAGCGATTTGAATTTTAATGTCGGTATCTTCCAATAAATTTGAGAAAATTTATAAAAATCAGTCGAGTTATTATATTTTGTATTATGCTTTTCATTAAATTCCTCCTTTAAAGACGCAAGCGTTTTCATAGGGCCCCAATATTTGTTCAAAAGTATAGTAAAATAGTTTAACTAGCTTACATATTGTATTATAATATACATACATATTTGAGAAAGAAAGTTGATGACTTTAATTTATAAGAAGGATAGTCAAGTTTTAGCGACTTTTTCGAACTTTTAATTATTTTTTAAAAATAATTTCCCCATTGAAGGGCCCTAACATTTGGTTGAAATAAATCAAACAAAGTTTTTCAATAATATATAGATATATCCATAAAATGTAATGCAATATAACTATTTTCATTACAACTAAAGAGATCTAACGTTCGCGGCCACCTTACCATAGTGACCACATGGTCAATTTCAGCTGACCAATACGTGATGGTCAGTCGACAATTTCCGTGATATCGGAAATCTACAGGTGTCACGTGATGTATGTAATTTTATCGATATGTAAATCGATAATCCATGTACATGTAGTGTGGCGAGTCCACCATTGACCACTTGCACACACACGCCACTCACTAATATATGGGCAATTACTATACCGCCGTGTATTATCTTCCCTTTTTCTTTCGTCTTCAGAATATGTGAAACACATTGTCATCTAACCAAATAACAACAGATAAACGCCGTACCTGAACTCGAATAATAGCAACTCGTATATAGCGATAAGCCGCGAAACGAGTACCTGGGCCCGAAAACATATTACATCATACTTTGCATACCCCAATATCGATCAATCCCTGCCTGATATGTTTTGCCCTGACCACCGTCAAATATCACCATCATATTGGATAATACTGTTACGGCTGAGTCTCCATATATCACATGTACTCACACTCAGCCTTTTCACTGTCTTACATACCGGCTTCGTGCGATAGGAGAATGAACTAGTTTAAATTAACCGCCTCATTGCCTCCTTCATTTAATGCACATATTTCGACTGTATGGCAGATATTAGTAAATTCGGAAACAAACGGGCCAACGGTCATTTGCCTGCCATTTTTTGGGCTCAAATGCCCGGGTTTGGAAGGTCCTCGAGCCAATTCATACCTTTAAATATAAGATAATAATAATAACCATTGACCACTGTGATATTCGAATTAACGGGTCAGGTTAACATGTATCTCACTTCCCGAACATGTTTATTTTATTGAAAATGACATTTTAGACCACGTGAAAATGATTTCCAAAGTTAAATATGTTTTCCGTAAATGACATCGCAAATATTGTATACCAAATGTGGAATTAAATATTCTTTCCTACAAATAAAGTTCAAGGAAGTTTAGTTCGCAGTAACTAATTCACGATGATTCGGCTTAATTCCCTGTAAATAAAAACAACACATTTCCAATTATTGACAATTTTATAATTTGTGACACTTTCACCAATACTAGTTTCGATAATCGGTGGAAATCTCTTTAATATTGCCGTGAAATCAAGAGAAAACATGCAACGATACAAATAGCTACATCCAGCGTAAATAATTTTGTAAACTAACGTAGTCTGACCAAGATTTATAATTCCCGTGTATGTAAAAAGGGAATTAGTTTAAATATTTCTAACCATATCAAATAAAGATGAAATTATATTAAGTATTGCAAGTTGCAATTATGTCAAAGATAATCAAATAAGACAAAGTATATGCTGAAATTACAAATCAGTAGAACATGTTTGCCGTACTGCAAATTTAAGAGAAACACTTTTTATTAGGGTCTCATAATTTAACCTTGCACAAATCTGGTAATAAAACAGAGCAATATTGGCCAGTTTAGCATTATCATCCTTATGAACGTGAATTGCACTATTATCAATGGAATTACAAAGTTATTCACACAAATAACATTAATAATATGTCAGTTGCTGTAGGTGTATTATCAGACAGCACGGATGCAGACCTTATATGCGTGTATGCTACTTTCTAATCGATTTTTAAAATGTGTACGTGTATGAGTCTGATCGGGGCTTACACTGTTCATTAACCATTATGTAGCCTTCACTTTAGGTAAATAATTACAGATGACCGATGTACTCGTTATATATATTCTCAGACTGGCGAAATTTGTTTAACTTAATATTTCGAGCAATTTACATGTAGCCAAATGCAAGACAGCGATTGAAACCAGATCAAGCTGCGCATGCGTACATTCTGATCGGGGTCTACCCTGGTTGTACACATATAATTCAAGGAGGTTTGGTTTAGTTTACAGTAAATGATTAGCAATGATTCTGCTTAATTCCCTGGAAATGAAAACAACACATTTCCATTTATTGACAATTTTATCATTTGTGACACTTTCACGATACAAATAATTACAACCGGTTTGATGTAGGGTTGTATCAGTATTGTGTTTTGATAAAAAATGGATATGTTAATTATATAAAGGATTATTGGATTATTAGGGAACATTGGTTATAAGTGAGTAATGTTTGTTCAATACCAGTAACGTTGTAACCACTGATAGCCTGTATTTCGACAGTAAATTTACTTTATTCATACCATACCCCACCCACTTTTCTGATGCCTAATAGCCAGGAGGGTTGACGCTGAAATTTTCACTAAGTATACTCATCAAAAGAAGTTAAGGACCACAATGTAAAACATGTACAGAACGTAAACGAAGGTCACCGAATCAAGAGAAAATATGAACACTACAGACAGAAGATTCTAATTATACACTATCGACAACATGTACGGATCTGCGAATAGAGAGACAAATGAAACCGACGGCGGAAAATCTACTGTGGAACTGGACAAAAATCGTAAGCGTAATGACGTGTCGAGTACCAGTGATATTGGCGAACGCTTTAATTTAGAGGCGAAAGAGGCAGAAGAAGAAAGTATACAACAGAAATATCAAAGTTCCAGACCCAAGGACAAGACGAAAAAACGCACCCAGAAAGCCGAACAATCTGAAACCGAAACAATGCCAGACATTCAAAATATTGATAAAAAGTTCACAGAAAGCCAAAAAATAATACAGACAATACACGATCAAATGAAGAAACTCAACAACAAAAGGATGAGGAAAAAGAGACCGCCGACCAAACGACCGAAGTCGCAATTAAAATTTTAAAAGAAACAATGGGAATGACATTGGAAGGACAAGACATAGATATCGTGCACCGGATTGGAGTACAAAGGCGTCATGTGCCTCGACCAATCATAATAAAATTTGTGTCGCGAAATGAAAAAAATCAAATCGTTAAAGGACAAAAAAATAAAATTAAGGATCACCGGAATATAAATTCAGGAGGACTTGACTCAATTAAAGGCAAAAGTGTTGAAGGCAGCACGCGATAGTAGAGAGACAGAATCTGCTTGGAGTAGGGATGGGCATATATACATTAAACTTCGGGCGAATGGTAGAATAGAGCAGACAAAACCTGCTGATCATGAAGACTGGCTGCCGCGATAAACCATAATACATCACCGATTTATGACTGCAAACTAAACATGACAGTAGCTTTTTTGTGTGCTATAATTTTGAATTTTGCATACACTTAAATTTTCAGTACCATTGAAGCTAATGACATGTTTTGTTTCCATGATTTTCAAGATCTGACTAAAACGTATATATTAAAACCAAAATAGTATACATGTATACTGGTGTACAGATGTTGTCATCGATGACTGCGTAGAGTGATATGATGAAAATGGCCAATGCTATTTCATAAACAGTAAGTCGCATATCCTCAAATATTTGTCACTGCATAATACAAAGGCAGTCACGACACGCATGGACATATTCATTATTATCCGGTGAACGGTAATTACTGTGGGACAGGACATGCGAAAATGAGCCCTCAGGCGCGATTGCTAGTAGCGGCGCGTCATCGCATGTACTATCACACTGTACACGAAAACCACACAGAACATGTATATATTGATATATTTAAATATTGCATAATATGTCTGATCGCAGTACGGTCGTAGATTTGGGTTTTGACGGTCGGTTGATAGAACCATATTTTGTGAATACATCAGGTGACAGACTGAAACACCACAGGTCAGGTTTATCCATTATCCCGTTTTTTTCCTGTTCTGGTGACAGTCGCAGTAAACATTAGTGTCCATACACAACATAATGTTTCTGCCATTCCAACAGTCTGGACTGCATCTTATACCCTTGATGCTACAGAGTATATATATGCGTGTATGTGGGTGTACTTATACATACACATGCATACACACACATATATATATTATACGCAAATTATCTTGAAACTAGCTTACTAGTATATTTCTTTTTAAATAGAAAATTGTTATGGACTGTCTGTCTGTGGCGACCACCATGAGTTGTCTCCCTTAAATAAACGTGTATCAAGAAAGTTCGTATGTACAATAAGCATACGTCAGTATCCCCACTAAATACATCAATAAATCATCGTCTCTAAGAGGGAGCCGCCTTCTGGTGGTGAACACAACAGACGCACGCACACACATCGGATATTTACGTTTGTAGTAGACATGTCAATCAATGATATCATTGGTTGCATATGGACCCCCGCTGAGAAAAGGGACCTTCCGACATATGGGATCAGCGTAGCCCCAGATCAGCCTGCGCATACGCACAGTCTCATCAGGGCCTACGCTGTTCGTAATTTCATCAATAGACTACCAGTATTGACACCAGCAAAACTATTACAACCAGATTATACTGTGTGAGTGTGCAAAATGAAAAATAATCCCTGTCGGTGCCAATTAGCGCAAATTCGTAGGGTCAATTTTCTCAGCCGGCGGCCTATATATACTTGGAAATATATCCTCACATGATTTCGTGACTCTTTAATTTTTCGGGTGTGAGGATGAATGCACGTTGTATATTGGCATTATCATACTACACTTTTGACAGCCCATTCCAATGTTCCTTTCTCAGTCTAAATGTCGCTGAGATGGAAATATTCTGGACCAGACGCTGCATGTAATTTGTAATTTTTACTATGTAATGTACTATACAATTTGTAATTTGTAATTCTTGTAAACTAAGGATACCGTACTGTATTACATTAATATGCAACAACACAGAGAGATTTACCTCCACGTTTGAAAGAACTTCTACCTATAAATAGCAAGTATATGGATTCCAAATCAGACACAAATGTAGAATTTAAATATTTTCATTTATTTTCTTAGCGTAAACATGTTAAATCTGAAATACGTCGATTGTTCATTGCAGATCATTTCCAATTTTGTTTTATCTTAAATATCTAGACTGTACATCATGCAATTGGCAATTTTGAAAAAAAATCAAATTTTACTGATTATTTATGACGCCCCAAACACAAAATATAAACATTTTGTTTTCTACCCAGAACAGACATATGATCTCTAACTGAAAATAGTCAAACTATCTTTTTATCTGTCATTCATACATATTACAAATCTTTATATTGTTGACGGTTTAATGTTTCACATGTGTGTTGCTAGTCGGACACAATAAATCGTGTGAACTATATGTCTGTGTAGTAATGTGATTGATCAAATGAAAACTGTAAATCTAATATAATACTATGTACATCAAAATAGGAAGTTTTAATTTTAAGGGTATGGGGTCAAAAATCAAGCGACTGCAACTTTTCCAATGGATAAAAGAAAACGAGTATGGTATATGTTTTATACAAGAGGCACACTTTACTATAAATGACAAAGCACAATGGGAAAGTGAATGGGGTGGAGACGCTTATTTTAGCGGTGAATTCAGTAATAAGGAAGGAATATGCATTATAATTAGACCAGGTTTAGATTATGAAACTATACATTATGCAAACATTATAACCGGTAGAATTCAATCTCTTAAAATAACTATATCTGGTAAGGAATACACATTAATTAATATGTATGGGCCTAATGAAAACAGTCTTCAATGTTATCAAGAAATCGACATGTATATAGAATCTGTGGAACTTGATACTCTAATAATAGGCGGAGACTTCAATATCATTTTATACCCTGACCTAGATAAGGAAAATGGTAGAACTGAGCATAATAAAAAAAACAAGAGAAAAAGTAGTGTCAATCATGAACAAATATAATTTACATGATATCTGGATATACCTTAATCATAATATAAAAACATTCACATGGCATTCAAATACAAAACCTCCAATATTCTGACGTTCAGACTAATTTTTAATATCTGAGAATAAAATGAACCGAATAACGAAAAGCAAAATCACTACAGGTATCAAGTCAGACCATTCGATAGTATATGTATGTCTACAAACACATTGCAATGCAAGGGGGCCTGGCTACTTTAAATTAAATAACAGTCTACTTTTCAAACCGGATTACCAACAAATAAGTAGACGTAGTATAACTACCATTGCCGATATTAATCAAGATGCAAATCCAAATACATTATGGGAAATAATAAAAGGAACGATACAAAATGAAACAATAAAATATGCGTCAAATGAAAATAAAAATTATTTAAAGTTGGAAAAAAAAGTTAATAGAAGAAATAGATCAATTAGAAACGGAATACGCTAGAAATATATCTGAGGCTACGTTAACAGAATTCAATTCTAAAAAAGAAAAGCTAGAAGACATTCATTAAAAGAAAGTGAAAGGGTGTATGATACGATCAAAAGCGGAATATATAGAGGGTAACGAAAATAATACTAAATATTTTGCTAATTTTGAAAAGAAAAGATCAGAAAATAAAACTATAGTTCGTTTAAATGTAAATGGAAAAACTGTTACAAATAATGAAGAAATATTACATGAGCAAAATGAATACTATAAAAAGCTGTATACAAACAAAGATGTTGAAAATAGTAATTACAATTTATTCACAAATAATAACGATCAGAATATAATACCTGAAGAAAATAAACAGTTATGCGAAGGTAACCTTTCTGAATATGAATGTAGCATTGCCTTAAAAGAAATGAAAAATAATAAAAGCCCGGGCTCAGACGGTCTGACTGTAGAATTTTTCAAAATATTTTGGAATGATATAAAACGACACTCTACAGATTCTTTTAACTATTCATTAGCAAACGGGTCACTAAGCGAATTGCAAAAACAAGGAATAATACCATTAATACCTAAGAAAGACTCAGTACTTAACGTTGATTACAAAATAGCATCAAAGGCCATTGCAAATCGAATTAAAAAAGCCCTACCGACAATAATAGATTATTCACAAACTGGGTTTCTTAAGGGAAGATATATAGAAGAAAACATTAGAACTCTTTATGAAAAAATAGAACAACTTAACGAAACTGATGCACCAGGTCTATTCTTCTTCGCAGACTTCGAAAAAGCATTTGATACTGTTGAAAATAAATATATTTTAAAAGTAATTGAATATTTCAATTTTGGCACCGATAACCTGAATTGGATAAAACTGTTTTACTCTGATGCAAAAAGTTGCGTAACAAATAATGGGTACTTAGCAGATTTATTTTTAATAAATAGAGGTGTACGCCAGGGTTGTCCGTTATCCCCGTATCTCTTTATTATGGCCATTGAAATATTATCAAAATCTATCATCAACGATGCAGATATAACTGGAGTCAAAATCGGTGATATAGAGCTAAAAAATACAATGTTTGCTGATGATGCAACTTTTATGACAAACGGTACGCAAAAATCCTTTGAAAAGTTAATATACATAATAGATGAGTTCAGTAAGATTTCCGGCCTCAAACTTAACATAAAATAAATCTACAGTAAAGAGGGTAGGTGCTTTGAAACATACAGATATCATATTCTGTCCCAACAAATGCATCACATTCCTGATCGATAGTAGTGCTACTCATGAACTTAACGTTTTACCAAAAATATTAGAATTTGAACAGTGTCTTGACCGATGGAAACGCAGAAAGTTAAGCTTACTTGGAAAAATTACGGTTATAAAGACGTTTGCCGTCCCATAATTGATATATCCATTGACAGTTTTACATGATCCACCAGAAAATATGATAAAACGAATTAGAACTAAGTTATTTCAATTTTTATGGGACAACAAGCCTGATAAAGTTAAACGAAATACAATAATTCAATCTTATGAAAAAGGTGGACTAAAAATGCTAGACATAGATAGTTTTATAAATTCTGTAAGAGCTTCATGGGTGAAAACAATATGCGATTCAACCAACATAGGGAAATGGAAAGCAATTTATGAAAATATACTTGAAAGATATGGTGGGATTTTTATCTTTGAATGCAACTTGAAACCAGAAGACACAAAATACATAGGTGAACACAACACGTTTTTAAATAATGTTTTGAAATCTTTGGCAAGTATAAACTATTCCCCTGAAACAGTCACAGTATCTAAAGAAATTATTTGGAATAACTCTAATATAAAACATCAAAACAATATAATGATAATGGTATGATAAGGGCATTAAGTACATTGAACATTTATTCGATTATAGAATAAATACTTGTTTAAGATTCGCTGATCTTGCAGAAATGTTGAATATAAGAAATGATGATTTTATGAAATATCAAAGTATATTAAATAGCATAAGTCCACTGTGGAAGGATATAGTCAAAACTGAACACATCAACGCGATACAACCTTCAGAAACACTTAAGTCAAAATTACAGAAAAGCAAATACGTTAATAAAATACTATACATGATGCAAACAAATAAAACAATAATGAAAGATATGAAAACTAAGCAAAAATGGATACATGAATTTTGGGTTACTAATCTAAATTGGAAACAAATTTACACGTTACATTTCAACTGTACTATAGATTCCGTATTGCGTAATTTCCAATACAAATACTTAATGAGAATTAATGGAACAAATAAATTACGTTATCGCTGTAACTTAATTAATAGCAGTTTGTGCGATTTTTGTTCTATGTATGTTGAAAGTATAAAACATTTGTTTTGGGAATGTCCCCATGTACAACATTTGTGGTCACAACTGCGGACATACATTACGCAAACACGTCTTATTTGGAATTAATAAATCACTGAACTACTTTCGGCAAGGGAGATAATCAATATCACGCGAACTATTTTCATATGAGCCAAGCGGATTGTTCTGTTTATGATTAGGATATATAGTTTTAAGCTATCTCCTGTGATATATAATGATACATTACTTTGCTATGTTATGAGTACTAATACATGTTGTTTCAATAGCGTATCTCTGTAACGGTATTGTTGTAGATGGAGTTGCAAATAATTTAATAATTATTACGTTCAAATGGTGGCGTAATACTGATAGCACTTCTGTATAATTGTGATTGTTCGTAAATGGCGCAACAGTCGTGAGGTTAAGGGCGCCGACTTCACTGATTTAATTACCGATTCCCGAAAGGGTCGGGGGTTCAAACCTCGACGTGGTATAAAAAAAAATTCTCCATATATATTATTTTTGTGATTTTAATATTTTTTAATATTTTCACAATTTTATGATTTTAATAAAAATACCTATAAATTGATAGAAACTCACCAACAATTAAAGTGTCTGTCTTTAAGTAATATATACACAGACAGTTTGTTACTGATGTTTTAAGTTTAAGTAATATAGACACAGACAGTTTGTTACTTTTTTTTAAGTTTGAGGTACTGTCTATACTGTCTATACCATATAATGTTTTACTGTCCCAAAATCTTTTTTTTTTGGCTGTCACAATTAATTAATTTTCGGACAGCAAACATTGTTTTATGAATTTGAAATAATTATTGTCCTCCATCTGCTCACAACACTGTTCGAACTGCGCCTGTGGCTACCACGACCAGAATTCACTGGCAGCAAACACAGTAGCCATCGGCGTCTATTTATTAAATTATTATTTTGTATTTTATTTGAATTCCGCGTGAACGCTGCATTTTGTGTCAACACCATTTACAGAAAATATTGGTGATTTTCTAAACGAATATCGGAGAAATGCGGCTATATATTTTGTCAATTTTCAACACCATTTACGGACAAACATTACTGATTTTTTAAAACAATATCGGCACAACTAAATACGGTGATAGAATTTTTGTCAACTTTTCAACACCATTTACGGAAAATATTACTGATTTTATAAAAACAATATCGGCGAAGGTGTACTGAACTACTCTTTATTTTAAATAACCAGCCGTCTAATAGATCTGTGTATAATCGAGAGTATATCGTTAATTGTCATGTTGTCTCCGACAGTGAGGTGTTGAGGCACATATCAAAACGACACGTCAATTTCAAAACATTGCCTAAGGGTCACAGCTGTGTGGTGTCATCAGATTAACACCTCGTCACACACAACTACGCATTATCGATTTTTTCCCCACACAAAGCGACGTGTATTTACAACTAGATATGTGTAATGTGTCGGGTGTAGCCAAAGACCATACATAAATTCGTAATTAGTCACAGATGTAGCCTTAAAATATAATCGATTTCCTTAAATTACGTCCGCATGTTGACAGATATTTCAGAGCAGACGTCATCGTAATTTGCCGTTATTTATTTCCAAAATTAACCATATATTCTGTAAATGGCGTTGAAAGTTGACAATAAATTAAGACCAGATCATTACGTTAAATCGCTATCGACGACAACTGACGATCCGATGAGAGAGTAATACCGTTTAAGCGTATCCAATGTTAAATATGCATCGTTATTTTTTTATGACTTTCGTAGTTTTTACCGAGAAATTCAAACCGTTTCCAATTATTGGGGAACATAATATCATGATTAGCACATCGTTTCACTAAGCGGGGGCTACTCAGGAAATGGGATCACACGGTCTATTGTTTACACTGGATTAATGGCGGCCTCCATGAGGTCTCAGGTAAATCTTATTTTTCAATAATACGACTGTGGTTTCTTCCTTTTAGTGATAACCATGTTCCAGCCGTTAACACTTATTTAGCAACATTACTTAATATGTAGTTAGTCTGAACATTCTGCAGAGAAATCTGAATTGGACGGAATCGAGCGTTGTTTAAACTTAGTCCGGTTCATATGCACAGGTCAAAATATGAACTGAAAATGGCGCTTTGTGTGACAGAAATCCGTATGCGGACGAATAATTATTATAAATATCACATACAGCGAAACAGCGGTAGCATCTACTGTTTTAATAATATGCATACATATTGTAATTAATGTTTAATAGTGATATACTTATGAATAATATACGATACTATGGTTTATACTCCAGCACTATGTTTTTAGGCTGTGTGATTTGCCTCATATAAACTGGATTAATTAATACTTATATTCATGCGCTTCATGACAACATCATTACATTTAAAATATATACTATTACTTAAAGGGGTACCGATATGATACATTTTAATAATATAAATATTGAAAATACACATTACAATCGCTTACAACATAAGTTATTGATTGAAAATAGTCACTGCATCGTGAACTATTTGACCGCATTACCTATTGCGCGGCAACCTCACCAAACCCCCTGTTTACATAGGTAACCGGGGGTTTGGTGAGGTAGGCTCGCTAATACAATGTTTGCGTAATGTATTTAATGGAAAAAGATATAACATATGTCGTAAATTTCAAAAGTATTTCTATAGGAATAAATGACAAAGCACACAAAGCACACCAATTTAATTTTATAATCATATTAGCCAAATATTTCATTGTTAAATGTAAATATGAAAATAATGATATAGCTTTCGGTCCATTTCAAAATTATTTAAGACAAAGGATATACATAGAGGAGATTATAGCAACAAAAAACAAAAAAGACAACATATTATTAAATGGGGCAGGTTTCAGACATAGTTATAATTGTAAGCACTGTAGACAGGTGTCAATCACACAAACTACACAAAAGTAACGAATATCAATCTAGTCTAGTACATATGAACACATAGGGACATAGTCCACTTTTCACTTTTTTGCTATCCTTTTATATTACTGCAACAACTTTCCTATTTGTATCTTTTCTCCCTTACTATTTTTCTGCTAAAAACCTTACTTTCGAATACATTGAGTACATGTGTAACTGTATGCGATCACGTAAGCCATACATTGTTAGTCAATAGTGTATGTATAAATGTACATGTTGTATTTAAAAATGAAATAAAATATTTAAAAAAAAAAGAAAACAAATAATTACAACTAGCGTAAGTAAATGTGTAAACTAACGTAATCTGACCAAGATTTATAATTCCCATGTACGTAAAAATGGAATTACGTTAATTATGTCTAACCATATCAAATAAAGATGAAATTATATTAAGTAATGCAATTATCTCAAAGATAAATCAAATAAGACAAAGTCTGTTTACAAATCAGTATGTCAATTGCTATAGGTGTATACTACGATCAGACTGCGCGGATGCAGACCGTATATGCGTGTACCTGCTATGCTGTTTTCTAATCGATTTTTGAAATGTGTACGTGTATGTGTTGATCTGGGCTTACACTGTTCATTAATCATTATGAAGCCTGCACTATAGTTATGCGGAGAAAACATCCACACAGTCGTAACAATTAGTTAAATCACGTAAGTAATTACAGATGACCGATGTACTCGTTATACATATTCTCTTTCTGGCGAAATTTGTTTAACTTAATATTTCGGGCAATATACATGTAGCCTAATGCAAAACCGCGATTGAAGCCAGTGTATACCCAGATCACGCTGCGCATCCGCACATTCTAAACGGGGTCTACCCTGGTTGTACAAATATAATTCAAGGAGGTTTAGTTTGCAGTAAATAATTCGCGAGAGTTCGGCTTAATTCCCTGTAAATAAATTCAACACATTTCCATTTATTTACAATTTTATAATTTGTGACACTTTCACCAATATCAGTTTCGATAATCGGTATAAATCCCGTTAATATTGCCCTGAAATCAAGAGAAAACATACAACCATCCAAATATTTACAACCAGCGTAAGTAATCTTGTAAACTAACATAGTCTGACCAACACTTATAATTCCCGCGTACATGTAAAAAGTGAATTACATTAATTATTTCTGGCCAAATCAAACAAAGATGAAATTATATTAAGTACTGCAAGTTGCAATTATTGAGATAATCAAATGAGACAAAGTCTATGCTGAAATTACAAATCAGTAGAACATGTTGGTTTGTTTGTTTACAAATAATTTTACCGACAACACGGTCATGCCTCGGGTAACATATAAGCTTTTAGAGTGACCGTAAACTTGGTGCCCGTTTCAACGAATATAACGGAAATTGCCGAAGATTTCCGTGATACGCTAATTGGAAAATGAAAACAATTGGTGTCATTATTATTATCTAAAAAGGACCAAACTAATATTAACTTAGAAACATAATTTTTATATCAATAGATAGAAAAATGAATGAGCTAATTGAAATTTTTTTGTAACTATTCCTGTAAAAAGAGATTTTGCAATTTTCCCAACGAAAATCGAGAAGAAAAATCACAATTTGCTATATAAATCATATAAAAACTACGTTTAAAGCTAAAAAGGACCAAAATGTTTTTATTTTAAAAACACGATCGAAACATCATCATAAAGTACAATAATTGAAGCCGTTACCACATGGGGACTCCAACTAGAGGAAATACTCCAAACGGCAGTTGATAAAGAATATGTGCGTGAAAACAACAGGAATGAAATGCTCTGAACAAGATTTTGGAAAGGCCTCAGAAATGAAAAGTTGAAACTATCTACTACAGTCCACTACGAAACCATCAAGAATTTTGAACATTTGCGTCGAGACATCCGGGCAGAGGAACAGAAAATGAAGGCCGGTTCTGGGATTCATCATCGCCCAATGCAAGCCGCAACGCAAGACGACACCAAATTCGAGCAGATGATGAACAAGAGAACATCACTAGAGAAGCAGATAAAACAGCTGTCTCGTGGAAGACGTAAACCAACTGAACAAACACAGACGAGAAACCAGATGGGGGAGACCACAAAGAGTGACACACAGCCGAAACGTTTAAACTAATAGAGACCTCCATCGCAGGGCAGATGACAGGTGACACGGAGATGCCCCCTAAAAAGGAACATCTCTTTTCAAGACTCGTCGGACATGCCAACGAATCCACCATTATATTTGCTGGATATACAACTTCAGCACAGATAGACAGCGGATCAATGGTGACTACAGTCTCTGAGGAGTTCTACCGATCCATAGCACAGGCACCAACTTTGGATGAGCTGGGACTTAGAGTACAGAGACCAGACGGATCAGAGCTACCGTATCTTGGATACATAGAAACATCCATAGAGACGGAGTTTCTGAAGGTCCGCCCGATGGACGTACCAGTACTGGTTGTACCTTCGACGGACTATAGTTTGAATGTTCCCGTAGTGGTAGGAACGAACATCATCAGGATGTGTAAAGAGACATGTGATGAGAGTACAACAGTGTCAGAGGAATGGAACACCGCATTCATATCGTTACAAACTGGATTTGTTGGAACGGTCAAGGCAACAAATAAATAAACAGTAGAAGTAAAGCCCTTTGAAACGATCACTATCACCGGGTTTGCTAGGAAGGTTAGAAATGTTGACACGGCTGTGACAGAAGACACTAAAAGTGCGTCATCCAGAATTGTGATTTCTCCTAGGGTGGTATCTCTAACAAAAGCTGGAAATACCCAACGCATGCCAGTTAGAATATTCAATATGTCCGCCAAGACGATACATATTCGTCCCCAAGACCATCTATGTGAGCTGCATGAAGTGAAACTGCTATGGAATGTAGATCCGGTTGACACTGTCAAAGAGACCACACACATATGATGTCAGAACGCGACAACTCAGAAAGCAGAACCGAAATGCCCGGATGGTATCACATTGGATCACACTGATTTGACAAATGACCAGAAACAGACAGTCACCATGTTACTCCACAAGTGGTAACACGTAATCTCAAGAGGCCCTGCATATATTGGTCATACGAAACTTGTGGAACATCGCATCAACTTGGACAATGAACAACCATTCAAGGAACCATACAGGAAAATTCCGCCTGCATCGATCGAAGAGATACGTGAACATCTGAAGGAGATGCTAAATACAGGTGCCATTAGAGACAGCGAAAGTCCCTATTCATCCAACGTGGTGATTGTACGACGGTACCATCAGATTTTGCGTGGATTACCGGAAATTAAACAACCTGACAGTGAAAGATGCGTACGCCATTCCATGAATAGAGGACACTTTACACCTACTCGCCGGAGCCAAATATTTTTCCACGCTTGATCTACGAAGCGGCTACTGGCAGGTGAAAATGGACGAACAAGACAAATGCAAGACAGCATTCAAAGTAGGCACACTAGGCTTCTATGAATTCAATATAATGCCGTTCGGCCTCTGCAATGCGCCAACAACATTTCAAAGTTTGATGGAAAGATGCATGGGACATATGAATTTGAGAGATTGCCTCATCTACATCGATGACATCATCACCTTTTCATCAACCTTTGATCAACACTTGGAAAGACTGGAATACCGACGCGAATGCCTTGTGCAGACAACATCAGGAGAAGATAGAGGACGCCAACTTTAAAGAAGTATTAAAGGCCATCTCATTCTGCAAGTGTTGAAGAACGCCCGCTGGTTGAAAGCATCGCGATATCAGGATCAGCTATCGTGGACGATGAGGTGATACCGGATGACATACTAGAAGCAACATCACTAAAAACCCAAGACTGGCACACAGCACAACACAATGACTCGACCATTGCCTGCATCATTGACTGTATCAACATGGAACGACAACCGGAAGCTCAGCAGGCTGCGGTCTTTAATGTTGAGCGCCGATACATCAGGGAATGGAACAACTTGCTTGTGCGTGATGGAGTTTTATACCGGAGCGCCAAAGTGAATAGTCAGGAGTGTGAACAGCTGGTATTGCCAGACTCAATGAGGGAGCTCGTATTTAAGTCATACCATGACGATCTGGGTCACCAGGGAAGAGATAGGACGACCTCTTTGATTAAATGGCGTTTCTTCTCTCCAGGGCTGGACAAGTACATTCAGGAGATGATGGTTCGTCAAAGTGGCCGGTGCATCAGACGAAAAACAGCACCAAAGAAGGCAGCGACACTTGTTCCCATATCTTCATCGACACCCATGGAATTAGTCTGCATCGACTATTTATCTCTGGAGGTGTCGAAGGGAGGGTATGAGAACATACTCATGTTCACGGACCATTTCAGTCGGTATGCACAAGCGATCCCAACTAGAAACCAGACAGCACAGACAACTGCTAGAGTCCTGTATGATACCTTCTTCATACATTACGGATTCCCTGCCAAACGGCATAGCGACAAAGGCGCCAACTTTGAGTCAAAGGTGATCCGCAACCTGTGAAAAATAATGGGGATGAAGAAGACGAGGACGACTCCGTATCATCCGATGGGGAACGGCATGGTTGAGCGCTTCAATAAGACGCAGCTCAACATGTTGGGCACCTTATCGGACACATAAATCAGACTGGAAGTCCCATGTCTCTACTCTGACGCATGCGTACAACGCCACTATCCACGACTCCACATGATTTGTATCCTTCCACCTAATGTTCGGGCGTCACCTTCGACTAGTCATCGATGCCTTCCTCGAGATGACTACGCCGCCAAGCTAAAGACAATACTTCAAGAGGCATATGACTTGGCATCAGAAGAGGCGAAGCACAGTGCGAACCGTTCGAAGGGGTATTACGACCTCAAGGTGCGACAATCCCACTTAGAACCTGGGGATCGTGTGCTAGTGAAGAACGTGGGCCTGAAAGGCAAGCACAAATTGGCAGTTACATGGGAAGCCGAGCCCTACCTAGTCAAGAGGCAACCGGTGACAGACATACCCGTGTATGAAGTTCGCCAAGAAAACTCGAATGCCAAGAGTCGGATGCTGCACATGAATAAGTTGTTGCCATTCATGAGCCTGCTGTCTTTTGGAACACGACAAAATCCGACGCGGACGGAATAAGTCGACATATCCTCGTCAGATAGTAGCGATGATGGAAGGTCAGATACGCAAGAAAAAAACAAAAATTTCGACCTGGAAGTACAGAAATCACTGCAAAACGTTAGACCAGCCAATTTTCAGGCGAGCAGTCCTGAGCTCTACTTATCCGGACAGGAATCGGCTGTCCACACCAGTCATGGTACCCCGCAGTTGAGGCAGCCTACACAAGGCATTCGCGATGGGCAATGCGTGACGACCCAGCCATACTTGTTCGACGCACCGGTTAATGACGTTATCTGGTTGTAACCTTGCGGTGATAGATTGAGAGACAACGACACACACTGGATTAGACACTTGATCTCGACTTAACATTTAGTGTGTTTATTTTCATTCGGCTCTGCTACATGTTTTAGGGAGAGTTGTGTATGTATGTGGTGTGATAAACGAACTCGATTGAGTTACTACTCAGGCGTAGACATTCGGTTTTGGACGCGAGATCAACAGGTGATGAGATGTGTACATTTTTGGTAGCATGTTTTATAATCATGGGCGTGTATTTTGTATTTGATTTCGTATTCGACAACTTCGAGTGTTTAAATTTCGCATTGTATGTGTCGGGACGACATTTCCCCGAAGGAGGGATTTATGTCATAGGACACATTTATATTACATGTATTTACTCCAGGGAACTATTATTATACATGTGTACGACTATACGGCTATTGTGTTTTACGGGTCATTGCTTGCCAATAATCCGCTTGCGTGCGCTCTGCGCGTTGACCTATGCAGTATCCAATACACCATGTATGTGTGAAGTTATCACTTTACATATTTGATAATAATCCTGCTATAACCCAGTAATTATATGTATATATATTTCCAGGTATGTTCTATCTTCTTTAGTATATATTCCTCTATAATTGTACATTGTTTCAATATTGGGTGTTATGTAGTTATTTAGAAATGAAGCTGCAACATAATTCTGGACTAGCACGTGTGTATTCTACACGTGCGCCGCCATGTTTACACAGCATGTCGGAGTTGATATAATTTGTTAATGTATTGTTTTAGTCACGTTGATATTGTAATCATGTCTTGTAATTGGGACCTGTGCAGTAGCCAATGCACCATGTATGTGTGAAGTTATCACATTACATATTTGATAATAATCCTGCTATAACCCAGTAAATATATGTATATATATTTCCAGAGATCGTTGGTCTGTCGTATTTATAGAACCCGTGGGGGTTTCCTGGGACAGTAACCGCTTTTAGAGAGCATCTACAACCAATACACGTGATAGTTGATAGTGTATGGAATCCCCGTAGCGCGTGGACACTAATGCCAATCAATACGTGGGGTAATGGGGAATGAATGTTTATTTTTGCAGAACATGTCTCAGATGATGTTGATATAAAGAACATTGTGTGACTACTGAGTGGGCATATACCTTTAAAAGTTACGTAAGAAAAGGTAATAGTCTCCTTTATAATTCCATATAAAAATCGCCGCTACTGAATTTCCCACATAATTCCCCAATTTTAGGGCCTAAATTTTCATATTAAATGAATATAGATATTTTTAACATACTAAAATGTTGCATACCTATATATTTCAAAATAAATCTGCTAGAATTTACAAAAATCATCCAAGTTATATCTTTTACTATTTTTTGCTTTAAGTTTTCCCTTTACGGACCCCAAAAAATGTTAAGCGAAGAAAAATCATGTGGCATCCACCCTAGTGTTGATCACTGGTGCCATATCAATGATTTTAGCATGTATGCAATAGTATACTAAACATGTCATCAGAAATTATGTTTATGGTTTTCGCCAACCCACTGTTATTACATAAGCAAATCATCATAGATTAAAGCAGTATTGGTTACCAAACCTGCTTTCTGTAACGAGACAATTTGCATAATATGTATTACACTGTTTGCTACACTGTGTTAATACATTGCGGACGCCCAATTGATGCAATTGACGCCCAAATTACATTTTATAACATAAATCCTGCATCTGTAATTTGGTTAATTTGATATTATTGGTAAGAGGTTGTCGATTGAATACATGTGATATGCCATGACTTTGCTATTGCACTACCGCGCAGTCTGCTCAGGGTTTACGCTGTTTGCAATAAAAAGTTGTGCTGCGATTTATATCTGTAGTATGTAAACGTGTTAGGTGTTGGTGGGTGGGGTGTATTCTATTTCTATACAGTCATTTGTTTGATGTAAATGATTACTTTGATGGGCTACGATCACTGACTCTCCTTATTGAGTATATTATTTAGTAGCTAAGTTACGTCAGACATCGTATCCTACATATGTTTACATGTTGAGCCGGATTAAATGCACAGGGAATTTATCAAACTGTAAACTTATACAACCCTGTGTATTTATTTCAGGTCACCTCTTCTTTGTCCATAACAAAAGAACTCACAGCCTTTGCGTGTTAATATTAGTTAACCCGTTGGAGGTATAACCTCTGTGATACAATAAATAAAACGAATTCGCCAAAGAAGACACACCAATGAAATCCACAACAAAAAAAGACCCCGTTTTGTTGTCAATCAGGCCAGCGCACGGCGGTATCATAGGCGTCGGCAGACACGGGTGTTCTCTGTATGACTAGCGGTGTACGGTCCCCAATAAATAGAGAATAGTAGGTTAGTGACGTGAAAGGGAAAACAATATCTGGCAAGGCTTAGGAAATGGGATGGGCGAGGCTCTACCGAGCCCATCACGTTTCCGTGCCGCGCCAGATATTTTTCCCATTCACGGCACTAACCTACTATTCTATTTACCCCGTAAACACTACAAATAGCTTTAAAATGCAAAACAATAGCCCCAGCCGCATCCTCAAAATCGGAGAATCGACTCGTATGACAACTGCATATAGCCATGCGCAGTGATTCGGTCGTATTGACAGGATATCAAAAATGTTTCACGGCACCATGTTTCACGGCACATACGCTCTGTGTTGACTGGATAATATACACATATGACATATGTAACTTTCATATATAATGGATGCAACGAATATATCATAGAACACAAACGCCAAGCAATCAAAAATAGCAAAAACAAAGGTTAAACAGGTGTCCATTTTGAAAATTAAGATAACTCACATAAAGTGTTACTAAATGTACTACATGTATTTATATTGTTTGACTTTGATTATAATTTCACATTCAGACAGTGAAACCATGGATATATGCTTAAATACGGAACGGTATGAACGTTACAGCGGTCATTTTGAAAATAACGAAGATAGCCAATACAATACCTTAAATGTGTCAATGGGTATCCGCTCTCATAAAAAAAATACCATCGTCAGTAATAAACTGTTATGCTAATTCCAAGTCTGTTATCACATGTTACAGCTGTTTACGTAGATACAATGCACGTAGCAAGGGCGGATTCATGGTAAAATTCGCGGAGTAAATGTTGTTTTGCTCTAAAATGCGTCAGAACGTAGGAAATGGGATGTAGATATCAAAAAAATAATTCCGGGGGTGCACAGCACTTGCCCACGGACCCCCTTAGTAGTCTCCAGACCTCCGCTCGTTCGAAATATATAGTAAACTATTTCAATTAAAAAGTTCCTAGTTTTAGAAATGTAAATCCAGATGTCAACTATCCATGACTAATAATACATTTGACTCACTTTGTAAATCAATTTCATATACGTTTAATAATTCATTTTCAACTGACAATCAGCTGGTATCTTGTCGAAAAAGTGATATCTATGTTGATAAACGCTCGATAAGTAAATAGTTGATGAGCAATTTTATTGAATATTAAAACAATTCCACAACCTTTGGGATCTAATTGGTTTTATGCTGAAATGGCTTTTCAGAAATGTTAAGTATAATAAAGCACTTACCAATGTTCAGCTGTATCTGATGACTGTTATGTTATATAAGCGCCAATACGTTAATGTGTCGGATACACTATACAGCTCAGCTGGCACCTACTGTCTGCTTCACGAAACCTGCCCAAATTGTACGGCTATATAAACAATGCAAAAACAATATTTTTTTCGATAATATTAAATTAAAGGAAAATTTAAGAATGAGCCTTTTTTTTATTTCGTGAACATTGGTCCAATATTGATTTTATTACGAAAATACAATTTCCCCATGTTAAATCCCCATAGACATCTTCACAGAGTGAATATGTCTATGGGGATTTAACATGGGGACATTTTTCGAATTTCAGAAATAGTGGACCGATTTTCAAAATTTAACTTTTGTTTTCTTAGTTAGATCATTTCCAAGCCATCTAGCTAGATTGCAGAATCAATTTCCAAAATGTTTTGTTTTTCGACTCCTCCTCCAGGTTCTCCACCTCTTTTTTTCCCATGTTAAATTCCCATACAGAACTCATTTCTCGTAATAAAATCAATATTGGACCAAATTTCACGAAATAAAAAGTAGGTTCATTCTTAAATTTAATATTAAGAAAAAAAATGCATTGTTTATATGGCCGTAAACTTTGGGCAGGTTTCGTGAAACAGACAGTAGTACTCGTGACTTGTATTAAACGTTGGTTGCACACATAACTGTTTTATCGACCACGGCAAACAAGTAGGCAGGCGCGTGAATAAACGCTAGGTCATATTGACGAATGAATACCTTTGACAACGCCCATAATAGGTTGGTTAGAACAAGACTCAATTCAATTGAAAAGCTGTCACATGAAAGAAATTGTGAATGGCATACTACATACATTACATCACGTTCAAAGCAAAATTGTTTTTATTATGTAACTGAAATGTTATGTCATGTTGAAAACACATTTATGTATTGTAAATCGGCAACGACTGGTAGAAGTAGAATTATTGTTGTAACATGTACATACGTTTTACACAATTAGTATAAGTTATTGTACACATATTGGATTTTTAAGGAATTAAATGCGAGGGAGCGCTAGTGATCGCAGCAATTAGTTCCTTAAACGTCCAATATGTGACCAATAACATATTTATAGTACAGCCAAAATTAATTATGCATCTCCCATCCGAGTATTGATTTTCCATTTCTTGTCGAACAATTAAGGATTACATCTGGTAATATGTAACTTATTGGGGTTAGATCTTGTAATATGTGAAATAAGTGTAGCTCGATACTGGCTAGAAACACAATTGCTACCCCGCTCCATACCTCTCGCGAGGGTAACAATTTAACCCCATCCCTTTAATGTAACACATGGAAGAGTGATTTTTGCAATCAGTTTTCCGGCGTGTTTGATATGTTAGAGACATAAAACTGTCAAAGCTGTATTAATAAAGAACATACACATGCAGAAATTGGTTATTTTACTGTGTCAATGTGTTTATCTGACATTTACATATGGGCCGCGCTCTGTGAAAACCAGCCTTAATGACGTCGCAAAGTTACACTTAAATTTACCAACGTTACGTCGGATTTTGACACTTGATATCGTTGCGTCATTGCAATAAGTTGTCCTATTTATAGCCGTACGCTTTACTAATTGTGGCTCACAAAGACTTTAATGTTGGATACGCGTGGCAGAAGTGTACAGTTGTTTTCATAGTGGTTCAGAAAGTTGTCTGTTTTTTTCGGATTCCTTCAAGGAAACACGTAGTGATTTTGTCGATTATTTTTTATACAAATGGGCATATTACAAATCATTTTTATAATATATATGGACGACTTGTGCCCTGACATTTGCAACTAAATAACCATACGACCGGTATTTTCTAGATAACACATCACAAAATCAGTATTATGTAATCATATTGCGAATATTTCTTTCAAACTTTTATTTATAATTATTTATACAACAATTACAAACAAACGCGGCAACAATTGTAGTCGGCGTAGACGGAGGCGTCTGTATGTTTCTATTTTGGGTTGAAACCGGAATACTCAAAGAAAACAAACTTATCCTGTCTGGCGACCACCGTAAGATATACATGTACTTACAAACTGAGGATCGAACCCGGTGTGCATGTGCGCGCTCTTTACTAATGGTGGTGTGCCCGCAAACGTTATTTTTATTAACAAAAGTGTAGACAGTTGGCTCATTAACAGCGACACGTATTCTGGATACAAATGGTCACGATTAGAACTGGGCACATGTCTTAATTCGTTTAATTTACTGTTTCGCCTGTCGAATGTTTCGAAAATAAACATAATATAATTTGGAAATGTTTAGACAAAATAAGCGTATCATAGATGTAAAATTATGGTAGTGCCAAATATACACGGCTCCTGGCATATTAGGCGAATAGTATTAGGCAAAAAGTCGCCAGAGATCGGAACGGCTCTTACGAGCAACAGGGAATACCATTCACATCGATGAATAATTACAAACAGAATGAATATTGCACACTAAAATTGACCAACCTCACATACACGACACTTTTATTGACCAACCGTGAAAAAAAGCAAACACATTTGCATTCTTCAATATATTGCGCAGACCGTCAATATCGCCCACAAACGGTCAATTTTATTGAGGGGAATATTATGGAATATTACATGCTACCCAGTGGTTTACTGTGATTCTAGAGGGATTTATTTCCTTGAAGGATGTTCGCGAGAAGTAACTGACGTCATGTTTTGACGTCATTTCAGGCGAAGAAACAATTTATACGCTAACGTCAAAATTGTCAATTGTGACAACGTTATAAGCTGGTCTAAGAGCAAATTTCACATTTTTTCGAGGAGCATGTAATATACAATTTATTCCGCTACCATTTTGAAATACCGGATTTATTTCCCCTGGCCTGCTCCGCACTCGTTTCTTTATCGGATGTCTCAGGAAATAAATCCCGTATTTCAAAATGGTAGTGGAATAAATTATATTTATCTCCCCGAGGAAGCAATATCTCCCGAGGCGATAGCCGAAGGGATATTGTTTTTGAGGGGAGGTAATCCACAATATTTCCCTCAACCAAGGGCGGTATTTATTTTATTTAATTATGCCGAAAACAAATATGATAACATCGTCATCGATGCAAGAAAATAAATTCGAAACCACCGATGTTCAGTAACTTATTATACTGCTTTGCGTTCAGTAATTCAATAAGTTTTGCAACATTTCGCATTTTTTAGAACTATAGTTTAAAAACTTATGCACCCGGTGCGATTAGAAACCGCGACCACGACGACGGCAACGTTGTGTAACGCAAATATCGTCGGCATTACCACTGCGCCACGACGTTTCGGGAATGTTCGGCTAACGCGAGGTTGATATTGTAATTTATCTCAACACAGTGCCTATGTTTCTTGAAACACGGTGCCGTGAGACATATTTGATATCCTGTCAGTAAGACATAATCGCATCACACAAATGTGTAGTGTTGACCAATGGCAGTACTGGTTGATCAGACTGGTGAAAATGGGATTGTTCACAGTGTGCCGGTTAAATTTCGCAAATAAAAACGTTATCACGGAAAATACCGGGAAAATGAATTGTTAAAATTAAATTTTCTGGATGTCAAATCAATTTCCATTAAGACCCTCAATATCTAATCGTTTGCTCTGTACCCCATTATGTGCGTCATTCAGACATGACTGACGTCATAATTATAAGTACATCAATAAGTCTACGCCATTTAAAATAAAAAATGGCTACTCCCAGTGATTCCAGTCAGGTATAAACGAATAAAATTGTTGTTTGTCGTGTTGATTATTATTCGCAATAGCAGATCGCTATCCTTGCAGAACATGCTCCGAATGAAAATGGATGGGTCCGGTGAATTTTGAGAGTATATTTCGTTGAAAAGAAGCTGTAATTTCACATTGTCGGTGACAAAATATAAACCATTCTTTATCGAACTATGTTCTGAGCGCCAAAGTGTGTTTGATGCAATTCGGTTCTAATTTATCTCCTTTTGAAGGCTAAATGAATTAAGTTGATTTAAATGCTGTTTTACAATTTTGACGGGATAATTAGAATATGGTCGAGACGCTAGTTTTTGGGTTAGTCGGCGATTTCGGGGTATTCACATATTTTGTAATTTATAGACATGTGTGCAGCCGCTATGTGCGTTACGTCAGGTGATTAAAATAGCATGTCTTTATTACGTACATTAAGTCCTTTAACAATGTCTGAGTCCGCCATTAATCTGCTCTTTAATATTGTTAAAATCATAAACATGATAAACAATAGAAAGGTTTTGAGTTTTCCTTCACTGTGTCTCATTCATCTGCGAGATGATCAACAGCCAATGAAAACTCGGGACGAATTCGCAGATTTATTACACTTTCGGAACATACCTCGAAAACTCCAACCATAAATAGAGGATCTCAAACGAGTTTCCATTTGATATGAGATTTATGAAACGAGTCACGCACCGAGCATTTATGCACCGAGCCTCTGGCGAAACCAACATTACTATCCTACTCTCTGTGCCTGGGAGAGAATGAGCCGAACAATCAACGGCTGAATCTAATCCGCAGTAACTGTTGCTCCCTCAATACACGACCTCAATACACAACATCTGTGTGTCAGGTGTGGTGTGTGTCCGACCACAGGTGAAGTGACGGACCATGATTTATAAATACATTAAATATACAAAACGAGGATGGCCGCTGCCCGCATGTCGAGCCCGCCGAGGCATTTTATGGTCTCAGAGTGTGTTTATTTGAAGTTTGATGCCCACTAAACATACAAAGTTTCAAGCAAATCTGACTTACGGTTACAGAGATAGTAGATATGTGAAAACTTTAACGCAAATTTTGACAGAAACTTTAACGCAAACATTTGACCTTGACCTTGAACTTTTGGCTACTACAAACATTAAATCTAAAACAAGATTTATATTCAAGAACTTTTTCATCAAAAAGTTACCCTCCCCATTTCTTGTATTTCAAGAAATTCCATGAAACATTGATTTGATAGGTAAATTAAATTTTTCTATCGGATATTACAATGGGGGCTAAAATAGATTTTTTTTAAATATTTTTGGAATTTGTTGACCGATATTCCCCAGATATATAGTAGGCAGGTTTCAGATTAAATTGTTCGTTTATTTCACTCGCCCCCCCCCCCCCCACATCATCGACACACACCCCCCCACCCCCCACCCCCCCCCCCCCAAGCCAACGTCTTATTAAAACATTGTATTCGCAATAAAATCAATACATATATATATATATATTCGAATTTCATGAAATAAGAAAATGGAAGGGTGGCCTTTTTGTTATATATTTTTTAGATTTATTGCATTTAATATTCAAATGTTCGTCGGCAGAAACATGTGGAACAGACAGTAATCCGCTTCATCACGTTTTGCACATATCTGAGACCTAATGACTTGAAGGACCCCACATACAGGTAATACACATCGACATCAATGATATATAATCATGGTGTGTTAGCACCACTCATTTGAAATATTTCACTGAGATGGTTCAAATGAATGGTACCACCATACATTATACTTCTATTTTGAAATAAACAGGATATAACAATATTTTTCATGAAAATGTATCCTAAATAAACTGCAATTGAATATACAGTAGAACCTCTCCAACCGGACACACAAACAAATTTGTATTCTTAATTATGGTGGCTTCAGTTTAGAGTTATCTATTATATTAATCTGTGTTCTTGTTCTCAAATCACACCTCATTTCTTGGAGTGCTTATTTGTTGTACACCATTTGCTCGCAATACATACATGTACAACTGTGAAACCACATGGGTTGTTGCTAGATGTCAGATAGCTATGGCTGCTCAACTGACCAATGGTCAGATCATATGATCTAAAAGCCACTTTGTAATCAGATTATATACATCATGAGTTGATTGGGATAATTAAACAGTTATAAAACTGCAATCTTTCAGATCTCCGGAGAGAATCACGTTAGCCCTTTATTAACGTTATTAAAGGTACTGGGTCTCAGATGTGCATAGACAGGGATACAACAGAATAGGAAAATAGTTTAATTGTAATGTCTGTCTGTTTATGTTTTTAAAGTTTTGTAAGAGTTTCTCAAATCACCTATAATTTCTGTTTGCCTACAGCTAATATCTTCATATTGCACACATGCATTACTTAGTAACGAAACACCATTCCGCATGGCCAAATCACATTTGTTTTCATTCGGACTCGTGATATATATGCTTAACAGGTGTCATAATACATAAGACCAACTAATACATGCATGTATGATGTACATGAATCTTGATATGATATCATATGAGTGAACAACACATTCATTGCTAAAAGAAAAAGTATAGATTTTGTTCACTTTTTTATACAAATTAACATCATATTATCACATACTACATTCCTAAATTAGATTTACAATCGTGTCATATTTAGAGGTCCGACAACAAATACATACATGTATTATGACAATAATGTTCATTCATTTTTAGATAGTCTTATGACCACTACAAGAGTATGATTTAATTATAGGCACTCACTGATTTACCCGTTATTTAACCGTTATTACCAGATGGGACATTTTATACATATACATTTCAAACTGACAGTTTACTTTTCTTCTGCAGTTTGTTTATTATGTTATCACATTAATATTGCATGCTATGCAGATTTAATTAATGCTTATTTCTATATTATTTCATCCATAAACTATAACATTATCTAGCGGCGCTTTCAAATCGCTGTTCAGTTTATTTCAACACCATGGCATCTAAAATAATAGAAACGTTTAATATGACTGATCACTAGCAGCAGACGCCGTTCAGCGGAAGTTGCTGGTTATATACTATAATTTCTACTACACTATTGCACAAAACATTTTAACATTTGAATTGCGCCGCTGCCTCTTTACTATGGATACGGTCATGAATACACGTATATAATGTGCACCGAGGTCAATGTCACTGGGGACTTGTGTTCTAATATCAAGCTGAATATATTACAGTTTTATGCAGATATTCAGCTCTCATTTGGGGTTTTCTCCATACCCTACAGGTTAAATAGGGTTTCGAACCCGTTGCTTGGCTTATTATCACGACTATACACTACTGTGCTCTTGTACACCGTATGCGGCTAAATATTTCTGATGATAAACATTTTTTTTTATAAACGATAAATGATGACTGATCATCTTTTTGTCTTAAACTGTACAAGTGTAGTATTAGAATTGGTAAACTTTGGAACATTCAGCCTTCCGCCTTCAATACAGAGGTAAACCCTATCAATTGCCGTAGCTAATGCCTCTTCCGGAATAGATTATCGGTTTATCAAGTATCCGATTGCGAAATTAGCACCGTGCCTCTTGCCGCTCCTTGCAAACTGACCATACGGTTTCCAGCTGTGCTCAGTAATTATTTGTTTCAAATGGACAAACGGCTAACGTTTCACTTTCATCTGCAATAATACACTACGTGCCCCAAATTCGTGTAATGCGCCAATACCTGCTGCACAAGGGAACCTCCATAAACCGGATACATATGCAGTGATGTGTTTACCAGCGCATCGCGCGGCAAGTACACACAATAGTTGACACACCAACATTCGGAAATATTATTATTATTTCCATAGGACGACATACCATTTTATCAGAAGGGACCTCAACCTTTAAAAGTGTCAGATTATAGACTACCTATGTATTGAATTGCCAGTATGCTTGGCTTAGATAGACTTACTTATAAGATACGCAGCCTGATCAGGGTCTACACTGGTCACAAAAGTACGTTGTAAATATAAAATCGATAACAGTAACATGATGGTAGTAAACATTTCATTAAAACGAGAGTAGAAATCAAAAAGTTACAAAACATATGTCGCTTCTGCGAACAAACAACAAACCTATAATAACAAAAAAGACGTCGTACGCAATAATAGTTAGGCACTGCATGGGTCTCAGATTTCACAGAAAGCAACTCTAGTTATTTTTAAATATTATAAACACGTTTTTCAATCGATGGTTACTAATTTACTTTAGTTAATGTAATTACTCTAGCGTCTATAATGGAAACTTCTTTCTAAATGGTGTATAATAAATATGACCATTTCATAACAAAATATAGACATTTTACAATTTTCCTTACTGGTAGACCTACACGTACACCACCGCCAATCTGGCCAATATTTGTAAATTCTTCTTATTTCAAAATACCTGATAGTGTACTGGAAATCAAATAGCTTAATGGGTGTAAAGGCCGAGGCTGAAAATACTCAATAAATGCAGGGTGGTTCAAAATATGTCCCCACATTAAATAGAGATAACTAGTGTTCTAAGCAAGATAATCATTCAAACTAAAGTTTATTACAGTGTAATATATTGTAGCATTTTACTCATTATATATTCTTACTAATTACGTCACTACTTGCATGGTATGACGTCACAATATTAAATGTATAATATTACAGATATTTCAAACGGTTACGAATGTTGAAACGCGATCGATAGCATCGGAAAATGATAATGCAATGTTACGGCTGATTGTTTAAATCATTAACCTTATACAACGGTAATATTATGGCCTCGGTCGTTCTCACTTGGGAAGACGTAAATCACATACAATAATCTCATTAAATTCAGCTCAGGTCAGTTATACAAACAACCATGCTCCCCAGACAATATTAGGACAGACAATTGGATAACTATCCAGGTTGCTGGCAGTCCTGCCACACACCAGAGATAACAGCAGTATCATGGCACATGTAGCCGGGTTACACATCACAATAGCTCCCGACTCCTCTGTGCCCACTGCTTGTAATTCTCCGGAGTATTGCCTTCATATGACTATCAGTGGCGAAAATGGGATACAAAAGCCGTCCGTCCATCTGTCCATCTTTAACCAGGTATATTTGTGCGAACAAGAGATAATTGTGCAACATTTTTTTCTTGTGCAGACTATTTACAGGTGCACAAGTAAGTGTGTTTGCAAGTATACCGCAGTGTGTACGTCCGTCCGTCGTCCGTCCGCCTGTCCGTCCGTCACGTTTTCCATTCGCCTATAACTTCTGTATTGTATGACCTAATGGCTTGATACTTCGTGTATATGTTCATTATCATCCATACTTTCATTCCCTGTCCTTTCCATGCCCAAGTTCAAGGTCAAATAACTTATAAATGTACGTCCAGTTGATGCGTGCGCGTTTCTCCATTCTCCTATAACTTGTTTGATATAATACCAATTGGATTGAAACTTCATGTGCATGTTTGTTATCATCCATATTTCCATTCGCCACCACACTCATGCTCTCCCCATGCCCAATTTCAATGTCAAATAAAATAGAAATTCACGTCCTGTAGATGTGTGGCCGGGCGGTCGCTCAACCTTGGCGATACCCAAGGCCGGTAGATAGAATCGGGGTTCTCTATTTGGTTTGGAAACTGGCGGCAGATACGTGAAGGCGGAACAATAAACTGTAAATACAATATTTACCAAGATAATTTATATCGAACATGTACACAAGTGATCAATATGGCGTCGGGAAAATAAAGTGATCATCAATTCAAGAAAACGGATTTTGGAATGGATCTCCAGCGATATATGTGACACAAATGAATATTTGATGTCGCGTATATCTCTGGGGACAAGACAATGCACAATTGTAACCCAAAACATTACCTGTAAATACAATATTTACCAAGATAATTTATATCGAACATGTACACAAGTGATCAATATGGCGTCGGGAAAATAAAGTGATCGGAAAAAGCTGCGTGCGCATGCAACATGCATTTGTTAGTCATGTGACTTCCTAACAAAAGAACTGCACTAGTCCAGTCAACAAGTACCTATTCTGAACTGTAATAGTCCAGTACACTACAGGTAAATCTGAAAGTGCTACATTGACTGGACCTAAATGTACCGATACTAGACTACAACGAGGGTGTATACATATTAGAAAGGGCTACCTTGGTCACGGAGTGGAAGCCTTTATATATATCACAAAGACAAGTTTTATATTTTAATTCATCACCACAAATTCCAAATACATGTACAACCGAAATGGTTAGGAAGTGAATGGGATTAAATACATAACAAACCCAAGTTTTGTATATTTATTCAAACCCCCCCACAAATTCCAACTGCCACATACTCCCCCTCTTTGCGAAAATGTCGTCCCGACTTTCATATTATACATACATGCACATGCATCAATAAAAATAATAAGATGGTAATTACATATACATAGATATGTATATATGTATCCTTAATGAAAGGTAATGGCTGGCGTCTGAAAAATAACAAGAGGACATGAAACACGAAAATGTGTTGGTTGATTTGATTTAAACATATTTTATTGCTCTGTTACAATTTACATTATTTCCACGCTATACAATATACTGTTAAAGAGAGCAAACGGGTTGGGCTACAAGTTTGCTATAGTGTGTCACGTTGGTGACTGCATACGGGTAAAATAAAATCCGATATAAACATGAAAGAACAAAAATATGACCGTCTCAATATTACCACCTCGTCAGCTCCAGTTACCATCATGATGGTAAATGGTACCGTGAACACAATCGACATGTGTCGGTTGATGAACTGATCTAATCAGATTGTGTCAGGAATATCAACATAGTTTTCAAACTATTTCAACATTTGTGGTGCTTCAACACAAATACCAGAGACCTGGTACTTGAAAACATGTGTTCGTGCCTAAGTACGCCCTGGAGCTCTCTTTTAGCAATAAAGGTGGCATACAACCACCTCCTGCCTATATAGATGTACACAACCATATGTAGCTTTGGTACACATTAGGGTGAGACGGTTAAAACTATACATTCCTTAAAATCTTGAGGCCACAGAGTGCCAAACTCAGGATGACTGTTTGCTACCCCTGTGGCCTATCTCTACACTCGATGGTGATCATTGTCAAATCCGGGTTGTCACGTTTGGGTTATGGTCATCATTTCGTGGTAATTTTCGGTCAACCCCACCTATACCCATATGACCTGTTCCCGCGGGACCGAGAACACATGAGTCTGGGCTTGTGGCATTACATAGTCTCCGCTAGTGATCCATGCTGGTTGCTTTGTTAGACGCCGAGGTCTTCCAGTAGAGGGAACGGATTCATCGTGATTCCTCGAAGGTGGAGGAAGAGGCACGGGTGTAGTCTCGGTTGTCTTCTCTTCCCGCGGTAGTAATCGAGGCAGCACACCACGCTCTCCATGTTTCCTCCGCATGGGAATCAGATACGGCCGAGTAGGCTCCTGATCAGGCGGCAGATGTACCATTGAACCATCCTCCTCGGCCACTGATCCCCGACTGTTAGAGATACGCGGTGAGGTGGGTGGCTGTACATCCGCTGGCATGGACTCCTGCCGATCATCCTCGATAGTGGATGCCACACACATGAAGGGCAAGAGAAGATTGCGGTGCAACGTCCTTGCCTTCCGACATTACGTACGAGTACTCGGTCGCCCGGATGGAGAAGTGAGTTCCGCACCGTCTTGTCGTAGACCTGCTTCTGCCGCTGTGAACTTTTCTTGGCTTCCTCCTTGGCTTTTGTATACGCCTTCTCCAATCGGTCTGTTAGTTTTCTAACATACTCGGAGGAATTACGCGCTTCGATGTCGTCTGGCTGGATTCCAAGGAAGGCGTCAATTGCTAGACGTGTGTCTCCCGAACATTAGATAGTAAGGTGAGTATCCCGTACTGTCATGTTGGGTGCAATTGTACGCATGTACCAATGTCGGTACATGCGCCTTCCAGTCACTCTTCTGCAGATCATTCATCGTTCCCATCATCTTGAGGAGTGTCTGTTGAACCGCTCAACCATTCCATTACCCATTAGGTGATACGGGGTGGTTCGGGATTTGTGTATGCCCGCAATCTCGCAGAGCTCTCTGATGATATGGGATTCGAATGTCTGACCCCTGTCGCTATGTATGGTGGCCGGGAATCCATAGTGAACAATGAAGTTGTCGAATAACATTCTTGCCGTCGTGCGTGCGGTCTGATTTTTCGTGGGAATTGCCTGCGCATACCGCGTAAAATGGTCAGTGATGACAAGAATGTTCTCGACCCCTCCCTTTGATCGTTCCAAGGATAGATAGTCCACACATACAAGCTCCAGGGGTGCGGATGACGTGATGCTGACCAGTTCTGCACACTTTGTAGGGGCCGTCTTCCGGAGGATGCACCGATTGCAACTCCTGACCTTGTCCCTGACAAAGGTTTCCATCCCGGGCCAGTAGAATCTCTGCTTGAACAGTGATATGGTACGATCGCGCCCCTGATGTCCTAAGTCATCATGAAGAGCCCTGAACACTTCGTCATGCAAAATGTCAGGCAAAATTAGTTGCCGGATTTCCTGGTCTTGGAATGTTGCCTTCTTGTAGAGGACGTCGTTGAAGAGGATGAGCTGATCCCAGTTCTTCAAGTATCGCCTATCAATAGCCCCAGTGTCGACCCGCGTAGCGGACAGTCGATCACCGCTCTTGATAGCTGCGATGATGTGATGAATCTGGTGATCAGCTGCCTGTACCTCTCTCCAGTCGTTGTCACTCAGCGCATAGGCGTTCAGGAGCTCCGTGGGTGGTTCTGGAATCCCGATATCGGTCAACTGAGTACTGGGGCCTGAGGGGCCTAGACTGTCAACGTAGGGGCAATCCTCCGTTGCTACCACCGATACAGCCTGGCAAACAGCCTTCATCACGGGAGTACCAACATCAACAACTGCCTCTGGACGTCGGGACAACCCATCCGCATCGTCATTTTCCTTTCCCGCTCGATAGCTGATGGAGAAGTCGTAGTTGGCCAGCGCGGCTACCCATCTCTGGCCTGTGGCATCCAACTTCGCCGTAGTCAAGATGTATGTCAGAGGGTTGTTATCGGTGACGACGGTAAACTTGGTCCCGTAGAGGTAGTCGTGTAGCTTGTCGGTAATCGCCCATTTTAACGCCAGGAACTCGAGTTTGTGGGTGGGATAATTCTTCTCTGATGGTTTGAGGCTTCGACTGGCATAAGCTCAACACCCGATCTTTCCCGTCCGTCGCTGGTATAGTACAGCGCCTAATCCACTGCCGGAGGCGTCGGTGTGTACCATAAATGGGAGGTCATAGTCCGCATATGCCAGGACTGGTGGGTTCGTCAGTTGCTCGACCAGTGTGTCAAATGCTTCCTGTTGGGCCTCTTTCCAGACGAACGGCGTTCTGGGTTTCTTACTCTTCGTCGTTTTGGACGTCGGAATCCCAACTAACAGGTCATTCAAAGGCCGGGCGATACTGGCGTAGCCCTTGATGAAGCGGCGGTAGTAGCCAGTGAACCCCAAGAATCTCCGCCACGTCCTTGGCTGACTTCGGTACTGGCCAGTCTTTCACCGCTTCATTCTTGGCAGGGTCCGTTCTGATACCTTCTTCAGACACCACGTGGCCTAGGTATACCACCTCTCGTCGGAAGAATTCGCACTTCGACGTCTTGAGTTTTAAGTTGAACTTCCTCAGTTGTGAGAAGACCGCTTCCAGTCGCCGTAGGTGCTCATCAAAGTCTGATGAAAAGATGATGATATCATCGAGATATATGAGGCATTCTCGTAAGTGCATGTCGCCCATACATCTTTCCATCAGCCTCTGAAAAGTAGCCGGTGCGTTACAGAGACCGAATGGCATTCGATTAGCCTCATAAAAGCCAATCGATCCCACCTGGAAAGCAGTCTTCTGTTTGTCCTCTTCCCGGAGTTCAACTTGCCAGTAGCCGCTCTTTAAGTCGAGTTTGGTGAAATACTTGGATCCGGCTAAAAGGTGGAGAGTTTCTTCAATGCGGGGGATCGCATATGCGTCCTTGATTGTTCGCTGGTTGAGTTTCCGGTAATCAATGCAGAACCGTATGCTGCCATCCTTTTTCCGAACAATCACGACGTTTGATGAGTAGGGACTACTTGACTCTCGAATGGCGCCGGCTTTAAGCATCTCCGCCACATGTTCGCGAACTTCCTGTATGAGTCCCGGTGGTACCCTCCTGTATGGTTCCTTGAAAGCTTTCTCGTCATCCAAGTGTATTTCATGTCGAATGACTTTTGTGTGACCAAGGTCAGTAGGTCCCTGTGAGAAGATGTCTTTCCAACGGGACATCATCTTGGCCACGGCCTCTTTTTGTCCACTGGTCAATGATGAGTCCTCCAGATCCACTCCATATGTTGTGGCGCTTGGTGTGGAATCCGTACCCGACATGCTTTGTTGACCGACGTGTGCATTTGGTGGATTGGTCGTGCTGGCAACAGGGCAACTGCGGAGAACTTTCACTTCTTGTCACTCGCATACAATCGACTTGGGGGGGATAGTGATTGTTCTGGCTGATAAATTGCATACTCGGACGGGTACTCGTGACGTCTTCCCATTGTTCTTCAATGTCACCACCCTTGGGCATGCAGATACACGCGATGTGTATTCCTGTTGGCATCGTTCAGTCACGGCGCAGTCTACCTGTCTAATTTTCCTGGTGAATCCTGTGATCGTTCTCGTTTCCATAGGTTTCAGAGTGAATTTGGAAGTAGTACGCACGAGCCCAACGGCGCTCTGTGTGATTGCCTCGAATGCCAATGCCCATTGTTCAGGAATATGGCTGATGTCATCGTCCATAGTCTTGAACTTGCACATCCTTATCATGTTAGTCCCCACAATGACTGGTACCTGTTCATTAAACTCAGTTCCGGGTACGACCAATAAGGGTATAGGCATGGGCTCATCCTGTAGGAATGGTACAGTGACGTCTACTTCAATATAGCCCAAGTACATTATTTCTTGTCCATTCGCAGCATCCACACGTAATTCTAGTTCGTCTAGACTATGCAGTACCGGGCGAGGCTCCATTTGTTCATAGTACTTGGCGCTTAGTGTACTGACCATGGATCCAGAATCAATGAGGCCTTTTGTATCCCGTTGCCATCCGACTAAGTAAATCTGCAAACATACTTCTATCCTTGTTCAATTGAAGTTGTTGCTGTTGTATTGGTTCGTGATTATCCTTTCCGGCTTGACCATTCTTACTCTCCTTCCTGTTGGTTTCAATTTCACACTCTTCAGAGCGTACCTTCTTTCGTAGGACTTCAAAATCTGTTTCCGTTTCAAAATACATGCGGGTGGCATTCCGTAACTCGCTGCTGTTCAGTCCTCTCCAGAATTTGATTCGTAGCATCTCATTCCTCTGTTCCTGTTGAACTTGCCCTTTCCGGATCGCTTTCTGCAGGATACCTTCCAACCTAAGACCCCATGAGGTCACGGTCTCTTTATCCGTCTGCCTGGAACTGTAGAACTGCTGCAGAACAGATTCCCCACTAACTACGTTTCCGAACACGCTTTCCATTTTCTCAATGATCGCATGTGCGGTCGCATGGGGTCCTAATGGTAGCAATACACGTTTCGCATCGCCCTTAAGGGACAGTCGGATGGCTTGGCTTACTAGATAGTCAGGGTATGAACTCACTATGCTCTCTACCTCCAAGGTCCATATTTCAAAGGAACACTCGTTCTTGGGCACTGGCTCCATCCCAGAAAAAGATGTTACTGTCGGCTTGACATATATGTTTCCTTGTCCATCCTTATTTCCTACGTACGTGCTGTTACCTAATCGGGTTCCGGTCTGATCTATCTGTCTATGTACTGCTGCTTGTTCCTCTTTCTTTTGTATCTCTTCCTCTATGGCTTGTGCCAGTCTCCGCTCCGAATCGTAGAGAATCTGTAACCTGTCAGCGGTAGGATTTCTCTCCATATTTCTCTTCATCTCTGCTTCCCAATCCAAAGTCCTTTCCATTCTCAACTGTTCCTCCTGGTCCCTTCTCCGTTGTTCCAATATCAACGTCTCTTCTTTCTCTATCCTCAAATATTCCTTTCTATCGTATTCTGCCTTCTGCTCCTGTTCCCTTTTAAGATGCTCCATCCGTAGTCTACCCCGTATCTCCATTCTCAACTGTTCCCCCTGGTCCCTTCTCCGTTGCTTCAACGTTTCTTCTCTCTCTCCTCTACAGTACTCCTTTCTCCTATCAGCTTCTATCTCCTGCTGATGTTCCCTGTTGTGTTGTTCCATAAGTAGTCTATTCTGTATCTCCATTCTCAAATGATCCTCCTGGTCCCTTCTCCGTTGTTCTGTCACCAATGTCTCCTCCCTCTCTCTCCTAATCCGGTGGCTAATCCTAATCCTAATTGTGGCCGGGCGGTCGCTCAACCTTGGCGATACCCAAGGCCGGTAGATAGAATCGGGGTTCTCTATTTGGTTTGGAAACTGGCGGCAGATACGTGAAGGCGGAACAATAAACTGTAAATACAATATTTACCAAGATAATTTATATCGAACATGTACACAAGTGATCAATATGGCGTCGGGAAAATAAAGTGATCATCAATTCAAGAAAACGGATTTTGGAATGGATCTCCAGCGATATATGTGACACAAATGAATATTTGATGTCGCGTATATCTCTGGGGACAAGACAATGCACAATTGTAACCCAAAACATTACCTGTAAATACAATATTTACCAAGATAATTTATATCGAACATGTACACAAGTGATCAATATGGCGTCGGGAAAATAAAGTGATCGGAAAAAGCTGCGTGCGCATGCAACATGCATTTGTTAGTCATGTGACTTCCTAACAAAAGAACTGCACTAGTCCAGTCAACAAGTACCTATTCTGAACTGTAATAGTCCAGTACACTACAGGTAAATCTGAAAGTGCTACATTGACTGGACCTAAATGTACCGATACTAGACTACAACGAGGGTGTATACATATTAGAAAGGGCTACCTTGGTCACGGAGTGGAAGCCTTTATATATATCACAAAGACAAGTTTTATATTTTAATTCATCACCACAAATTCCAAATACATGTACAACCGAAATGGTTAGGAAGTGAATGGGATTAAATACATAACAAACCCAAGTTTTGTATATTTATTCAAACCCCCCCCCACAAATTCCAACTGCCACAGATGCGTGTGCCTTTTTCTATTCTCAAGTAACGTGTTTACTGTCATCCATATTTCCATTCCCCACCACACCCTTGCACTCCACGTGTTCAAGGTCAATGTCAAATAAAATAGAAATTTGCGCCCAGTAGATGGGTGCATGTTTCTCCATTCTCTTATAACTTCCTTATTGTACAACTATTTGGCTTCAAACTTCATGTGTACGTTTATTATCATCCATATTTTCATTTCACAACCCAGCATGCTCCCTCCCCCTGGGCATCGGTCAATGTCATATAACTCTGAAATTCCAACTTCAGTACATTCATTCTGCTACAAGCTCTTTACTATATGAGTGATTCACTTGAAACTTCATATGCATCTTTGTCCTTATTCGTATTATCTTTCAATAGATGCATGCGCATTCCCCTATTCTCATATAACTCCTATATCTTACCGTAGTAATGTGCATGTTTGTGGTCCAGCCACCACGGCGATGGGATACGTGCCGTTGGTGTCGTTCTTGTCATTAGATTTGTATTATGAACTAATGGCAAATAAATACTATTTGTAAGACCCATTTTTGTCAAACAGCCGTCCACTTGCATGTACATGTATATGTACAAAGTACATGTATTCGTATGCGATATGTATATGTGCATTGGATCCGAACTGTAATCGAAAACACTGCAATGACATTCGCGTGAAAATTACCTGCTTTTCGCAAGCTATGGGTCAATTCCAACGGTTTGAGATCTAACAGTATAGCCACTATGCAGAACAATAGCCTGAGTCAGTGATCAGAAACGAATGACCTTCCATTAGCATGACCTTGCTCTTTTTGACTTTCGCAAGATCGCTGAAACACTTGGCCATCTATTTACATTGAAACGTTCGTAAGAATTTATCCATTTAACCCTTTCAACACCACAGGCCTGTATAGTGGTATTGGCAAAACGTGTAGATCCAGATGAGCCGTCTCATCAGCGTCTGCACTTTTTGCAAGTAATTTTCATATTTTTGACAACAAAAACACCCCTTTTCATAAATGGACTATTCTGAAAATCATTTTGTGACAATTGGATTAGTTGTAAAATTAACATATCAAAAAACATTCCAGTTACTTAGGGGTGACATACAAACATAATCTCCATAGTTTGGCCTGGTAATTTCATGGTACGTATATTATATAATAAGTATGTAGTTATATATAAACTTAACAGCATTAACCCATTACATTGCTGAATTAATTTTTGTTGTCTGCTGCTTATTTTCTAATTTTCATATGTCTCCTCAAAAACATTCTTTGACAGTACTTGGGAATCATTTTCAATGTAATCTAGATTTGGCAGTAAGCGATGCTTACGGAATACCTCCGCATGGGCCCAGGTGCCCCTAAATGTGATTTTTAGTATGTGGGTCTGTGACCTTGACCCTGGGCTTAGCGGGGGCGACACGGTCATGTATTTGTCATAGCATGATTTCTCCGATGTTAAGCTTTAGAGGAATGCATGTGTGAAATATTAACAATTTTCGATGAAGGAAATAAAGGTTATAACAGATTTCACCGATGTTAAGTTTTGTGAAGAGACTAAGTATGTGACCTTGACCTTAGGATCAGCAGGAGTTGGACGGTCGTGGATTTGTAGACCCTTAGAGGAATGCATGCGTGAAATATTAAGAATGTTCTATGAAGGAAATGGAAGTTAGAATATATTTATGTGATGTTAAGTTTAGTGACGGACGGACGGACAGACAGACAACCTGAATCCAGCCCCCCCCCCCCCCCCCCCACATACACAGCTTGTTGCGGATGTATAATGATTCTAAAGTGCTGACAAACCATGGCTTTACTGATAAAGAAGGAAATATATAGAACAGCAGCAGACGACAATTTTCGTTTCCTGCATTTGAAGGGTTAAAGCAATGCAAATATATGGCTGTTGACTTTTATTCCTGCATATATTATGATAATACTGAAATACAACATTATGTCAGATAGCCAGAAATGGCAAACACAAAAACCCTGCCACCTCTCTCCTAGAGTATGCAGATCTACTAGCGAAACAGAGATTGGTCTATATACTGGCAGCATTAGAACACAGAAACGAGCAACAATACCCCCCCGCCACCCCCACCCCAAATGCCTATGCTAAGCAGCTTTAGGGCATTTGACTACATTGATCTGTTCATTTTATTTGTATGGAATATATTCAAGCCAATTTCCATTGTTAAATATTTGATGGTATAATACAGTGGAACCTCTCTAAACCGGATACCCTGTGAGGTCCCCAGCGTGTCCGGCTTAGAGGGGTTTCACTATAAATCGGGCATTTGATCATTCTGAACCATAGTTGCGTGCTATGCGATCACGAACAGACATTATCACCTCAGATAAATTACAAAAAACTCATAAAAACTAAGATCACATGTGGTTCTTGGTGTCAGGTTTAGAGAGGTTCCACTGCGATCTGGTGCAATAGTAAACGTTTTATGTGCTGGCTATCAGAAGAATGGCTTGCTTGGTACAGCCACAAACCAGATGGCTCTTCAGATAGCCATTACAGGTGGCATGTCCAGTCTGTTGGGGTCCATTCACACTAATTAACTACCATTATAACGGTTTACCTAAGGAGTGTCAGATCGTAATCACCCCCGTCCTGCATTTAAACCCATGCATACTGATAATGTTACCTAAATGTTTCAGCAGTGCTGTTTAATTCAAGAATAATGATGCCCCAAAATATTTATTGAGTATTTTCAGCCACGGCCTTTAACACACAAAACTTGTGCATGATTAGCAAAAACTAACCGAATCTAACAATACGAGAACTGAATGTTATCGCTGGCGTAGCCGATGATGTAGTTTACAATCATGTGACCACAATCGCAAGGTCATGCGCGGGAAATAGGACTGCTATATTTAGCAAAACTGGCTTTGCAACGCTAGTTATTTTTTTCAATAATATTTTTTTTTATTATTACTTTAAGTTTTTTCAGGTCATATACGTATATGTTCAGAAATACAAATCTACCGTAAAATGTTATTTCACTAACTGTTTTTCTCACAGTTCATTCACCCAGGGCCTTTAACAATTACAATGATGAATGAAATGTCGTCTGCTGATTATTATTATGTTTTCCTCATCAAAAGCATGCTCTCACAGCACTTTATAATTATTTCCATTTAATTGCTGCCTGGTCGGATGACACTTCAAACCGAGATCCCTACATGACCATAGCTGTTGCTGGGACATATAACCCACCGACTTTTACTTCCTCAGTTTCTGAAATGCTGCCATGGTTTATTGACAGAAAACAACATATATAACAACAGCAGACGATAATTCTGGTTCCCTGAGTCTAAGGGTTAAAATATGACTTGTATACACTAGGTTCCATGCAATTTTGAATAAAAGTATCAAAGAGGCTGGATCTCAAGTACGCATCAGCTGTTTCAAGTGAATACAACTGCGGATATTTCCTTGTTTACCAGGCGAAATTCATTTCCTAGACCACAATAGGGTGGCATTTTGTTGATAAATCATGATAATTAACTTTGTAAAGAATCCCTTGACCAGTTTATGGCGCACGCCTGTTAATGATACATAACAAATCTGTTCCCAATAAAGTTTATACAGAGTAATTGACCGCCACTTAAAACTTCACATGATTCTGTCAAAATACACGCAGGTGGACTGGTTATTGATTTTCTCCAAGGGAAATGTGCTTGCTTAGAGGCAAGTGAAAACCCAGTCTGGACTATCAATACACACACAGAGACCGTGTCCTGAGAAAAGCAGACTGTGTCAATTTTGCTATTTTTATACCGGCGCCATTACTTTCGCCAAATTGTGTTTTGTTGTGCCACATTCAATTTATTAGCGCATTTGGCGCCATTTGTGAAGCCCAGCGTGAGCCCTGTCAGGGGCGATAACCATGTTCCCTTAAATGTTAACGGACATTACTATTTATTCTCTGTATTTAACTTTTGATGTGCAAAGATCATACTTTATAATCTGTCGAAAATATGATTTTTTTTCAGGCTACACATTTAATTAGTATAAATAATTAAAACATATAATACCTCATTTGCATATGAAAATAGCCGGATACCACCGTGCGTCACTATCAGCAAAATAAATATTACTGAATTATTTTATCTGTATAGCGGGCACTCGTAATTTTTAAAACTGGTGTAATAGTGACACAAGTATACAGGGGTCCTCTAGATTATCGGACACAAATGGCTGTTTTTTTATGATATTTTTCTTAAAATAGCAGCTACGGGCAGATCATTTTCACAGAACAATCGTCGGTTCTTGCTTTCTCAACGCATGCAAACTATTGAGCAAACTGTGCCATCTTTCTCACTTAAAATTGGGTCAGATCATCAGTCGTAAGATTGCCCCAAAATTAACATCGACAATCAATTATCCGGACAAATGTATAACCGTCTTATAACTTGTATTCTCACCTTCAAATCATAATTTTATCGCCTGAAAACCAGTATAAACAGCATTGTGTTGTTTTGCAGAAAAAACAATCACCATTCGCTTCTTGAAAAACATCGTATTTATATAATGTATTGTATTTATAGTACAACTCTGCAATGACATAATGGGTGCACTCGATTGAGCTCTTCATAATTTGGTGGAAAATCCGCGGTAATGATCGTTTCGTACACTGGTGTTTTCGCACCTGTCGATTTTACCCACGAATTAATATGGGTGCGAAATGGTGTGTAATGGCTTGGGTCCGAAATGGCTTGGGGCGATTTGGCCTTGAAACAATTATTATTTGTTTTTGAATAAGTAGCTCTTCGTTCTTTTTCTATCATGATACATTTTCGCATTCCTTCCTATCTGCTCTGTATTGTACAGTGTGTATTAAACAGTCTGAAAATTATATTGGAGGAATGCATCGTATCGTCTACATACTTCACACAACAGAGTATTGAAAAACTCTATAGGGGGCCTCAAATTATGCGCATGCGCAGTGACAGATACAAGCCCCCGCGCGACGTTTGACGTTGTAAACAACTTGTGGACATAGTTGGTGGAATGCTTTCAGCAAATTTTACTAAAATGTTTACCTTGACGATATATTATTCACACTGGCATGGAAACAGCAAGCACCTGAGTGACTTAGATGGGTTCGTTGCAAAATCGGATCAAATGAATGCGTTTAATTAACAGCTATTTTGATTTGTCCGATAAATTGATTGTCCGGATAATTGGTAGGACCCCTGTACACTTATTTAATTCCTATAAAGCACATTTTGTGCCTACTGAGTGGGCATGTACCTTTAAAGTCTCATCCGACAGACCAGTGGGATGGACATGATGGAAATACTATGAACGTATGTTTGAATGACCTAAACGAGGTTAACTTCATATTTTATTTCATAAATATACACAACCGTTCACATTGACCGTTGGCATGGGGGATTTATACGCATATCGACGTTTTTCCCGCCAAGTGGGCGGGATGGGATGACTGGCGAAATAGCGGTAATTACAGGGACACACCTGGGGAATTAGACAGCAAAATAATCCGAGCAAAGGAAATTGGACAGAAAAACAAAATCCTAGCAAAATCCAGGCTGGCTGGCACAACTTTCGGACCTCATGCGGATTCATTTATTTTGCAAGAATGAACGGCCGCGCAAAATAATATCTGCCAACAACATCATGCTGACAACAGGGAACAGTCATGTTATCATGTTTATGGGCCCCTAGTGACTCACAACTGTATCTCCACTTGTGAGAGTGAGGGACACCTGAACTCAACGTCTGAGAGGGGTCAGTGGTTTTATCCGATTTATCAGATTATCAGCATGATAATGATGTATTATAGTTACAGGATAGCATGATGTTTTCAATAATCCATTTTATGGCCGTGTCATCTGTCTTACTCAACACGTTTATAATGTTTTCACACTGGATTAATGGGTTACAAAACATGATATTATAAACATAAAATATCACAATGATAGCATGCAGTTAATGGCAAGCTTTCCAAACAATTTGTTTCCGTTGGGCACCACTGTATAAAACACTGATTGCAACCTACATGACCTACGTAGACCCATATTAGTTGGCAAATTCAGAAAGTTTGATAAGAACATACATTCAAAGGAGTTACCGTGTTGTTGGTGAAAACCAGTAGTGTTCACATTTCCTATCCAAATTATATGTTTTGACTACAATTTGAATCGTCTCAACACGACTGATCACATGCTGTCACGACAGAGATACACATTACCATGATTACTGGCATAGGTTATTTTTGAAAACTAACCATGCTAACAGGAAATGTGTTGAATATCGACATAACTAGGAAGTTATTTAAAATAGCTGGCACGGTTATCCTAGCCATGTAAGTGTATCGTGTCCGATATATGTATATATAGTATAATTATGGAGAGTGCATGAACCACATAATGAACACAGTGAAACTTGTGTACATGTTATATGCATATGTGAAACACAGTGTAATATCCATGATCATGATGGTACCTCTTAGATTTTGGTTACTCGACTGACGCTAGTCACCATGGTCGTTTTGGTTGTTGTTCTCACTATAATTTGAGGACGTGATTACACATAACTGGCATCGATTATGTTTGTCCAAAACAAACAAAAAATGTGTTGAATGTCAACATAACTTGAGGAAGTTATTCAAAATCTAACTGACACGCGTTATCCGAGCCCTGAAAATATAATGTGGCCGCAATCAAACCATACATGGTATATGAAAATTGCATGTACAACATCATGAAGATAACGAGAGCCGTGTTTGATGTGTATATCTACATGTTATGTACATATGTGAAACCCAGCTATGGGGTTATTGCTATTTGTTCAAGATAACGTGATACAGTTAGTACACATAACTGGCGTAGGTTATGTTTATCAAAAACAAATACGAACTATGTTGAATGTCAACATAACTTGAGGAAGTTATTCAAAATAACTGACACGCGTTATCCTAGCCCTGAAAATATAATGTGGCCGCAATCAAACTTTTCATGGAATATGAAAATTGCATGTATAACATCATAAAGATAACGAGACCTGTGTATGATGTCTATATCTACATGTTAGGTACATATGTGAAACCGAGCTATGGGTTGTTTTTCAAGATAACGTGAGACAGTTATTACACATAACTGGTATAGGTTATGTTTGTCAAAAACAAATACGAACTGTGTTGAATGTCTACATAACTTGAGGAAGCTATTCGAAATAACTGCCACGGGTTATTCTAATATAGTGCATGCCCGCCATGGTATATGGAAATTGCATGTACACCATCATGAAGATAACTTGACATGTGTGTCAGTCATGTGTATATCTGCATGTTATGCACATATGTGAAACCCAGCTTTGGGTTATCTTTCAAGATAACGTGAGACAGTTATTACACATAACTGGTATAGGTTATGTTTGTCAAAAACAAATACGACCTTTGTTGAATGTCAACATAACTTGAGGAAGTTATTCGAAATAACTGTCACGGGTTATTCTAATGTAGTGCATGCCTGCCACATTATATATGGTAATTGGGAATATTTAAATGTAAGTAATTTTTCACAAATAACAAAAAAAGTCACCTTCCCCAAAATGTTTAGTTTGATGAAATTCCATCAAATATTCGAATTTTGATTTTATAGGGAAAAATTATTTTCATAGGGGGGGGGGGGGCGGGAGCGAGGTGGAGTGGAAGCAGTGGGGGGAGGAACTGAAAAACTGAACTAAAAATGGTAATTGACTCCGAAACCTGGCTGGATAGCTTGGAAATGATGTAAATAAGAAAACAATAGTTACAATTTGAAAATCGATCCACAAATAAAAAATATGTAAATCAAATCTATTTTTAGCCCCCATGTTAAATTCTCATAGGAAAGTCGTTTTTTCGCAATAAAATGAATATTTTTGATGGAATTTCTTCAAATATTTTTTTTTGCGACGTTCACTTCTTTATTAATCATGTTAATGATGAAAAACTACTTACATTTATATATTTTTAAGATTTAGTGTGTTTAATGGACAATAGTTTGTCGGCAGCAAAACGTGGAACAGAGAATAGATGTGTATCGTTTCTATTTTATCTAAATACCCTATTCTGATGTATGTATTCACGTAAATTATCATGATCATGGTATTAGTCGTAATATATAATGCAAATGAGGAACATGCCAGATATTTAGAGTGAAACATCTATGAACATGTCGTAGAGTTGAGAATACTTGTTTTCTTTGTAGATGCTGTAGCAGTGAGAGACACAGTTAAACCAATTCAATGAACATCCCAACATTTCAACATGTTGAACATGTCGTCGAATTATACGGATAAAACAGCATACAATTCACCATCGCTGTCATGATTATCACGGTTATGGCAAAAGTGGTATCAAAATGAACAAGGGAATTAACACCACGCTGTAAACTATAGTTAAGTTAACACTTGATTTTGTGTTACCTCCCTTTTAAATTGTGTAGAAATGATAGATACTGAAAATAACTGATACAGGTTATCTACAATTTGATAACGGAAGGGAGACAACTCTCAGACAACTAGAAGAAATAACTGTATCAGGTTATTTCGAACGTAACTGAAATCAGTTACACCCCTGGCGAATATTGTCAAATACAGTTGGGTTCGAGGAGAGGGGTATCGATTCTTGGCGGATATTGTTACATACAGTAGGGTTCGATGAGAGGGGTATCGTGTCTTGGCGAATATTGTTACATACAGTTGGGTTCGAGGAGAGAGTTATCGTGTATTGGCGAATATTGTTGCATACAGTTGGGTTCGAGGAGAGGGGTATCGTGTCTTGTCGAATATTGTTACATACAGTTGGGTTCGAGGAGAGGGGTATCGTGTCTTGGCAAATATTGTTACATACAGTTGGATTCGATGAGAGGGGTATCGTGTACCACCTCCTCGGATATGAACTTCTAGTTGGCGTTCTTATGGTTCTAGCTTGGAAAATAACTACGTAGAAACGATAGCTATATTAACAAGTTGTGAAAATGTCCCAAATATCCTGTTTATGCAACCATTATTGAAAAATCTATTTTCACTATATTTCTTACCCAAGAAAGCAGCTGAACCTACAATGTGTCAAGACCCATGTTATCAATATCAAATATCATAACAAATGATCAAATCAATTATTAAAATAACCACATGTGCACATGGCATGACATTATGAAAATTAAATTGGCAATATAAATAGGAAGTACATACAGAGGACCATATAGAGCCCCGCAGGGGACATGGATTATTTTTATTGATTCGTTCCCACGAAATAACAATTCGTTCTCTCAATTTAGCAATGCGTTCCCTCGATATAATAATTCGTTACACGAATTAACAATTCGTTCACTTGAATTAACAATTCGTTCTCACGAAATGACAATTCGTTCCCTCAATTTAACAATTCGTTCCCTCGAATTAACAATTCGTTCCCACGATATAACAATTCGTCCCCACGAATTAACAATTCGTTCCCGTGGTAACGAATTGTTATTTCTTTGGAACGAATTGTTAAATTGAGGGAACGAATTGTTATTTCATGGGAACTCATTAATAAAAAAAATAACTATACGTCCGCTGTGGGGCTCCGTACATTAATACATGGTTTCTCACAGGAAGGAATACCCAAATATTTACAACTATAAACAATTTAGCGACGTATTTTGCATTCATGAGTAAATGTCTTCATTCAATGCATTGGACAATGATTTCAAACCTTCAAAAGGTATTTCGAAATAACATATTACTCAGTAATACATATTACAGTAACATATACATGTGGTCCTTTGTGTGACTATCCGCTTTCATTCTGCACATTAGCTACCCCGAATGTTCTAGCTGTCACGCAGAGCAACATACTTGATAGCCAGAAAAGTCGGGCTACACAAAAACAAACAACTCCTGTGAAGCTCCAAGTTTAAGGTATGTCACACTATGTTCTTGTTGTCTCATATATGCAAAATTGGGGTACATTACCTCTAAAATATATGCCATTTTACGCATATTTAACGTCGTCAAACACGTTTCTAACTCCAGTTCCGCTTATGATTCCTAGATGCTGGACTCGTTCCTTCCCGAATATGTTGTTAATATACCACAAGTTTAGTAATGTTTCGTATTCTAATCTCCTGCAATGAATCTTGGTTTATATACAGCGTCATTGATAGACATGATAAAAGTATGGTGGGTCGCTAGGGGCATTACGTCTCTTCGTTTCTTCACTACTGTCTGTTCCACGTTTTTGGCTATACTAAACACATTAAATCTAAAACATATGTCAATTTAAGTACGTTTTCATCAATAAAAAGATAGTCACCCTCCCCCAAAACAAATATTTGATGAAATTATATTAAATATTGATTTTATAGCGAAACAATGATTTTCTTTTGGGAATTTAACAAGGGGCAAAATGAAGTGGATGGTGGCGGGCAGAGTAGAAAAACCGAAAAAATTTGACGCCGAACCCTGGCTAGATAGCTTTGAAATGATGTAAATAAGAAAACAAAAGTTAGATTTTGAAAATCGATCCATAAATTCCAAAACTATTTAAAAGAATCTATTTTAGACCCCATGTTAAATTCCCTTGTTGTTGTTATTTTCGCAATAAAATTAATATTTGATGGAATTTCATCAAATCAATTGGTGACTTTTTTATTATAGATGAAAAAGTACTTATATTGAAATGCCTTTTAGATGTAACTTATGTAATAGCCAAAGGTTTGTAAGCAGTAAAACGTGGAACAGGGAGTAGGTAGACATGAATGTTCGTTGCCGTCGTATCAACGCCGCGTAGAACGGAAAACGAAGGTTATTGAAGTCTCTCTGTCTCAGACGGTGGTGTCTCAGATATCCAATATGTACAGTGGAACCTCTCTAAACCGGACATGAGGACCCCAGGGTGTCCGGTTTAGAGAGGTTTCACTGTAAATCAGGCATTTGATCATTCTGAGCCATACTTGTGTGCTGTGCGATCACGAACATACATTATCACCTGAGATAAATGAAACTCATCAAAAATAAGATCACATGTGTTTTATTGGTGTCCGGTTTAAAGAGGTTCCACTGTACACGTTATAGTGTTAATAATTAAATCTGGTAACATGTAACTTATTGGGGTTAAATCTTGCAATATGTGAAATGAGTGTAGCCCGATACTGGCCAGCGATTGGCTTAGACAGTAGGGCGAACTATAAATGTTGTTTCGCTTCATGAATGACCTATATTAATCATTCGCACCATTTTCTTTGATGTAATTTCCAAAAAGCGTGCGTTATCAAGTACATACTATCAGAAACTGCGATAAACAGGAGATATAATTTAGCTTGGCATAATTTGGAATTTCCGCAATACATGTTTTTTTACGCCCCGTTCTCGGTTGAGCCGGAGGCATATAGTGTTTGGACTGTGTGTTCGTGTGTCTATGTATCCGTGTGTCCGTGAGTACGCCCGTCCGTGTGTCCGACACATTACGTAGTTCGCCGGAGTTTCTGAATTATGTCATAACTGCTATATCCCGTGACAAATGCCACAGATCGTCGCGTTTTTTAGTTCCTTTTTGTTGTTGTTGTTGTTGTTGTAAAATGATCATACTATATGCAACATTTAGAAAGCAGTTCCCATTATAGACTGTTGTGTAATTAATTTAAATATAGAAAGTTGTGTAATTAATTTAAATACTATAATTTAGTAACAATCGAGTGCAAAAAAAAAGTTATGACATTGGAAAATAACTAATATTATAAACGCTAGATAGTTTTATGTCTTTTAAACATTGTTTTGCATTACCAATGCCATTTTTACAGACGACTTATAGGTAGAATTAGAAATACGATACAAATCTACTGTTAAACGTTTTCGCTTGGTATATAAAACTATACATATACTATTCTGATAGAGAATAGTAGGTTAGTGCCGTGAATGGGAAAACATATCTGGCAAGGCTTAGGAAACGGGATGGGCGAAGCTCTGCCGAGCACATCCCATTTCCGTGCCGCGCCATATATTTTTCCCATTCACGGCACTAACCTACTATTCTAATTATCCCGTCAACACCTACAAATAGCTTTTAAATGCAAACAAAAAAAATAATCCCAGTCACCGCACATACATCACGCAGTGATTAGGTCGTATTGACAGGATATCAAAAATGTTTCATGGCACCGTGTTTCACGGCACATACGCACTATGTTGACGTGATAAATGCATATATGAGACACAGTGTTGTATATGTCTTGCTTGGTATCTAAAACTCTGCATATACTATTCTCTATAGTTTTCACAGTTTTGGGCTCAGTTTATCAGTTAAATTTTGGATAATACGAATCAAGACATTTCGTGCGTATGAATACAGCAGCTATTATATTTAGTTCTCAAAGTTAGGTAGCAGTGACCAGTTAGCCGCCAATTTCGCACAATTCTTTCTGGGAGTTACAAACAGTAATTTCTAGAGAAAACGTGTGGACGGGAATGGGTTTGCACCAGCACATTATATTTGCCTCTGGGTGATGATAGAGAAAACATGCAACTTTCAGTCTCTAGTTCCGCAAGTGATCAGTTTTTGTGGAGATAACATATGTCAGTACTTTCAGTACTTTCATTTCTTTCATTCGTTTCTATGACGTGACATATAGAGAAGATAATAATGAACGTTAATTTTGTGAATTTTAATCTGCACCGAAAACAAAGTGTAAGTCGTTCCATGAAATAGTTTAATCAAAGACGTCGAGAAATGCCATTACCCTTAGACCGCTACACACAACAATTGTCGTCGGCTGTTGCTTAATATCTAGCCATATTTCTCAATAAAAACATGGTTTAACAGCACTTTATAATCATTTCCAATGGAAATGATTCTAAAGTGCTGTCACAGCACGTCGGACATGATTCTAAAGTTCTGTCAAAGCATGTTTTTTTGTGATACAATTAAAAATAGAAAATAAACAGCAGACGACAAAAAAATAATATAGCGGTGTACGGGTTAATCTTCGTTTTCTTAATGTTCATATGTATGCGGCTGAGAAACGAACTGTCGTGAACGCGCCACCATACTCAGATAGATGCGCTATAATAATAAAATACTGATGGCATTTATTGTCGCCAGAGGGCGTATCGATCATGGTCACTTTAGTTTATACGGAACTAAAAAGAGAGCATGATGATAGAGTATGATAATAAACAAGGTGTATGATCACGTGGTACTAACAACAACAACAAGAACCGAAACAAATTAGGTATTATTTTATAGTGTCCTTATTACGTAACGGATTTTGATGTAATATGGCGCATCAAACGCGTCTTGTTAAGCTGCATTTGGTGGTCTCTTTATTTTTTCCCAAACTTCTGTCGTTTTTGCTAAGAATCGATTTCCGTGTCTCTGACACGGAAATCGATTCTTCGCATTTATAAACGAAATAAGTCTGTGCTAAACCTCATAGACCACCAAATGCAGCTCATGAAGACGCGTTTGTTGAGCCATATTTCATCAAAATCCGTTGCATATTGTAACAGAATAGAACCTGAGTGTAATTATAACCACCATGCAAAGTGAGTGGGTGGGGTATATGACTCATTTTCACAAGTTAGCTATGGTATTATTATTGACATATTTACACTCTGTAGCTAATATAATGGTAATTCAGGTATATAATTTCACATTTTCACTAAAACAAACATGCCTGATAGCTTGTATGGTCACAGTAAGAAATCTGGCAACTTGACAGAATTGTGGAAAGACTGACAAACATGTCTGGCAACCTTGCTGACAGTGTCTTATTCTTAGGATGATGGAAGTGTTTCAATGACTAGTTCACTCTTTCTTGCAAAAAGGAATATCTTATGAGAGTCTTGACCCACATCCTGCATGCCTATTATGTCCTATATTGTTTACATTCCAAGTCTGGCAAGTTGACATGTTCATGATTTCTCTCAGACAGCGGCAATGTTTGGCAGATCTGCCAAATCTGACAGATCCTGAGAAGCACATTATAATTGCTAAATTAAGGCTATTTAATCAGATATTCACGTGGTTTGGTTTGTAAATCATAATTAATGTGTAAGACGAACATTTACACAATGTTTCAGACTGTAAATTCCTGTTTTGGTTGATTCTAAGGATAACATCAAGCTGAAGTGGCGCTCAATTTTGAATGCGAAAACGCCAGCGTCTCCGCATCAAAATTGTCCCATAAAGTTATCAAATCACTGAACCACTCTTGATTACCTGTGTAAATACCAAGATAAATATACAAACTACATATTTGGGATGTGCCAGATAGGTTTTGATCTGTTTCAATGTGTGAAAATATCAAATAATACTTACTTTGGAGTGGGCGACGTTGTTGTTGTTGTAACTACGTGATCATGCACCTTGATAAACGTAAGCATGTAGTAGCATTGCCATGTGCATCATCGTTTGTCGGCCGCCACCTAAACTTTTGATATAGCCTATAAACTAAATATTCACCCTAAATTTGGCCAATCTCTGCTAACTTGCTTTTTTGTACTGATTATGTGGGTGTTAATTTTCCATAATCTGCACCCAGTGTGTTCTGAATTTCAAGGTGCATGATCACGTGGTTACAACAACAACAACGTCGCCCACTCCAAAGTTAGTATTATTTTATATTGTCCTTAATATGCAAAGGATTTTGATGAAATATGGCGCAGCAAACGCGTCTTCATGAACTGCAATCGGTGGTCCAGGGAGTTCGGCACAGACTTATGTCGTTTTCGCGAAGAATCGATGTCCTTGTCGGAGAAACGGAAATCGATTCTTCGCAAAACGACAGATGTTTGGGCGAAAATACAAAGACCACCAAATGCAGCTTAACAAGACGCGTTTGATGCGCCATATTCCATCAAAATCCGTTACGTAATAAGGAAACTATAAAAGAATACGTACTTTGAATCGGTACTTGTTGTTGTTATTAGTACCACGTGATCATGCACCTTGGATTTACACTAACTAAATTACATGATTAAACTGTGCGCTGCCGCTTACTGCCAGTGCTACTTACTGCTCACTGTTATAACTTCCTACAGATTTAAGAAACATACACGAATTTCCAATGACCACCCACGTTGTAGATCAAGAATCAGTGGCTAGATTTAAAACTACGTCACATGACAAAATGTTTTCCTTCTTGAAAAACACAGAATATAATTCTTGAAAATTATGTCAAAGTTATATGAACATGCTTGTGAAGTACAGTAGTGCATCAAGATCTGCAAGCAAAAGTCTCTAGAAACATCTGGATCGAATAGTTACTGACTACCCATGGATATAGAGAATAGTAGGTTAGTGCTGTGAATGGGAAAATATCTGGCAAGGCTTTGGAAACGGGATGGGCGAGGCTCTGCCTTTCCCATCCCGTTTCCGTTCAGCGCCAGATATGTTTTCCCATTCACGGAGCTAACCCACTTTTCTATTTATCCCGTCAACACCTACAAATAGCTTTAAAATGCAAAAACATAACCCCAGCCGCATCCTGAAAATCGGAGAATCGACTAGTATGACAAGCGCACATATTCATACGCAGTGATTAGGTTGTATTGACAAGATATCAAACATGTTTCACGGCACCGTGTTTCACGGCACATACGTACTGTGTTGACGGAATAAAACTGCTTATTGTTCCTGTTCTGTTTCATCACATTCTAGGCATACCTGAGTACCTACACCTGGGGCTGTTTTCACTAAGCTTCGTACGACTAAATGTTCGTAAGTGCACAATTATGATAGTCTGTACATTTTGCATTAACAATGTTTTCTTGTACACAATTATTGGATTTACATTTATTGAGCATGCAGCCTTTGCTCGAAATTTTCAGACGATCATAAATTTGCACTTACGAACATTTTAGTCGTACGAAGTTTAGTGAACGGGCCCCTGCACACCCACATCACAGGTTGGAATATGTGGCTCTGACTGGAGAAATGGGGCTTATGAGATTTGTGATCAAAAGGCACGTTCCTGTAGCATGATAACGATCTATATTGCTTGTTAAAAGGATGACTGGTGTTTCATTGATTGAGTGGCGAACAGTGCAGATCCTGATCAGACTGTGCGGATGCACAGGCTGATCTGGATCTACAGTGGTCGCAAAACCAATAAGCCCCATTTCTCCAGCCACATATAAGAAGATACATGTGTAAGTTTCGTCCATTCTGAAACATACATTTACCATTACCGGGAGCGATAATTGTAAACGTAAATGCTTGGATTTAACGACGGCACTGGCACGATGACATTGTATGTCGTCTCCCAAGAATGGGAGATAGGAAGATGGTGTATACAGAGGAAACCGGCCCCAGGGGGCCTAGCTCTTATTAGAATAGTCATCTCTGGTTCATTAACGTGCCAGGACTCTCCTTCAAATCTGATACACGGGACCGCCGTTTAAAGTCCCCATCTGAAAGGACTAGTAGAGCAGGAAATACAAAGTATCTCAGAAATACTGACGCCCTGGAACTGAACCCTGAATCGAACCCGGGTCGCCAACGTGGTAGTCCGACGATGTTATCCCTTGGCCACGATCTGCGATAATTGGATTGTTATTCTTTTTATATCAAACGTAATTGTCAATATTGATATTAGGGGCGATAACCGTGTTTCATACAGTCGGTATTGTATGGGATGTGAGTGAGTGGCATAGTAATCCCCAGTTAATTACATGTGATGCATTTGATTCCCAATTCTTACTGACATATTAATATATATGTTAAAGTTATCAATTCACATTGAACCGTATCCTCAATACACTGTTACAGTCGTTATTGTATACATGGTATACGCCACTCACGTTATTTCGATTTTTGATGTGCAAATACGATATTGACAAAAATCAGCCAACCGGGTAACCAACCCTAGTCTTCATCTCCATACGTATGGAGATCGAGCACATCTGGGTTAGGATAAACATCACTGAAGCAATGCAACTCTAATATTTCAACCCACAGAAAAAGCGTAAACAATATGGATACTCCATGCATTACAATATTCTGGCAATCTTCATATTTTCACAATTATGACATAATAGCACGACTCAACATGGGAAACAAATCTTGAATTGCCAATCAGTTGTTGGCGATGTCAGCTCCGATATTCAAGGGCGAATAGTGCATATGCGGGCCAAATTGTGCAATTGCGCGAGTTGATCTGATTATGCACTGGTTGCCATGGCGAATGCTGAACCTCGAATGCCATGATCAGACTGCGGACATGAGCCGTTTAATCTGGGTCTACGCTGTTCACACAGAAGAACTTACTGTCTGTTCCACGTTTTGCTGCCGACGAAGTTTTGGCTATTAAACACATTAAATTAAAAAAAAAAAAAATCTTAGTAGTTTTCATCAATAACAAAAAAGTTACCCTCCCCATTTTTTCTATTTTATAAAATTCAATCAAATATTGATTTTATTGTGAAAAAAGGATTTTCCTATGGGAATTTAACATGGGAGAAAAGGAAGTGGAGTAGCTGTGGGAGAAGTCAAAAGCCGAGAAAAAAAAATGGAAATTGACTCCGAAACCGGGTTAGATAAATTGGAAATAATGTAAGAAAACAAGTTAGATTTTGAAAATCGGTCTACGATGTTTTTGGGGAGGGTGACTTTTGTTATTGATGACAAAGTACTTTCATTTAAATATCTTTTAGATGTAATGAGTTTAATAGCCAAAGGTTCGTCGGAAGAAAAACGCGTGGAACAGACAATAGTTTCTCGTGACGAGTCCGGTATGCATACATATGTAATTGCCATTCAGACTCGTTTGTATATTTCATATTCTCACTTGCCCCTCATGATGCCATGTACAATGGATTGAGTGTACATAAACTGAACAAAACTGAACTCAAATTAAAAGGAAACAAACTATTTATTCCCTATTTATTTTTAGCTCACCTAAGCCGAAGGCTCAAGTGAGCTATTGTTACCCCTTTTTGTCCGTCCGTCCGTCAACACTTTTCCGACCTCTTCTTCTACTGAACAACTTGGCCGATGTTGACCAAACTTCACAGTGATGTTAAAATGAACGTCATCACTTATCCAAGATGGCCGCCGTAGAAAAGTATGCCAATTTCTTTAAAATTCTTCTTCTCACGAAAGGGATGGGTTGTGGTCTAGGGGTTAGAACACCTGACTTCCAACCCGGAAGTTGTGGGTTCAAACCTCGCATAGGTCATCAAAAATCAAAAAATACTTTCATAGTATTTCCATCCCACAGGTCTGTCGGGTGAGATTTTAAACTGTGGTCCCGTCTCTGTATGACCTCAGCTGTTTCTGGGTCGTTAAACCCTTTAATATTCACTTTCAACTCGCGAACCACCAAACCGAACCACCAGAACTTGGCAGGAATGATCGATAGTCAATGCTCTTTCACATTTGTTAAAACGATGACAACGGGATCAAAATGGGCGGGGTCAAGGACGTGTCAAATGTGATCAAATATGGTCATGTTACATATCAAATCGAATATATCGAGCAGACGATCACTCTGGAGCATTTATTTTCGAAACCGAATAGTTACATCATCTAAAATGGACGCCGAAAGTTCGAAAAGTCATCATTTTAATATAGATTCCAAACGCCTTCTCGTGAACCGATTTGCTGATGCTGGTCAAACTTCATAGTTATGGTGCGTGGGTGTAACCTTTTCATATTTGTTAAAATGGAGGTAGTCACATAATCCAAGATGGCCGCCGTAGAAAATTAGGTCAAATTCTTAGAAAACGCTTCTTTTCACGAACCGCCTGACAGATTTCGACGAAACATGGCAGGAAGGATCGAAAGTCAATGATATTTCAGAATTGTTAAAATTATTACACTGGGATCAAAAATGGGCGGGGCCCGTGGGTCAAGTAGGGGTCAAATTTAATATTTGATCAAATACGGTCACGTATATCAAATCCAAGGCATCGAGGATACGATCACGTTGGAGCAGTTCTGTCGAAATCGGATGATTACGTCATCGAAGATGGCCGCCAAAAGGTCATCCTTTTATTATAGATTTCAAACGTTTGTTTTCCTTGTGAACCGCTTCGCCGATGCAGGTCAAACTTCAGTTATGGTGCGTGAGTGAAGTCTTTTCATATTTGTTAAAATGAAGGTCGTCACAAAATCCAAGAAATCGAAAATTAGGTAAAATTCTTAAAAAATCTTCTTCTCAGAAAGACCAAGGTAAACTATTAAACTATTAATATTAGACGACAATCTTGAATACTTCAACATAGTTTGATATAATATAAACCATAACGATATGAGGCCATCCTAAGATGATTACACGTTAAGCCACTTTGAGGGTAAAACGAATGCATTATAAGCCTTTTTTACTATTTTCCATTATGGCGGCCATATTGTTTCTATTTAATTTTTAAAAGATATATCGTTGATATTGTAATTATTGGACTTGAAAACGAAAATAAACATAATTATAAAATGAGAGATATGTGAATTTAAAGTGAGCACATTGCTCTTCAAATTTAAATGGCCCCTATATTGGACGCCATCTTGGATTTGTATCTGTACGTCGTAAATGCGCACGAGTATTACTCTGAATTATGATTTTAAATGACACATAGAAGTAAAGAAAAGATGGCCTCTTTATAGTTTGTACACCGAGTAAACTGTGGTCCTATTGCCATGCCATTTATACGGAAGAGTCTAGTGCATGTTTCACAATTGTTGTTGTAACCGAGTCGCTGAGAAATACAATAAAAACGTAATGCATTGACTACTGTCTGTTTCACGAAAGCTGCCTAATTTTGACGGCCATATAAACAATGCAAAAACTTCTTTTTTTTTCCATAATATTAAATTTTATAAAAATTTAAAAATGAGCCTTCTTTTTATTTCGTGAAATTGATCAATTATTGATTTTATTACGAAAAATGAGTTCTCTATGGGAATTTAACATGGGTAAAAAAGAGGTGGAGAACCTGGAGGAGGAGTCGAAAAATAAACAAAAATAGAAATTGATTCTGAAATCTAGCTTGGAAATGATGTATCTAAGAAAACAAAATTTAAATTTTGAAAATCGGTCAACTATTTCTGAAATTAGAAAAAAATTCCCCTGTGAATATATCTATGGGGATTTAACATGTGGAAATTGTTTTTTCGCAATAAAATCAATATTGGACCAAATTTTACGAAATAAAAAGTAGGCTCATTCTTAAATTTTGCTATAATTTAATATTATAGAAATCTATATTATGTTTGCATTATTTATTAAGGAGAGTGAATTAACAATACCAATTGTGAAAGCTGTCATGTACACATGTGTGGTCTCTGTCTGTCCTTGTGAGAGTGAATTGGTGCCATTTAGTACGGGAGTAATGACACGTCTCAAAGTTCCACAACATTGTCATAATGAGCCATGTGATTTAGTACCTAAGAAGATGTGTGGTTTCTCATGAAAACTATTTACGAAATGGCATCGAATGTTGACGAAATTTAAAGAGCAAATTTGCTCTGACAATTCCATCAACTTTCAACTTCATTTAAGGACAATATCACAGTTTGTGTAAATATTTGTTATGACAACTTGTACATCATACAAAACGTAACTGGTCGTCTCATATAACATTATGAAGACACGGCGGAGATATTGTATGTTTCTCCGACATGCCGTCGTATGCCGATACGACGGCACTGTTGGGACTCTACTGGCACAGTGCGACCATCTTCTTCTTCCACTCTCCCTGCTCCAGCATGTTAGCCACTATAAACGTGGCCATGTCCACGTACTGAGTGAAGGCGAACGTTGCTGACGCTGGCACCCGCTCCCCCTCATGAGTCCTCATCGGCTTGTCTACAATATACGATGGTGGCGGAATAAATATATAAAGATATTCTCCATACCGGAACTTATTCTTTACCCTAGTTTCTCGACCAATGAAATAACAGCATTTCGTCTCAATCACATATTGCGACGCTTTCGCCAATATCATTTAAATTAATCATTATATGTTCAGCGCTATATTTAGAACTGATTTTACGCCGTATTGCCATCAGGTTATGATACGCAAAGCATATTACCGCTCACACACGCGATCATCTCGTGTCACACAGCCAATCAGATGTTTAAAGTTATAATTCACATTCTGAATTTTTTAATAAATTAATTTCGAGAGAGCGCTAGCGGACAAGGTTATTAAAAATTAAATATGACTATGACTTACTTATTGTTTACCCACCCCAGTCGTGAAGCTCCGACCCTAAACGTGATGTCGAATCGCTATAATAGTATGTGATTGGTGGTGTGACACGAAGTGAGCACATGTGCGAGCAGTAATATACTTTGCGTCTCGTGAACTGGTGACAACAAGGCGTAAAATTCTAAATAAGTTCTAAATAAAACGCTGAATATTTAATGATTAATGTAATAGCTTTTGGCGAAAGCGTCGCAAAATGCGATTAATTGAGACGAAATGCTATTCATTCATTGGTCGAGACACTAGGGTAAACAATAAACTAGTATAGCGATTGTAAATCACGTTTATGGGCGGAATTTCGCGACTGAGCTAGGTAAACAATAAGTAAGTTATACTTCATATATTGCATTTTTAATAAACTAATGTATTACTCGCTAGCGCTCGCTCGAAATTAATTTATTCAAAATTCAATCTGCGAACTATAACTATGACGTCTTGAACGCTCATCGTGCATATAACGTTGTTTTTGTTTTTTTGCTTATTTGACAACGATTACTGTCACAAATCATCGGGATGTAACAAGAACAGTTTTCACCCCCACTATTTCACCAAACTTGTATACCTCAATGTAGGTTACCTAAACGTCATAGTCAATTGCAATGTATCCTTCATACCTAGTCTAACATCACATATAATTCGGCACAAAGCCGATGTAATTCACACATCAAACATTGTCTGTATTGAATTACCCGCCATAAATTTATATGTTCACAAAGACGACACTAAGTCATAAATTTGCACTAAGCAAGTTCCAAAGGCACTAAGCCATGAATTGCACTAAGCAAGTTCCATATGTACTAAGCCCACATTAACACACTAAGTAGTGAAAGGATACAGATCAATAAACGACGGTCACTCAGTCACGGCAGATTTCCCAGCAACTGTGACCTATCCTTGTTGCTGGAATTGACCCTGCACTAAATCAGGATCAGATTATCGTCTGGATGATGTTTCCCCTATGATAACTGCTTCTCATCTCCCCACGTATGTACACTCTACTCTCCCTTGACACGGCCGCCTGCAAGTAACATTTGCACAAATACTAAATCTCGTGCATTACATTTCACACCCGACTATATACACAGAATGTCACAAATGCACCATAAGACATACCATTATAAAATGTATACTTACAGAAAGATTGTCCTCTCAATGATGTAGAATGTATAATCCCGTTTATCACACTGTCTTTCACATCATAACTTTCTTGCTCTCTCAAAACAACCTGCGTTTATCACCAATGCTCCAAGACAACTGCCCAGTACAACATCACTCACCCAAGCCAACCCATGCCTGGATTAATAGTCATACTCTCAACAATATCCCAGGTAATTACACCCCAAGCTGGCACTGACCACTACCAATTACCTGAACTGGACATTGTAAGTAGAAATCACCTCAGGAGAAAATGAACTTTGTGACAATTACAAACAATCGAGATATATTATTATTTTTCTTAGGCCATATTGCTGTCTATCGCGACCACTCAAACGGCTTCGATTATTCATTTCTTTTATCAGTACGCTTCCTGATCATTAGTTTAAACAATATTTATTAAATTATAAGTCATGTAAAGGAACAATACATGGTATGATACAAACATTAAATAGTGTGGGGATTGGAAAACAAGCTTGAAAAAGCTTATATGAATTCTTATCCACTATAAGCGTGAGTATAATATACATGGAATTACTGTCAGGCAGGTTATGACTAGTTAATTATCAATGGTGACTGAAATAACAATTGATCATATATTGTCTCCTCAATTGCCGAAACGCCTTGTAGCCACGATGAACTTCTGGACCTGCTGAAATACGAAGCTGTTTTCCTCGAATGTCAAATGTTCATTGCCGTGGAGCAGTGTGTCTTCTGTGGGAGGACATGGTTGTTAATATGTGTGTTTCGCTTAAGTGTATATTTATTTCAATACAATAGAAAGTGGCTGACTGTTTATATGGATCCGCATGTGCAGTGTGGGGTGTCAACAATAGATCTTCTGTGAAGGTCGACGTTGAGAGCGCTACATGAAAGACGAAGGTGTGTATGAAGAATTTGTCCTGTCCTGTTTCCGAAGTTAAAAAGATGTGATGATTTGACAGAATTTGCGTTTATGTTTGCTTTGAAAGAAGACAGAGATTGAGAGTCCTTTATGTTCCGATTCAGTGCATTCCAGTCACGAATGGTGGATGGTAAGTATGATTGTGGTTGTACTGTTGTGTGCGACCATGTATGTGAGGTATATCGTCAGCATTTCTAAGATTGTAGCGAGGCTGCCTTTGAACGGGGATTAAATTTGCAAGATAAGATGGTGTAAGATTGTTTAACATCGTATAGAAAAGGAATAGTCTGTGTTTCTTACGCCTATCGGTCAATGTTTCCCACTTGAGTTCCTGATAAGAGTCTGGCTATGTTGCAAAGTTTGTTCGCGCCCGACACAATTCTGGCAGATTCAGTTTGCACAGCCTCCAGGTCATCTTTCATCTAGTTCGAGCAATTATCACAGACAACATCGCCATATTCAAGGAGAGGACGAATAAACGAGAAATATATACGTGCCAGCGAAGACATTTTAAGACGAAATTTTAGAGATCTCAAAATGTCTATACGTTGCCATGCTTTGTTAATACACTGTGAGATATGACAATTCCACTTTCCGTCGTCAGATAATGTAAGTCCAAGATGTTTGTGTTCTTTGACATGATCGAGTGAGGCATCATTCATGAGTAGAGGAGGATGTTGTGGTTTGTTGTATTTCCGGGAAAAAGTTATAGTTTCAGTTTTTTATGGATTGAAGTTTACGAGCCACTTCTCTGACCAATTGTGGATAGTGTTAAGATCGTTGTTTAGAATAGTTGAGGAAAGCTGTCGATTAGATACCTAGGAAGAGAACCATTTATGAAGAGGACCGTGCATACCAAGGGAAGACAGTTTGTATAGAAGACCGCGATGCCAGACTCTGTCGAAAGCTTTAGAGATGTCACAAAAGACTGATCTGATCTCCTTGCCGTCACCAAGTGCCTTACAGATGTCGTTGTATACATAAGTAAGTTTGTTGATAGTAGAGTCGCCTCTAATAAAGCCTGATTGGAAGGAAGTTAGCTTATTGTTGTCAATGAGAAAGTTGTACATATACTGGTGGATGCAGCGCTCCATCAACTTACCAATGCAGCTGAGGAGAGATATTGATCGGTAGTTTTGTGGCTTTGATAGATCTGACTTCTTAAATATGGGTGTAACGTTGGCTAGCTTCCAAGAAGAGGGGAAATGAGACCTGTGGATCAATGTTGTAAAGTATGTAGAGAGGGGGAGTGATAATACGTTAGCTGCTTCCCGTAGAAGGCTTGTGCTGATAAGATCAGGACCACTAGCTTTGGATGGGTCAATTGCCTTTATTGCGTCACAAACGTCGCTAGGAGAGATTGTGATTGTAGAGATTGAAGGTTGAAGGGTTTCCGCTTGTATGGGTAGTATATATAGTGTGTGTGCATTGCTGTCGATAGTCGATTGTTTACAAAAGAAGTTGTTCAAAAGAGTTGCCTTTTCAATATCAGAGGTAGCTTCGAGACCAGTATCGTAAAGTGTTGGAATAAGGGTAGACGATTTCTTGTTTGACAGTTCTTTCGCTAATTTGAACCAATATTTTGATGATACGTTGTTGTCGTTAATTTTGTCTATTATTTTATTTTCGTACTCTGACTTGGACTTTCGAATAAGTTTAGTGACTTCGTTACGTAATTTTCTGAATTCCGACCATAAATTGATGTTATTCAATTGTTTAGCTTTTCTATGCAGTCTGTTTCGTTTGCGCATTAACCTACGCAAGTTGTTATTGAACCAAGGGATATCTGTGGGACGAATGGCTACAGTTTTGTTTGGAATAGTTTCTGTGGCTGCGGATTGTGATTGCCGTTGTAATATTACTTGCAATTGTGTCTAAATTTTCATCGTTCAATATATCGTTCCAATTTGAAGATTCCAAAATACGTCTATACTCAGAGAAATTTCCGCGATCATTAAGCCAAATTTTCAGTTTAAATGATGTTGATTTAGGTTTGTCGAATTTTAAAACAGCTACTATGGGACAGTGGTATCGCACAAGATCAGGAAGGAATTGTGAACTTTAAATTGAAGTCTCCCGCGACTACTATGTTGTCACATGATTGACCGAAGGCTTGATCGATACTTTGTTCCAGTAGTGTCCAATGGTTGTTGTTGGAATCAGGTGGTCTATAGATGCCCCCTACTAAGAGTTTGCGCTGATGTATGTGTAGTTCGACCCACAAAGCTTGGAGCCTGTTGATGGAGAGGTCAGTACGTTCGGTGGCAGTCGGCCCTTCAAGGACATAAATCGCTACTCCGCCCCCAAGTCTCCCCACCCTATCTCTCCGGAATGGGGGTTTGAAGTTAGGAATGTGTATGTCAGATGAAGTGTCAGGGGAGAGCCAGGTTTCTGAAAATATGAGAATTTCGTAAGATTGAGCTTCGACTTTGATGCTCTGTACGTTAAGATGCATGATGCTAAGACCACTGTTAATGATGTCGATGTAGAAAGCAGTAGATGTAGATGTGTCATGTGATGTGTCAGATTGTTATGCTTGGTCCAGGGTTTGGATGAACATCACCCGATACGATGAGGAAGAATGCTACTAAAAACAAGGATACACAGTAACAATAGACCGAATACGAGTGACAGTGTGTATATATGTATCTGAACCGCCAGGTAGGGCTTCTTGAACGATGTGGCTTGAAGAGGGAAGATAACTCTGGACAACACTTGTGGGGCCTGGTATTTGTAGGAATCATGGAGGATGGTATCTCAATCTATTTTCCCCAAGCCCCGTCCACGTGAGATTCGAGAACCACCAGCAGTAACGGGTGCACAAGGAGGAGGGATGGGTGTTGTAAGTATTATTATCGGCGTGAGTCGGGACATTATCAGTAGATTGTCTTCCTATGGACAAGTTATTTAGAGTTTACCACTTCGTAGCATGACTATATTTCGACAAAAGGGTAATGTAAGTGATATCAGTTTAGGCATGTGTTACCATGTTTGTTTGACGCGTCATGAGAAAATAGGCTAAAATGCGACCGTGATCAATGGAGTCCCTGTGCAGTTTGACTACGGTCGTTTGTCGTTCGTTGCACTTCTGGGTGCGTCACATACACGATTACGATCAAACTGCACCATATATTGGTCCCGTTTTCTCATGGCGCAAGCAAATATTTACACACAGCTTATCTCCAAACATACAACAATTTGGTGACTGTAGATTATTCGGCTACGACGACATACGTTAGATAATTTAACAGTTTTCCAGATACTAGTCGACAGTACATGTAAGTATGGGCGCGACCCTTGTGCTGATAGAAGCGAACAGTTGTCTTCATGACATTGCGGAACAGTGTAGACCTGAAGCGAGACTAATGTGCCTCGGTCATTATACGGCTAATACTGCCCAAGACAGCTACAATTTATTCATCCTGGACAGTTTACCGAACAGTTTGAATTCGATTGACACCGAGCTAGCAAGCGAGGTAAATGATTGGTCGAGACTGCAGTTCGTTACAGTCAGCATGAGGATCCGCCATCATCACACACACAAACTGCCATGTATTTCCTTAGCCCTTATATCTAAACCTGAAAATCATCGACTGTATAATACATGTGCACTATTCCATTAGTCACAACAGGGGTATCTTAAACAAAAATAATAAGCGCAGTAGCAGTGGCTGTGTATCCTAATGAGAAAGCACATTCGAGCTGCCTCATCTGGATATACAGCGCTTGGAACGATGGTTATACGTTTTAGTGCTGTTAGGGCTAAGATAACATGATGAGAATAGAAATACATATCGCCGCATAAAGAAGGTGGTACATTTGGTGACAACACATTGTTATGACAAAAGTGAGAAGATTGCCCGGGTAGTTAGTGTAGAACGATCGATGTGTACTTTACGGTCTGACTCGGGATATCATGGACTTGCCGACGACGGCGAGATGTGCATTGCGATGATTTGGACCCGAGTGCCACCAATGAGATTTAGTGACAATGGGATAATGTCTGTGGAACCATGTGATTAGCATCGGTTTAGTTACATAATTACTAACAGAGGAATGAGAGACAGACGCGGCTACGTTACAATTTGACTATGATCTACACTCGAACTCATCGCATGGCACACCACGCCTCCCGGTAGCCATTGTCTGCTATACGAGGCATACTATGGAGGAATTTGGGAGTTCATTGGCCTACCTAACTTTATGCCCAGTTGACATTAATCTAGAATACAATACTGCACACGACATTAGCCTACACGATGCACCGTCTATCAGGAACCTACGTGTCACGTGGTTCACCGGCTGAGAACAGACATCATAGTACAAGTGTGTTCAGTATATATCGTGATAATTGTACATGTGCTTTTGTAATCAGCAAACTGATCAAAAGCTGCTGTTCATGAGAAAAAGTGTCATGAGTTGACTGACAAACGACCAGCAAGGGCCCTGATCAGTCTGTGTGGATACGCATGCTGCTGATCTGTGGTCACATTGATCGCACTGTTGTCAGGTACCTTCTTCTCAGCAGGTTAACCATATATACCCGCCAATGTACAAATGTTATTGTCTTTTTGCAAAAAGTGTTGACTCTGATCTGGTCACATACTTGTAATTGGGCAGACTGTACTTAGCATCAACCATGTTCATGTATCACGATCAGCAATAATATGTATGGACGGCAAGGAATTGTTAGAAATGACCAATGAAACGGCATTGTGCTGTGGGAATGTGCATGCCTTGTCAGGTAACTGTATTGTATCAACACATAGGGAAATCAGAATAAAATTTATGCCGTTTGAACGTAGTCGGCGGGACAACCTTATCGTATACAATGTTAAGAATATTGATTGATGGCAACCCACTTGCGCGTGTTCAGTCGTGCGCGTTTTCGCGCCAAGTGTGGTCACTAGGTGTGACCACTGGCGGAATCTTGTCATGCAAGTGTTTACCGAAACTAGAGCGACACATATTTTCTTTTGCTGCTGGTTTGCGTCGTGGTATGGCGGATTCGACTACAATTTGGTCGAGATTATTAGACAGCTAGCTAAACAAAGGAGGGCATTCGGCAGGGAATCGTCATATTACGTACTAAATATACGGTACGGAAGAATTGATGATTGTTCTATGATGGATATGATTTATATAATAGACTATAGCCACCCACGTTTTGGGTGGACTGGCGGAGTCCTCATATTGCGTACTCAATTTACTAAATAATTGATGATTGGTATTTAATGGCCATGCTTTTTGTTCTTTAGTATACCCACCCACGTTTTGGGTGGGCTGTGTGAGTCGTCATATTATGTACTGAGTAAATTGAATTATTGATGATTGGTATGTGGTGGACACGATTTATATTATTGAGTATCCCTATCAACGTTTTGAGTGGGCTAATGGTGTCTTCATATTATGTACTCAATTCATTGAATAATTATGTCTCCCCCATGAATGACAGGGCAAGTGTTAAGTTTTAGTATACTTACCAACGTTCTGGGTGGGCTAGCGGAGCCAGGATAATGGCTGGCGGAGTCATGATAATACGCATACGATATACTGAAGACTGGTTGGTTGACCTGAGGCGGCAGTACATGATTTAAATTCTTCAATATACTTACCCACGTTTGGGCGGGCTGGCGGAGCCATGATAGTATGCATAAGATATACTGAAGATTTGTTGATTTGCGACAGGACATGATTCAAGTTCTGCAGTATATTTACCCACGTTTTTGGTTGGCTGGCGGAGCCATGATAATGCGCATAAGGTATACTGGAGATCTGTTGATTGGTATGAGGCGGCTGGAGTTGATTTAAGCTCTTCAGTATATTTGCCCACGTTCTAATGTATCGTACAGACATGAATCTGACGTGTGCAAATAATTCAACATGTATTAACACAATGTATTACGATACCTAATTAAAGGATGACACTGTATTTTTATACATTCGAAGGAACGTAATCATGTGATACTGATAATACAATATAATAATTTATGACATCGAATGAGAACAATGTATATCTATAACGGATTCAGCAAAAGCCTACCATCTGGGTCTATGTGTATATTGTTCAGAGACAAAAGTATACCATATAGTTATGATTTATCAGGTTTCTTGTAGTTTAGATAATACTCTAAAACCTGATGTAGTAATATATTTAAAATTAAATTAGAATATGAAAATGTATATGAATGAATTGACACCTTGTGGCGAATTGTTTTATCCATGGAATCAGTGTTATTGAAATTAATTTTCATTAATACTATTCAACGTGTCTTGATGTCAGATTTAATGCGAGCTGTTGTGTCATCGTGACGGTGTTTTTTTCGTACATGTATATCCATTATGTTATATATATGTTTTCACCCATATGAATTGTTTGGATACTTCAATTATATATTCCAGATATATGGGGAGACATTGAGCAATTACCGGATGTGATCGTGGGCAATTTCCGGCTGCTTCCTGAACTACTACTGGAGAGCCGAGCAGATTCTACAAGTATAACATATTTCCGAGGATTCAGAACATGTAATAAGTGGGCTTCTGCTAGTAGTTTGGGAGGTGGTGTGATTTTGCTCGCGAAAACATTGCATGTGGCATGTTGTTTGGCGTCTATTATTCAGATGGCAAATACTAAATTGTCACTTACATAAACATGGGACTTGGGAAGATGAGAATAATGAGAATTTTATTAAAAACATTGAAAGATGCTGATATAGACATGTACCTAAAGTTTTTAAGAATAAAACAGTGGGAATTATTCTAACCCTAACATGTTTATGTTCATTTGTATAACGATTTTACAAAGAAGATTGTGCGTATTTTCCGTACTACATGTACTAGCATTTGCTATATTTTGTTACAGTATTCATGGTTTCTCAGAAACAAAAATTGCTAGTTGTTAGATGTGATATGGTGTTTCATCAATGTTATATGCCAATGTTTACTGCGAAAGCAAAACTGACATACACATGTGATTGTGGTGGTTTTTGCGAAGTTTGATAGTGTTATGTCCGTTAAAATGGTTTTTACAATTACCTGTTATCAAATTCAGAGATTTTTATCTGACGGTGTCGCCATGACAAGTCGTTATTTTGTTTTATATGATATCGTTCCTACATATGTATACTTATATTTGTGCATATGTATATTCTTGACATAGATACATGTGTAATTAATTTGCAAGGTATATTATCCAAATGATATATTTAATAAAAATTGACTTTTTTAGCAATATTGTTTTAAGTCTGATAATACCACGTATTAAATGGTGTTATGTTCTACAGAACAATATGCATTTCAACTAATGATGTCCGCCATTCAAACGAACTAACATTGACTTTCGGGACGGGTTTCCAAAGTTTTTCCCAACAAAATAGTTTGTTTATCTCTGGTTGTTCCTGCGCTAGTCAGATCGTCATGTAAACAGCATTTTGTATGGTCGTGACGCCAGTTTTCGGGGTAGTCGGACTTTTCGGGGTATTCACATATTTTGTAATTTGTAGACATGTCTGCAGCCGTGATGTGGTTTACATCAGGACCCGGTTGTACGAACGTTCCATTAGTTAATGTATCATTAGCCTAATTACACATTAACTTTCCATTAGTTAATGAGTCATTAAAAACTGGTTCTACGAAACGTCATTAAGTCCTCATTAACTAATGACGTTTTAATGGCATATTAACTAATGACGTGCTGTCATTAACCAGTAAACAGACAAGTAAACCAGTCAAATTCCAGTTTTCTGGTTCCGGTTTCTGTAATATGACAATATGACAGGCGCGCATTTTCCTGCTGCAACCGAACGATTCAACAGAAACTCACACTGGCATGATGCCTTTAACTATATTGTAGCAACGTCATGTCTACGTCATGTAAGTAGGATAAAATTAGAAATCACCGCGTCAATCTAACAATCTACGCGCAACGTACATGTACTGCGTTGAGGAATCTATGGTATTTTCGCATGACCGACCGCAGGCCCGTACGCTATGGGGGGGAGCGTATGCACCCCCTTGATCCGCCGAGTTCCTCCGTGAATGGTGTAAAAAACAAATTAGCAAGTTGCCAAATGGGTACAGATTACAGTACTGAGTAAGGGCTTTTCACGAATTAATCGTATGGGGGCGTATGGGGCGGGGGGGGGGGGGGGGGGGGTGGGGGGGGGGGGGGGGGGGGGGGGGGGGGGTTGGAAGGCAGTGTTTTTTTTACCCACCACCCATGCAAACAAATAATGTTCATACCCCACCACCCATGCTTTTGAATTATTGCTTCACCCCACCACCCATGCTTTTGAATTATCGCTTCACCCCACCACCCACACAATTGAATTATTTTCGTTTGCCCCAACCCCCATAATTATTCATTTTCCCTTGCCACACCACACATATGTATTAATTATTGTATTGCGCCCCACCACCCATACAATTGAGTTATTTCTTTGACCCCCAACCCCCATAATTATTGATTATAAAAATTGTTTTAAATATATTGCCAATATATTTGTAAATGGAAAGTGCGAGGTAATTAGACATCGTATCGGTCCCGTTATTATTCGTTGATTATGAGAATCGTCTCGCGTTTTCGAGATCTCGCCTTCCGCTTTTGAAAATAAGTTTGGCTCCAACCCTATTGTTCTGTCTGTAACTTAGGGCGACTATCTCGGCGTTACAGACAGACAGAAAAATCGGGTTTGTTTTGCTCATACATGTGTCGAAAGCATGTCGCGTTATCGCGATCTCAACCTATGCGAGAAATCGCAAGGTTGTCACATTTCATGAACATGACACGTACCCGTTGCTTTAGGAGACGATTATCGTGTGCTGCCAAAACATGTTTTTATTAAGAAATAGAGCAAATGTGGACAAACTATTGAACTAAAACATAATTTGACAAAAGATGATAATCGTCTTAGAAGACGATTCTCTTGTACTGCCATGCCAATACATGTTTATTGGAAAAAAAAACCATATATGATACCATATGGTATATGGTTACTGCATCGCATCGTAGACCTATATACAAGATACACGAGAGTCGTCCGCCGCACATACAGCGTGGATACATCAATAATACTCCCGTATGCGACAAATCGCAAGGTTGTCACATTTCATGAACATGACACGTACCCGTTGTTTTAGGAGACGATTATCGTGTGCTGCCAAAACATGTTTTTATTAAGAAATAGAGCAAATGTGGACAAACTATTGAACTAAAACATAATTTGACAAAAGATGATAATCGTCTTAGAAGACGATTCTCTTGTACTGCCATGCCAATACATGTTTATTGGAAAAAAAACCCATATATGATACCATATGGTATATGGTTACTGCATCGCATCGTAGACCTATATACAAGATACACGAGAGTCGTCCGCCGCACATACAGCGTGGATACATCAATAATACTCCCGTTTTACATATGCCGTCGTACCACCCCCCCCCCCACCCCCAACCCCCACAACTAGCACACTTGCGCCATATCATTTTTTCGGTCTAGGTGCACACCTGATGGTGTTTACAATCATCTGTCGGTAATCCAGTTTCACGTGCAAAGTGTGACTGTAGAATTCGGCGGGGAACAAACGTATACAAACCACACTAAGTAGTCGCTCACGTCATCGCATCGCCAATACATTGATATTTACCATTAGCTTGACATAGTGCATTTTTATGCCCCCCCTACCGAAAGGTACGGGGGCATATAGTGTTACCGGCGTCCGTCCGAACGTCCGTCCCGTCCGTCCGTACGTCCGTCCGTCCGTCCGTCCGTCCCGATATTCCATATTATTCCATATTCTTTAGGAACTTCTACATGGCTTCACATATTATGTCAATATTTATACACGTGATACATATGAACATGCCTTACACACTCCACCCCCAGTACTTCGACCTTGACCTTTGGCCTTGACCGTTTCCACTTTAAATGTTTGCTTGGCACTTTGGGACAAATCTACGTACACGTTTCTCAATCCTACACTAAGTTCACAATATTTTTGCCAATCGCTTAAATATTTATACACATGATACATATGAACATGCCCTACACACTCCACCACCCAGCACTTCGACCTTGACCTTTGGCCTTGACCTTTTCCACTTTAAATGTTTGCTTGGCACTTTGGGACAAATCTACGTGCACGTTTCTCAATCCTACACTAACTTCTCAATACTTTTGCCAATCGCTTAAATATTTATACACATGATACATATGAACATGCCCTACACACTCCACCACCCAGTACTTCGACCTTGACCTTTGACCTTCACCTTTTCTACTTTAAATGTTTACTTAGCACTTTTGGACAAATCTACGTGCACGTTTCTCAATCCTACAATAACTTCTCAATACTTTTGCCAATCGCTTAATTATTTATACACATGATACATATGAACATGCCTTACACACTCCACCACCCATTACTTCGACCTTCACCTTTGACCTTCACCTTTTCCACTTTAATTGTTTACTTGCCACTTTGGGACAAATCTACGTGCGCTTTTCTCAATCCTACACTAACTTTCACACATGCATTGCTCCAATGGTCCTCTACCGCCCTGTGACAAATCCACATTCGTCCTGCCCCCGCTAAGCACAGGGTCAAGGTCACAGACTTGGTGCGTTTGAAACCTTAGCATTCAGTTAAATGGCTTATAATTTGTGTTTCCTTGCTCGGATCTGCTTTTTCACACACGCATTGCTACAATGGTCCTCTACCGCCCTGTGACAAATCCACATTCGTCCCGCCCCCACTAAGCCCAGGGTCAAGGTGCGTTCAAAACCTTAACGCTCGGGTAAATGGCTTATAATCAAATATGCCTCGTTTTCTTTGGCTGCCAGTGGGGGCATTCGTGTGCCGACAGGCCACATTTCTAGTCATAAGTATGTGTTTGATCTCTTGATAAAGCAAGATTTAGCAGCACATGAGAATCGTCTCCAAAGACGATTCTCCTATTATGTCAAAATATGGTTTTGTATAGAAATACCAATGTATTCATGTTTTCTTTTCACATTTGTTGATTTCTCAATAAAATAGGTTTGGAAACACATGAGAATCGTCTCCTTAGATGATTCTAATGTTTTGTAAAAAAAACATATTAATGCTTTTTGACACAAACGTTTGACACATTCAGAAATAAACGATTTAATTTGTGTTTTCTCGAGTCGGGTGGAGAGGAAATAAGATCGATTACACACCGTGAAAATCTTGTTGGAACGTAAATGTCAATTGTCACGTACACCATTTCAGTTTACCGCCGTTACATCAGCTGTTATTCTAAGTATGTATGGTCGTTCGTTAGGGGCATTTCTTTCATTCATTTATAAGTGATGGGTTGTGGCCTAGGCGTAGAACATCTCGTTCCCAAAATAATAAATTTCCACAAACAACGCATGCGCGTGTCATTGTCAACTGCAGAAATTCACATTGTGGTTTTTATGCGATCGTTTAAAAAAAAAGTGAAATAAACGCCGCCTATTAGTATAAGGCGCCGTGTATCGGACGTGTTTAAAAAATTAGTCACATGTAGTCAGAAATAAAGTAGAAAATGTGTTCATAGAACACGGATGTCCCCCCTTTACAAACAAGGTGAACATAAGTCCCCTAGTGAATATAAAATAAATTGGTGCAGTGGGGCATAAACATGAGTGGTACCAGACGAGTCACATACAAATGTTGAATTGAATTTTATTTCCATACAACAAGCTAGGTCGCGTACATACAATAATGCACATGCATTCTAATTTTATTTTTGGCATAAAGATCAACGTTTTCCCCGCCCAGGGTGTGGTCGGTAGGCGGGTATATTAGAGAAATTAGACAGGTAAAAAATCACGGTGGCAGGAATTAGAGACCTAAAACAGGGGGTGTGGATATTAGATAACCACATCATGCTGCTGTATGGGAAAACACACTCCAATGACATCACCATGGGCATGGGAAATGAAACAGAAAAACATTGATTTAGTAAAGTAATCACTAGTTGTAGATATTACAACAAAGTTTATTCTTAGAGAAAAACATATTTATTTTATTGTTTTTGCTGTAATATAGATCATTTGTGTTTATTTGTAAGAAATCATGCATTAATCGAATCGGGCAGTATTTTCTAATCCAGTCCGCATCGAAATTACCAATCACCCCACTTGTTGTTAGGTCGAACACCGTGTAGGTAGTGTCACTAGCCTATTATTAGATCGGGATGCTGACGAAGTGACGTCACTGTGTAAGTTCGCTGCAGCTGTGTTGTTTAAACTTGAAGGCCAACACTGTCAGTGACAGCATTTACAGCAGTTTGCGTGTGTGTTACACGGCATTTTAATTCTCAAAGTCTGAATAAGGCCCTTCAGAGTTGCAGAATGAGACGGACAAATTACAGTGATTGTTGGATTGTTTACGCAATAAATATGTAAGTAGCATTGTATAAAGGAAATCCAGAGTAATTTGAAACTTCATCTTCACCATTTCATCCGTCTTTTCTGTTGTTTTTTAACGAATCGACAGCAATGGCCGCCATCTTGGATAATTCACAAGGCTTAATGACGAGCACGCGCCCTAATGACACGCGCCCTAATGATGGTCCAGTACCTACACTAACTAATGATAAGTTAATGACGACTTAATCATAACTTAGTGTTCGTACAACTGAATTTAATGACAAATTAGTTAAGGAGTCGCTAATGAAAAGTTAATGAGTCATTAGTGCTTCGTACAACCGGGTCCAGGTGATTAAAATAAGCATGACATTACCTATATTAAGTCCTTTAAAAATGCCAACAAATCCAGTGTTTGGACTAAATACTGGTAATTTTTATCATTTAGGTCATTTTGTTCACGAACCTACCGTGATTTTCGTGATTTTCTGCGTCCGCCATTAATCTGCTCTTTAATTATTGTTAAAATCATAATCAATAGAAAGGTTTCAAGTTTTCCTTCACTGTGCCTCATTCATCTGCGAGATGATCTAACAGCCAATGAAAACTCGGGACGAATTAGCAAATTTATTGACACTTTCGGAACATACCCCGAAAACTCCAACCACAAGTCAGTATTCAAGATGGCTGACTCATGTGTTGCTAAACGCGCTAACGCGAATTTTAATCTAACAACAATCTTATTTTGAAGGCAAGAAACATTGAAAGAAATTGTTATCATTCTATTGAACAGACAATTTAGCTCATATGTTATGTTGTACAAAAACCGCTAGTTGATGAACTTGTTAATACCTCAAAAACTAGACACACCATCATACTGTAAGTTCATACATGTGATTCATGGATTCATGGGTCTATAAATTATATCTTTACTGAGAATAACAACTCTTCCCCGTTCTTTAGATTCAAATGTCGCGTCGCATGCTTGTCTAAAATACTATACAATGATGATGTATTTTGCTTGATTAAATGTTAAATATAAGTTAGTGTAGTGTTTTGTATAAGGTTGTTCCCGGAGGGATTGCCAGAGAACTAGTGGTTTGTTGGCAATGTTCGGAAATGGCATTAAACTCCTGCAAACAAATAAATGGTGAAAGAAAATGAAACCGCATTAATACAAATGAGGGTACTATATATAATAATTGATTGTCAGCGCCGTACTCAGTGATGCTGTTGTAAAACAGTTGAGTAGAAAGTATGGTTATCTAAATAAGTTGTTCTCTGTCTAATTATCAACGAAAGTTCACGTGCAAGAAACGCATTTTGTGTATTGTAAACATGAAATGACTGGCTATGTTGAGCTTTTCTGTGGATGTGAAATTGACAAGAGCTTACCCACACCCGACATAGGCCGCCATAAGCAGCTTATTATAGCAATAGTTCTAATTGCCGCGACGGTACTATATCGAGTACAGGCAAGCGCTTTTAATGCTGACCATATGGTGCCATCAATGGAAGACGAATCAGCGCTCCAGTCGCGGTGACGTGAGATAGAACCTCTTCAAACAGGGCACCCGAGAGGTATCAGGATGTACAACGGAAGTGCCTCCACTAAAGTTCAGCCGTATGAACGTTCCGAGAAGAAATTGCGTGTTTTGTATTGGAAATCAAGAGTAAGCACACCGAAACCTGGTGTCCGGTATGGGTAGGTTCCACCACACGTCACGTCCGCATCAGGTTCGGTCCCACAGATGGCATCATATAGCTTTAGTATAATGGCAGAGTGTTAGCTGTTTATTACATGGATCAGTGACAGCTAGCGATGCTGTCTTCTGGAATTGTATGAAAATTTTAAATAAAAAAGAAGAAAAGAAAGAGAGCTAAATGTGGCCAGTCAACAAATATCCACGACTCGAAGTTATGCGTCTGCACGGACTAATTGTGTGATGTCAGTATTCCACTATAACAATGGTACACTGAACTATACTGTGCGACGAAGTGTACGCGTCGTCCAGAGTAATCGCGAATTTATCCACGTCAGACTGCGTCTCAATCCGGTGAAATCTTAGATTACGGTCTTTGATAATGATTGTTCCGTCTGCAGTCCAGGTACTACGGATCTTTTTGGCCTTGGCCAGGGAACGAGCCCGATATTATATGTCGCTCCGTGTGCGTGTCAGATCTTCGTTGAAGTAAATCCCGGTTTTACCCTGGGTTTTCAGTTGCGACAAACGAGCCATGACTTTCCTTCGGGAGCGATATGTGGCAAATTTAATTATAATGTCTCTTGGTGAATTGGGCTTCAGTTTACCAAGTCGGTGCGCGGGTCGATTCCTTCCAACGGTACGTCTGCGTCGATGGATTTGATGACATGCATGACCTTGTCGTCGACTGATTCGTCTGGCGTTTCTGGGATGCCCGAGTGCCTGAGACAGTTGCGCCTGCTGTATTGTTCAGACATGTCCAACCTGTCTTCCAGTGACTGAACCCTGGTTCGGAGTGTCTTGTTTTCGTTTTCTAGGTCAGAAATCTTCGCATGCAGCTCACATAGAACGCCGTCCACAATGCTGGCCGTCATGTCCGATACCTGCTCTTCGAACGATGACTTCAGGAGTTGACTGATTTTGTCAAGGTCAACCTGGCTTAGTTGGATGTGATGCCCGGTTCTGCCATTTCAGTGTCTCCGTCAGTTGTATTGGTGCGGTGCTTCTTCTGATCAGCCTGGTCAGTCGGAGAAGACAGGCAACGCTTCTTAGAATCAGTCTGTTTTGACGAGACTGGAGTTGCGCTCATGTCACGCTTATTTTGATGATGAGTATAGGTAAAAAATATGTTGGCGTGAGTGCTCCACTGGCGGCGAGTTACGAATACACGGGGTAAACAGGCTAAGTAAGTGTTTATCAATAAGGTCAGTGATGCGTGACAGCTTTGAATGGTGATAATATTTAGATTTAAAAAGTAAATAAGTCAATTTCTAACCTCATAAATATCCATCCATATATATAACACTATATTATATCCACATGTTGAATATCAATTCTCGTTTCATGCTAAATCTCAGTAAATTAGAATTTCAATGTCCGTTGAAAAAATATCGACTAACCCGCATGGACACCAGATTCCTCATAATTTATCACGTCTAACTACAACAATATTTTAATGGGTCATTTACTTGGCTAGAGGTTCAAACCTTCATGTTCACATGTTCAGTAGGAGGGCAGCGTTCAAAGCAGAGATAGTGTGAGAGTTAGCGGGGTCAACAGCACCCTTCAGCCCGTTAGTCACGGACATGTATCCAAGACTGGGTCCCGGTAGTAGTGTTTCCCTAGGCTACTCTCAGTGGAGCGGAGCGGAACAACGGCTAACAGCGTAGCAGAGCAGGAGACACCAGGAGGGAGAAAACTAAAGATCTCCACTGGTTATTACAAAAATAAGACGGTTTTTATCACATAACGGCACGTATAATTCCAGCACAAAAATATTTACACAACTCCCTAACATTTGATTGGCCCGTAGCAAGTCTCTGCCCAAAATTTATATCCCAGAAAACTCCCACGCCGAACTAGTTTCTACAGGTGCGTTGTCAGTGCTGTCAATGTAAACAAATGGCTGCCGTCTGTCAAAATAAACACATTGTCTTGATGAATTTATTTCAAATGCTGGAATTATAAGGAATGAATGGCCTTTTCGTGGAATTTATCGGGGATATAAACTTGGAAAAGTCGCGGGAATACTGGACGAGGCCTTCCACAAAAAGGCCATTAATTCCTATAATAACATACATAATTGAGATAAGCCATGTGAGTGTGTACCTTAGAAGATGTGCGATAGCTCATGAAAAATATTTACAAAATTTGCGATATTTTCTGTTAATAACAGAAAATATCACAGTTTCTGTAAATATTTGCATGCACTCTTCTAAGATAGAACATCACATGGTTTGTTTGATTGGTGGTGGTGGAGTGCGTCAATCGCGATTCCGGCTTTTACGCGACAATACGAGTATGTCGACTAGAAATTTACTGAATATGCGTTTTGGAATTACGACTTTTTGCGTTCACACAGCCATGCGTTTATATACGAAGGCGAAATCGCGAATACTCTAAAGACGAAATGTTGAAATCACGAAAATGCGAAATAGGCAAAAACACGCGGATTTTGTGGTTTCGCGTTTTTAGTGTGACAGCTGAAAATGCGAGATCTATGACGATGGACACAACCACCCAATATGTATAACGGTTGGCTGACTAGCTACAATGTTTCGCCTACGATAGCCATCTAGGCTACAACTCGACACTATAAAAAAGCGAGCAACAAAAGTACATACCCAAACCCATTGCAAAATATAGTAAACTGTATACGTCATAGCTTTAAATTAATAATTGTTGATGTAGCACTGGTTATTTGCGGGAAATCGAATGACACGGAAATTAGCTCGAAATTATTTCCTGGCCGACGCCATCATTGATATTATTGGTGCAATTTCAACTGACTATTTACACGGTAATGTTTTATCCAAGACTTATGAACATTACGGACCATGGACATAACGGACCCGGGCATAACGAACCAGATTTCAGGCGAAACGGACCGGATTTCTGGACATAACAGACCAGACTTTTCTGGATAATATTTTAAGATATATGGGAAAAGTAACCATACACTACAATATTTTATTTAAGTGATTGTATATCAAAGTGTATCAGAGGTATTTTAATGAATACAAGTCAAATCGTCCGATATTTGGTTAAATCGTCCGCTATTGGTTAAAGTCGCCCGCTAGTATACTATAGTATCTTGATACAATGCTATCCAAACTGGTAAAATTCAGTTTTGTTGCATATACCGAGGAGTTACCGGTTTTCGTGCTCATATTGAGTAAAGTAAAAACAAATAGAATAAACGACTTGCCTGAAAAGATATAAATCATGAACAAAGACTACAACCATCCGAGTTAATTCATGAAACATTGGTACGAACGCTGTGACGCCATGTAATATGGCGTAATTGTAGGCTGGGTAAACAGTATTCGTGCCCTTCCAGGAAATGAGTGTGCGAGGGTCTGCATGGAGGCTTCCTCAATTGTTTTTATAGAAAAAAAATAACAACAACGTTTCTTTTTTTTGTTTCTAATTCAATTAAATAAATATAATGTGAGAAGTACTGCATATTACTCACGAGAATATATGCCGATTAAATCGGCAAAAATAGTCGCAAAATTTCCAATTGGTTGGCATTGGTGCGTTGTGTGTGTGGCGATGTAGTATAAGAAAAGCATTACAGATTTACATTTGTCGCTGTTAAAAGGAAGAAGAATCACAAAACGTTACGTACATTTTCTAAGTGTATGTATACGTTAGCTATATCCAAAATTATTGTGAATTATATGTCTGACAATTCTGAAACTCAGAATATAAAACGTTTATTAATATCTGTACTAAATAAGCAACTAGCTGTTTCCAAATTCAATTGTTTTCTTTTATTACATTGAGTCCCTCTATACACTAATAATCGGCGTTTACTTGTCATAATGTGTCAACAACGGGAATTGGTGTTTGTTACTTTAAAATGAAAATTTTAAACAAAATAATGAAGATGAAAAAATACATTAATTAATACCGTCCAGACACCTATAAACGTACTGCGTCAGTTTTCGTGCCCATGTCATGTCGCGCGATTGACGTGAACGCGTTATATTACGTCACGTTTTGGACGCTGCCTTTGAAACAGCAAACACGAATCAATGTCCTGATAGCAAACGAATCCAGATTATATCTCTAAATGTTACTTTAAAACCACTAAAGAAAGACAGCGTTCATTTTCGCAAATCTACTATAATGTGTTCTTTCATCTTCATTATTTTGTCTAAAATGTTAAGTAACAAACTCCAATTCAGGCACAGCCACAGTGTAGTTGACACAGTTTGACAAGTAAACATCGATTATCAGGGGCCCATAACTTAGTCCAAAGAAGAAATTTGGAAACAGCTAGTTGCTTATTAATAAAGGTTTTACATTTTGAGCCTCAGAATTGTTTAGACATCTAATGCACAATACGTTTGGACATATAGGCTAGCTAATGTATACCTACACTTGGACAATGTACGTAAAGTTTCATGATGATTCTTCGTTTTAGTAGTGACAACTTTAAATCTACATGCTTTTCTTAAAATCGCCACAAACACGAATGTCAACGAGAATATCGGGACTTTTGCGAATAGTTTTGTCGATTAAATACGGCATATAATCTCGTGGGTAACGCGCAGTATTTTTCACATTATATTTTATTAATTTAATTAGAAACAAAATAAGAAACATCCTTGTTATATTTTTCTGTCAAAATAATTTAAGAATCCTCCATGAAGACCCTCACACACTCATTTCCCGGAAGGGCACGAATACTGTTTACCCTGTCAACTATATTACACATATTACACATCACTAAAATAGGCAGCGTTCGTGTCAATGTTCCATGAATGAACTCTGTTATCATGTGAAGTGATGAAGGGATGGTTGCAGTCTTTGTTGATGGTTTATATATATGTTCAGGAAAGTCGTTTATGCTATTTGTTTTGTATTTTATTCCATTATGGGCACGAAAACCGGTAACTCCTCGGTATATTTGCGCAAAATGAACGCTGTTTTTCTTGGGTCGTTTAACAGTAATATTTAGAGACATAATCTGGAATTTCTCGCTATCAGGGCGTTTATTCATGTTTACTGTTTCAAAGGCAGCGTCCAATCGTAAAGTAATATAACGCGTTAGGCGTCAATCGCGCGACATGACGTGGGCTCGAAAACTCACGTAGCATGATAATAGGTGTCTGGATGGTATTGAATAATGTATGGTCGAGACACCAGTTTCCGGGGTAGTCGGAGATTTCGGGGTATTCATATATTTTGTAATCTATAGACATGTGTGCATTCGCGATGTGCTTTACGTGAGGTGATTAAAATAAGCATGACTTGACGTACACTAAGTCCTTTAAAAATCCCACCAAATTCAGTGTTGGGACTAAATATTGGAAATTTTTGCCATTTATGTAATTTTGTTCACGAACCTACCGTGATTGTCTGCGTCCGCCATTAATCTGCTTTTTAATATAGTTAAATTCATAAACAATAGAAATGTTTCAAGTGTTCCTGCACTGTGGCTCATTCATTTGCGAGATGATCAACAGCCAATGAAAACTCGGGACGAATTAGCAGATGTATTGACACTTTCGGAACATACTCCAAAAACATCAACCATAAGTCAAGATTCAAGATGGCCGACTCCTGTGTTGCTAAACGCGCTAACGCGAATTTTATTCTAACTATAATCTTATTTTGAAGGCAAGAAACATTGAAAGAAATGTTTACCAATGGATTGAACTGACAAATTAGCTCATATGTTATGTTTTATAAAAACCACTAGTTGGTGAACGTGTTAATACCCCGAAAACTAGACCCACAATCATACAGATGTTGTTTTTCTAGATTCTGCCATATGATGCCATATCGCATAGATGTATGACAATTTTACATAATGCAATTCGGACATATGTCATATAAAGCCTATATCTTTGTAAATACAGTCGAAAATTAACAAACGTTTCAGGACACACATCAAATGAAATGCAATTAATCTTTTGTCAACTATCCACTTATTTGCGAAAAATATCATATATATATAAATTATTTTTATTTTTTGGGGGGGATTAAACTTTACGATATCTACGGAAATACGACAGAATATCCCACACACTGGGCGGATGCATGTACATCAACAGCGAACAGGTCAGCCCTGATCTGACAACGATATATATTTCCGATCACGTGGCATTGATTATAAGCCTAGATATGGAATTACTGGAAGGCATAGAATAGACACATATCTTTTTTATTGGCATGGGTAAATAAGACAAACAAAATGGCACAGTGTAGCATCTGATCATGTCGTTTCATGGAGGAATAAGATAAAGCATACCGATTAAATGGCAAACAGTATAGGCACTGATCATTTGTTATTGGTATGGGTAAATAAGATGAACTTAATGGCAAACAGTGTAGAGATTAACCAAATACTTTCATTGAGGAATAAACTACAAATGTATATGCATATCTATTTAATTAATTAACAAATTCCAGTTTGTTTATGAGGTTCAGTTTATCACACTTTAGCATTTATTGTTTGTACCAAGGTGTAATACCCGGATGTGTATTGTCAATTGGTGATTACACAGAAAATGTACCGTCTAGTAAATGACACCATGAATCGGTTTCATTAGTATGATATATAAGGCAAATCTATAAAAACACAAAACTTTGTTAGTTTTAATATTCTTAATGCATGTGCATGTGTCACGGTAGGGATCTAGTAACTCAGGAGAGAGAGTATGTATCTGTGCCTGGTTAGCTCAGTCGGTAGAGCGACCGCCTTGTAAGCAGGAGGTGCCGGGTTCGAGTCCTGGGTCGGGTGCATATTTTCTCTTCCTGTTACATTTGGCGCCCACTGGGGGACCGTGACTGACATATACTCCGAGATTGTCCCACAAATAATCACTGTACCCAATAAATATGTAATTCGTGGACGAATTTCAATTTGGCGGGGGAGTATGTCACGGTACGGATCTAGTAACTCAGGAGACAGAGTATGTATCTGTGCCTGGTTAGCTCAGTCGGTAGAGCGGTAAGCGGGAGGTGTCGGGTTCGAGTCCTGTGTCGGGTGAATATTTTCTCTTCCTGTTACACATGTAATTTAGATGTAAAATATGCACAAATTATCATAATTAAACTTAACATATATATCAACTCATTTACAACCCATTCATTTACTATTATAAAAGAATAGAACAAATCAGCATTCGCTTAATTTGCATATCTTACATTATTTCTAAACAAAAATCCTATCATAATATGGTGTCCTATTAAAATATTAAGTATGGCTACGAATTGACAATGGGTACGAATTGAGGAAAACGGACATTATCCCCCCCCCCCCGACATTATCCCCCATATATATTTTAACACAGGACAATATCCCCCCCTCCTCCCCTGTCAAAAAGACAGTTAGGACATTATCCCCCCCCCCCCACCCCCCCCATTGATTGAAAATCACAGGTAGGACATTACCCCCCACACACACATACACACACCTTTTGAAAACGAAAATTGTATGATTTGATTGCTTTTTCAACTGCACTTAAACTGATAATAATTCAATTAATTACGTTTCATAATAAAATGTGATTGTTTAATTGTTGATTAAATAATGTATGTAATTACGAGATGGTATTTGAATGCTCTAAGCGCAGCAGTCTGAAGTGCATAGGGGCTCTTGTAACAGATATAAATGAAAACCGATTTTCAATGGTGTTTGGTGTTAGGGGTGGGATGGGGGGATAATGTCCGGGGGGGGGGTGTAATGTCCTATACTCACGAATTGACCAACTGGATACGAAATGACCAAACTGGGTACGAAATAACTTGCTATGGGTACACATTGACAATATACTGGGTACGAAATAACCAAATTGGGTACGAAATGGTATAGGTACGAAATGGTATTGGTAAAAATTGACCAGGTACCTTCTCAAATTGTTTAAGGATGCAAACTTAAATATTGTGCTCGAACAAGCAGACGTACCAATGTACCGTTATAAATCCGCCAGGTAGTCAAAAGTGACCGTGTAAATATCCGTGATAAATATACGCATGCGCATTCAACATAACAAATAGTAATTTTCGAGACAGCTTTCGAATTTACAAGGCTTGGACATAAATGTCATATAAACACCCTCACACGGTAAAATACACATTATTTTACACCGGAATATTCGCTATTAATAATTTATTGATACAGCTTTGACAGTTTTGTGTCACTAAGTTATCAAACGCGCCGGAAAAACGATTGCAAAAATAATTCTTCCAACTGTTGCAAAGAAACTATCGCCTTAAATTGCTACCGAGGGGAGAATATCGCAGTAAGGTAGCAATTTTGTTTCTATTGGTTTACCTGCGCTGGTTCCGTGCCTGCACCACGGCAGTTTAACGGCGGTGTAGTCTAAATCGGGGCAAGAATCGCGGAAATAGTCCTCCATGGCAACCATGTTGCGGGCGACGTTACCCCCGAGCAGCGGAAAAATCAGTCTCTTATACACGAAACTCTGGGTGCCGTCGTCTAAAAATAACGACACATCAAGAACAAATCAATAATAACCCTTAGACCGCTATCTTAATTTTGTGTTCGTCTGCTGTTTATTTTCTATTTTCCATTTTCATCACAAACGTGCTTTAACAGCACTTTATAATAGTTTACAACATGCTTTGACAGCACTTAAGAATCATTTCCATTGTAAATGATTCTGAAGTGCTGTCAAACCATGTTTTTATTGAGAAATAAGGTAAGATATAAAAGCAACAGCCGACGAGAATTGTTGTGAGTAGCGGTCTAAGAGTTAATATATATTTTCCGAATGCTAGGTAATAATTGTGAACATTATAGCGATATAATGGTAAAGTGAAATCCCTGTAAACATAACACCTGGAGGTCCCAGGGTGTTCGGCTTAGAGAGGTTTCATTGTAAATCAGACATTTGATCATTCTGAGCCATAGTTGTGTGCTATGCGAACATGATCAGACAGTATCACCAGAGATAAATGACCAGGAAACTCATAAAAAATAAGATCACATGTGTTTTCTTGGTGTCCGGTTAAGAGAGGTTCCACTGTACAATTTTATTTCGTTTGACGTCGACAGGTTACTGGTGGTGACTGTAAGTATGTATATCCCCCCCCAGCGGATATAGAACACAATTCGTTGTATTGTAATGCATTGTAAACGTGTGTGTTTGTATAAATATGGATATACATGTAACTGGTTATATATTTAGTGTGTTATGGTATACAAAAGTATCAAGTGTATCAGGCTCGGCTCGGAAACGGTGATACCTACGCGTTTCCCAGTCTGATACCAAAACACATTAGTCTGGTAGACGTATAATATATTCATCAGGGACGTCACCAGGCCTGGCTGATGTGGAATACCAGTTTGGTGGGGATCCAATTAAGCGAGCGAGGCGGCTAGGGGGGTCCGGGGACTTGCCATCCCCCGGAACATTTTCAAAACTCAGATGCAGTATCTTGCATTCTATGGGTTCATGGGGGGGTTTCGGTCAAATATTTATCAAATTTAATTAGTTGCGAATGGTAACTCTTGCAAAATACTCCCGTAGATTGCAAGAGTTATCGTTCACAACTAAAATTTAATACATGTATGTGATTTTATAACAAAAACAACAACAATTATAATATACATGTAATATAATTATGATATTCAACAGATCCATATATTAAAAAAAATAAAAAAATTAGCCGGAAGCCCGGGCTTCCAGGCCTCTGCCTGGCGACGTGCCTGTCCATTACCTTTCAACTGCGCCGACGACATGGCGACGATACGTGTCACACCTGACCGTCGCATGGACGCCGCCGACACCTTAGCGAAGTCCGTATAGATAGTCACTGGCCGCCGGTTGAATGCGCTCGGCGCCCCTCCGAGGCAGGATATGAGGGCGTCCGAACCAGTGATCTCTTGTGTAAGAGTGTCTTCACTGAATATGTCCGCCTTCTTCACCTGAATGTATTTAATTACTGTTTGTTCCACGTTTTTCTGCCGACAAACTTTTGACTATTAAACACATTAAATCTAAAAAATATTTAAATGTAAGAAAACATAAGTTATTTGAAAATCGGTCCACAAATACAAACAAAATCTATTTTTAACCCCCATGTTAAATTTCCAAATGAAAATCATGTTTTGGCAATAAAATCAATATTTGGTGGAAATTCATCAAATAAAAAAATTGAGAGGGCGACTTTTTTGTTATTGATGAAAAACTACTTACATTTAAATATCTTTTAGATTTAATGTGTATAATGGCCAAAAGTTCGTCGGCACAAAAACGTGGAACAAATAGTAGTTCATAAACTCTAAAATTGGCAAGTGATTTTTGTCGCGCATATTCTTTCAAACAAAACTAAAAGTAACGTTAGCCACTTTTCTACGGCGGCCATCATGGATTGTGGCATAACCTCCATTTTAATGAATATGAAAACACCTCCACCATAGGTAACCCCTGTAAATATGCTGCGAATGATCTTGCATCGAGTTGATAATACAATATATCTTGTTTTTAACTTTCGCGAACTCTTAGCGTGAAGCCCATTGATTCGTTGACCCGCGTTTCGAACGCATCAAGTATACGGCATTGAGCGGGGGCAGGACGATCGTGGATTTTTCTCATGGTGGTAGAGGACCATTAGAGCAATGTGTCGAATGCGCCAAGTATGTGACCTTGACCCTGGACTTGCGGGGGGGGGGGGCGGGTGGGTGTGATCGTGCATATGTCACAGAGCGGTAGAGGACCATGGAATCAATGCGTATGTGAACTATCGATGAGTGCAAGGAAAATATAAGACACCCGAGCGTTAAGGTTTCGAACGCACCCAATTATGTGACATTGACCCTGGGCTTAGCGGGGTGGGATGATAGCGGTAGAGGACCATACATATATGCGTGTGTGAAATATCAAGCAGATCCGTGTTAGGAAATAGGAATTATAACACATTTACCTGAGCGCCAAGGTTTCGGGACGGACGGACGGACGACGGGACGGACGGGACGTACCGACGCCGGTAACACTATATGCCCCCCCCCCCCCCCTACGGGACGTACCGACGCCGGTAACACTATATGCCCCCCCCCACCCCCCTACGGGACGTACCGACGCCGGTAATAACACTATATGCCCCCCCCCCCCCCCCGCATTCGGTGGCGGGGGCATAACAATGTGAAATACAGCGATTACTATATGTGGGGACATCGAACTAGGCGCTATACTAGTTTCCTGACGAATTTACATTCAGCTGCATACAGAAGATAGTGCATAAACACGTTTTCGTCTAGCAACCAGTTACTAGACGAAAATTTAATTTATGTAATAGTTCGTCTCTAAGTAAAGCTGCATGGCATCTCGTAAAATAACTGGCGCATTTTTCGACGTGAAATATGTTACGCCGGCGCGGAGTGAGGCACCAAGGATAATATTTAATTGTTTTCGTTGGCACAACAAGCAGGGGCGGATCCATCATTTGAGGGACGGGGAGGGGGGGGGGTTGTCTAGTTGCGAAGGTAACTCTTTCAATCTACTCGCTAGCTACGGACGGTACGGGAGTATCTGCAAGAGTTACCGTTCGCAACTAGGGGATTGTCCAATTTTTGAGCTCTTCGAAATGCACTTTCCTGTGTTTTACGGCATTTAAATCACTTTCCTGTGTTTTACGGCATTTAAATCAGACTCCAACTGGTGGTAAACTGTGTGTGTGATCTACGTAAACTCCGTGGCTGAACGGGGGGGGGGGGTGGAACCCCGGAACCCTCCCCCCCCCCCACACCGCTAGATCCGCCCCTGACAATCATGTGGCGGCCCGGGGGGGGGGGGGGGGGTAATCCCTAACTGTATGTGATGCTACACTTTGCGCACACGCATTAACAGTACAACATTTTACTGCAATATGTTCAATATGTAGAATACACACTACGCGATGTTATAAATAGAACGGCTAAAACATACATTACCTCCAGTTTCTCATGCACCAGTTTCATTTTATCGGGATTCCTGACCAGTGCCTTGACCTCGTGACCCCTGGCCAATGCTGCCTGGACCACATATCCTCCAACATGTCCTGACGCCCCTACAATCACGATCTTCATTGCATTAATCACCAAGTTGGGGTTCCATATAAAACATATTGTAACAAAAACACAACCCGCGCCCCGTGTGTGCACGGTATCGATCAAGTATAACGTACACCACAGGCGCTTGGCGAACGGTTAAGGACCTACTGCATATAATACCATTCTTTGCTTCGAAGACGATAGCTTCGTAAATGTGATTGAATATTTGTGTAAAGTGTAGCTGACCATATTCTTCTTAGTGTATATTATACTGTGCATTGAATTGCCATCTGAGCTATCTTAGCATTGAAGAAGTATCTGTCAGTTTCACCGCTTGTAGCGTTTGACACAGACAGCTACGAATTTGACGAATACAGTATTAAAAGTAGTTCAATTTGATTTAAAAAATAATTATTTACAACGTCCCATCCGTTATATGTAGCCCAAGTCCATACCAACTCTGATTTCGGATGATCAATGTGCCCATTGTTTTAAAACACAGAAATCTGTATACAGGCTATATAGAGTGCACAGTTATACAGGCTATCGTACATGTACACATATTATTTACCATGTTTGAGTGCAATAAAGAATATGAAATAATTGATAGCGCGCTGTAAATTATTATCATTGCGACATGGTATACAATTTTAATTGGTTTGTTTGTCAAACTTTTTGCTGTATGTGTCAAACGCTACAATAGGTGAAACTGGTCGATAGCTTGTAAATACTAAGATGGCCGATATGGCAATTCCATGCGCCGTATAAAATACATTAACTAGAGAATGTTCCCAGAGATATAATACATAAATCCCATCACATTTACAAATTTATCTTTGAATCAGATGATGATCAGATATAGAACGGGTCATTAATAATTATTATATTATTTGTCCACCTACCTTCACCACCGATTTTCCTCGACACATATGAAAGACTCGACCTATCACATAAAGAAATCACATTACCACACCGACTTGGATTCGTACTTTACATTACGTTTATTATATATGGGTATTGTTGTATGTCACAGGTCCGAGTCTTCCACCTGCGTTTCTCGACAGTCAATGCTCTATATTTTAATTGTTACCGTTCTGCGTCCGTCTGTTAACAGTTTCAAACTGTCCACCGGTGTTGGTCTGATTACGCAGGGATTTGTGAGTGACGAATGGACAGAGCTGATACAACTGATAATTGTATAATCAAAGTATTATCATCATGATGGCCGTGCAAAAAGTAAGACGATCGCCGGGGTGGGTGGTTCACCCACAGACAAAGTAGGTTAGTTTACCCGAATGACACGGGCGTGTTAGTCATCAATGTGCGGAAGCTACTGGTGAAGATCAGACAAACTGATACCTGGACATATGCATATTTCGAAAGTACATTCAAGTTTCACCAGACGTGACATGCATTGCAAAACAGTAGATCGGTGTCAATTATTTCATTGACATGTGCAGAGTGTTAGCCATCAATTTGAGGAAGCTACTCGTAACATTTGGTAAATATCCGACTAACACAGCTGTCACATCAGGAATGACAACGACAGTCCAGTGATGATATATGGCTGTGACTGGGAAAATGGGCGCATGGGATTTGTTACCAGTGTATCTCCTGATCAAATAGCACACTCCTGTAGCCTGATAACCATCTATATTGCTTGTTAGAAGAATTACGTATGTTTCATTGATATAATGGCGAACAGTGCAGATCCTGATCAGACTGTGCGGATAACGCTGATCTGGATCTACACTGGCCGCAAACCCCATAACCACATTTCTCCAGCCACAGTCACATATTAGTTGGGCCACCAATCAGTGTCGAGGGAATATTGCAACCGCGACCTCTACACGAAGTAGGTCATGATGATGATCGCTTGCAGTAGTCAGGTTCGATTTCAACCGAGCGGTCAGGCCTTCTCAGCCCCTGTGGCTAAGAATTTGTCAAAACAATGCTTGCTGTACAAAATTATATAGTTGTTTTGTACAAAAACATAATCTTCAGCAAAATATATGCAATGAACCACGAACCGCTATTTATCAGCAGGGGCGATAATTCGTTATATTTCGCTTAAAGTGCATGTAACGACTTACTGTAAAAATGTTATCAAACTTCATGGATTATCAGTTGTGCTGTAGATAAGATATCATCCATGCGTGTCCTTACGGCGTAAGGATTTGCTTCAATGAACATGACCTACCTGTAGTATCTGTGTATCAACAACAATGTGTGTTTGTATAACATCACTCATGTATTTTTAGTTATCTTTCGGTGACGAAGAATTCTATCATATAATATTGACATTTGTCCCATATATTGATTTTGTTTACCATTGTCGCTAAATTAGGCTATGTGACCATATCAAATTCTAAACTTATATTATTAATTTCATAATTAGCTTTCAAATCACCTGGGGGAATTATTACCCTTGAATAATTATTAAATGTAAGTTCATATTCGAGTCTATCACCTAACCCAGATTGATAATATGGTATATGAGCTTCAAGGAGTTCAAAATCTATTGGTATATAGAATCGATTACCAAATGTATCTGAGATAGCTTTATCTTCAGCGTTTGTAGAACTAGCATTTGCTGCCCCAGTTCTTAATTTTGTTACATTTGAACCTGTACTAGTATCTATACCTTGATAAACCATATTACCTTGCTCTGAAGGTGTTTTCCATATATCGCGATAGATGTAATACACATCTGAATCGTCAACTGACATAATTTCATTACCAGATATTGTAATAGCTGTTTTCTTGACTATCGCACGTCCAAGATTTTGAACCACTCTGCGATCGTCATCAGTGGATGAAATTGTAAAAGCTAAAGGCACAATCAAATCATTTGGTCCTAAATTTGGAACGAGAACTAAATGATGATGATTTTGATAAATTGTAGATGGATTATTTGTAATTGTAATTGATTGTCTTATACCTTGCACTCCCAGCGGTTCTCTTAAATGTCTGTAAGGATTAAGTTGTCTACCATATGTTGTCATTTTTTGTATTTATAAATTATAAATTTTAAAATAATAAATAAAAAATAAATAATGGCCGAATGTGATAACTTTATGCATTACGACAATGAAACGTATGACCCTGATGAATCTACAATAGATACCAGTGTAACTACACCAACTGTTCAAATGGAACAATCAACTTCGGAGATGGAACTGTCCCAATCGTGTGTGGATAAATGGGCTAACCTACAAACTGTACCATTTCGGGCTCAAAGGTAAAGACCTTCGCAATATTGCTGACATGAACAGAAACATGCAGAGACGTGTCTACACTCAAGGATTACTGTCTGACTGGCTTCCAATACAACAAGGTACCAGGCAAGGTGCAACATTGTATGCATTTTACTACACCGTCTATATAAATGAGCTGCTCACACTCCTTCAAAATGAGAATGGTGGACTGAAAATAGACGGCGTTAACGTGTGTGCACCAACGCAAACAGACGACATCGTGTTACTGTCGTTATCCAAATACCAAATGCACAAGCTACTGCACATCTGTTACCAGTACAGTTGTACATGTAGTAGTATTTGGTGAAAACAAAGTGACTTCCAACCGCTCAAATAGAACATGGACATACGGAAATACACCAATTGCAGAAGCGGAACAACATAAACACCTTGGTGTTGTGCAAAATAAGTATTTTAAAACACCAGGCAATATAGACACTGTCCTACAATTAATGCGAGGTACATTCTTCTCGCTTCAAAGTTCCGGTGTACACGTCGCAGGCGTAAATCCGAGCACAACCATGAAACTGTATGACGCGATCGTCCTTCCCCGAGCACTATACGCGTGCGAGCTATGGAACACGATAAGTGCCACGGACATGCACAAACTCGAAGTGGTACATCGCATGTGTATTAAAATCCATAAAAGTTTTCCCAAACGAACACGCACTGATATGGCCCTCGGTATGGTAGGCGCTACAAGTACTGAAGGATACATAGACTTGCAAAAGCTGATTTTGCTTGAAGCGTTATGCAGAACTGATCCGTCATACACGGTCAAACGTTTGCTCGTGTACAGACTCCACCTGTACAACATAACGTGCATAGACACATACCGCGGATTTATTCCTGACGTCATTAGAATACTCAAAAAGTATCAACTAGAGGACCATATAATATGGTTCGTGGACAGTGGTACGTTCCATTCCAAATATGTTTGGAAAAACATGTGCAAATGTGCAGTGAAACGTCACGAAGAAGCCGCCTGGTTATCACGAATTACAGAACCTGAAAACCTGAACTTGAAGAATCACACAAAGTCCCTCGCTGTCTGTTTTCATTCGGCCTGTCTATGTGTTACAGTTGTACAGGACGATATATGTACAACATGCGATGCTGCGTGTGATGACGAACTGGAACACCGTATATTCCACTGTGAAAATAGTACTATCCAAAACACTATTGAAACTTTTTGGATACATGTACTCAGACAGTTTGGTCCAAATCTGTGTGACTATCTGAGAAATATGAGCAATATCAGCTTCATAACATGTGCACTATGTGGAAACACAGAGCGTATGCTGACTATGCTCACACTATCAGCGTATGAACAACTCATAATTTGCTGTGCCACACTCTTCAGCAAATTATTCTCTATATAAATGCAACAATATATATTTGTACAATCCCTGAAAGTTTCATGAGACATATGATGTATGATATGAGTATTCCTTATGCTGGATGCCTCCGCGATACGCCATGACTGCTATGTATCACAACGCAATATTGCCAAAATGCCATCAGAGCCTATCATATTCAACGGGGGACAGTACGACCACTGGTCAGCCTGCCAAAATGTGCCGACTGACCTAGGATCACACTGACCGCTGAACCGTCTCAAACACGTTCGTCAAACATTAAGGCAAATGTGGTTGCATCATATACACAACTACTTAACGATACGTGTGTATATATGTAAATTTCTATACCAATTACGATATCTTACTATAGGGTATACCCATTCATATGACAAAGAGAAGGTGAAGGACTGGCAGCGAAACCAAAGGGTCCTCGAGAAGGATTTTCGGCATCTGGCTGTAATAGATCCCTTTTAAATTTCCTATTACAGATATCTTATTATAGGGTATACCCATTCATATGAGAAAGAGAATGCTAAGGACTGGCAGCAAAACCAACGGGTCCTCGAGAATGAGTTTCGGCGTCTGGCTGCGATAGATGCCTTCTGAATTTCCTATTAGAAATACCTTTACAACTGGGTATTGCCATCCAGCAACATGTCTACTATGGATGATAACGAAATTCTTGCAGAAATGCCAGACCCAGTTCCAGAGGGTCAATAATTTATCGACCTGGACACCCAGGCCCCTCCGTCTGTGAAGCTCCCAACCGACAGATATAACATGGGCTGAGATTCTGAACGACGCAAAGGCGAGAAATCGGTGGCGCCTTTGTGGTCTTCTATACATGGACGGTTGAAACATAAGTCCCCCTTGAAGTTGGTGAGCTGTACGTGGCAGAGGGCATTGACATCAAAGCGGACTGCATCCATGAATAACACGATGACAGACGACAGAGCAGCTCACCTTCTCAAATAACTCCCACAGGGTGAGTACATCCTGAAACTCAAGTATCTACGAGAGCAGGATGAGGGAGATTGGGTGGTCGATGATACATTTGACCCCGTAAAAGCAGAAAGGCGGAGGGGCCAATGTGTTGTAACCATGAACAATGACAAAAACCCGGTACATTGAGCGGGGTTGATGGACCATACTACCAAAACGCCTACCCAGTCACCGCGGTCGTCTACGGCCTCCCGGACACCGCCAACCGGTATCCGATACGCGACGGCGACCTCAATTGAGAGTTTTGGATCACTTTGAATGCGTTTTCAGAGGTCAATGACTCACTGACGCTCGGAGACGGAAAATAGAAGCATGGTAGGTGAGAGTTCACCGGAGCAACGGTCGACGATATGACCGCTCTTGTGAGGGTCCTCAAACGTGCCATCATCCTGCAAGACATAGCTGGCGTGGACACTGGCAAGTATGGTAGAGATGGAAATGGTTACCATCGACCAATACAGCTTATTTGCCACAACGGCCACGCGTGGTCAAAATACCTGCGCTTCCCCCTGTCTAGAGACGTTTACCCGTACGAAGGCGATGTGCGGGAAGCGATATGAGAGGTAACACGAGACCAGCCTATCGAAATCTGGCTTCTTGGGGACGGAGAAAACAAACTGGTTCAACGTGGACCAGTTCGTGCTCTAGGACGGTCGCACCCACCGATCTCGACAACCTAGTTAAAGCATGTACCGATCTAGGTAACCCCAAATTGACAGAAAATGTATTCGGCCTCAGACATGCTGCTGCGGTCACAGCCAGAGAGAAGAACGGATGGAAGCCCACCCCGGCCAGTCTCCTCGATGATACGAGAGACGTCGTTAGCATTGAAAGCCTGCTACCCCGCCAACTTCAAGGGGAAGGGCGAGGCTGAGCCATACTTCGAACGGTTCGGTCACCCAACCCACAGGACGACCTGGGTTGCGATCAACGGCTCTCTCCCAGAAGACATTGGCACAGGCTTTGCGGAGGTCCAGGAGTGGACACATCTTTTGAGACACCAGCCGCGGCGGCGAAATTCTTAATCGCCGCGAGCCCTTTCCAATAGTTCAGATCTATTTACGCGTCTGGTAGGTTTTAATATGTCACACGGTGGTGCACAGGATGCATATGTGCCGGAAGACACCACGGTAGAGACCCTCTAGCACATCCAGGATGAAAACTGTCTTTCTACACGCCTGCAGATGATGACCGAGTGGGTGTCTTTTGGTAATAGCTGATTAGTACAGCACAAGGACAAACATGCCACCTCTGGCGTGTTTGTGATTTGGATCATGGCAACTTCGCTGGCGTTCTCCACGCGTCGCCCACTACCGTACAGTTGATCATCGTCGGTTGTCCTGAGGTCGAGCCACAGGGCATACTGAGTGGTCAGAAACTCTCCCAAGGAAACGTCTGTCAGGGCTAGTTCTTTCGCGACTGCAGCAACAACAGGATCACGCTTTGAGTCGCCGGCGAACTGTTTCTTCGCCTCGTCCCACATCTGGTAGGCACGCATACCCTGCGAATACAGCTGGTCGGGGACCCCCTCAATGGTGACCTCAACGTTTGTGCTCTTCGGTTGTAGAAGGCATTTGCCTCTCTGGCGAAAGCGTCTGTCAGGGCTTCAAAGAGCTTCAAACGATATCCCTCATGCTGCGGGCCGGCACGTTCAGGGTGATGTTCCACAGTGTATCACTCTTGTCTCTGACGGCGGCCTGCGTACTGGTTGCGGATGATTCTGGCTGGGTGACTATATCAAACTCTAGGATGATGTTCTCGACGCTGTAGCTGGCATTGGCATCGCCCGTAGCCCTGGTCATTCGGCCGTAATCGTTTAAGGTTAGCTCGTATTCTAGGCGGTCCCCCAGCGCGCTCTGGTATGTGACTCTCGGGCAGTTCAAAGTCTAGTGGAATGTAGAAGCGGCTGCCGTATGCCTCTGCTATGGAAGTTTCGTTTTCCGCCCCATCCCGTTTATTGCTAGCGCCCATTCTGAGCCGGGTCACTTTCCTATCGCGACTCGTGTCGATACCCTGATAGGACGCATTCTCGCGTGCTCGTGTAGTCTTCCAGAGCTCGCAACAACAGTAATACACATCAGAGTCGTCGATAGACATCACTTCGTTCCCACTTTGTTCAATAGTCGTCGTCTTCACAATCGCCCGGCTAGATTATGGACGACTGTTCGATCGGCATCTGTCGACGTCAGGTAGATCGTGAAGGCGAGATGAGCGGTGCCTGGGACGATCAAATCATACGTGCCGAGGTTGGGGAACCGCACCAGAAGCTGGTCTATCGTGCTAGGGTTATTCGTGATTACCACGGACTGGCGCACGCCTTTGGCCCCTATGGGCTGACGGAGGCGTCTGTATGGATTGAGCTTGCGCCCGTATTGACTTGAAGCCATTGTATTGAACCAATACATGTGATCGTTCAATACGTTGGCTATGACAAACTTTGATAACTACTTTGAAATTCAGGAGGATGTCAATGCCGATGCTGTGGTGCTGTGAACGCCGAAGTCAATACTGATGTCATTAAGGGCACGGGGGCCATCAGTCGCGTCTGGCAATCGATGCAACAAGAGCTAATGCGGGGAGCCGTCGATGACTATTATATTTCCTTGGCCAGAAAGGAGGGACCATTATTCAATATTTAAGCTTGTCAACGGGCAAGTCCAGTTATAGGCCAACCCCGGCCTGCCTCTCACAAACCATCGTACCGAACCGCTTGCGCTGCCGATAATATCTGGTCGGCGCGGTGAGGGCAACATCATCAGAGACGAATTGGAGTTTTTGGATTGGAGGAGGAAGAAGCTAGCCCCGAAAGCAGTCGCAGCCCTTCAAACGGCTAACAATAGGCTGGGGCTGTCGCCGCTGCCGTGGATACGGTATAGCTGTATGGGCTTGGACAAACCGCAACGGATACCATGGACACAATCAAGACCACTTTCACAGAGATTATTATGAGATCATCAGAACCATGGATGACCCTCGACTAACCCTCTGCGAGCTTAGTGGGCTGGACAAAGTAATGTGGACAAAAACCGGCGAGTTGACCAACAGCCTGGCCGAACTATCCGCTCTGGATGACCGCATCGCTCTGGAGATCGAAGGTATTAATGACTTTTGCATACGCCGCGTCGCGGAACGTTTGTGCAACCTGGAGGATGAGCGAGCCGCGCGCTTCGAAGCGACCTCGGCGAATAGAGAGGCTGTATGGTCTCAAATAAACCGCATCAGAGAGACAATAAATCGATTCCTCCACGAGAAGACAATGCTCACTGAGCGTATCCGCACCCTCTTTTGGGAGCAGTGGATTACGATCGCATCTGTCGCATCATTCGCTTGGAATGGCAATATCGACACTGGTGCTCGCGCTCACGGGAGGCGACGGGGGCGTCCCCATCCCAGAACCAGCTCCATCCGGTATTGGCGGCCTTGAAGAATGGTTGAAGAAGCACCTGCACGCCCTCGGGCGCTCCCTGACAGCACTGGCCGGGAATACAGCGGCCGCTTTGCCCAGAATTATCAGCAGCCTCGTTTCCTGTCTTCTGACGATCTTAGGGAAGACGACCGAGTGGTTAGCTAAATATTTGTGGGCTATGGTCCATGCGGTCGGAGGCCTGCTGCTTTTCGCTGTCCGCCGCTGGCTAGTTCCACACCTAAAGCGCGAGTAGGCCGATGGCGACCCCGCCAACGATAACAGCCGTTTTCTGGTCATCATGCTGACGTACTGCGTGCGTTAACGACGCAGACATGACAGGTGGTGCCTCTTCCTTCGGAACTGCGACAGGCATATGTACGACCTTTCCATCAGAGAAGCTGTCGTGCGTTTGCGGGTTTATATTCGCTGCATTGACATGGTCATTGCGACCTAAAGCCAGAGTATCGTGGGCGATCAGTATTTCCTTGTTGTAGCCGGCTATTCGGCCGACACTCAAGATCTTGTCGATTGGCGCCATGTACAGGCCGTGTCCCCCGAAATGGTCCACGTGTGTGCCCGCATACTGTAAGACGGCTTGGTATCGCTTGATTTCCTACGGGAGGTGAACTGGAGATGAGATGGCGTCCACCACGTTCACCAGAAACTGTTTCTGGGCGTCGAACACTTTGCCCGTTCCCACGATAGGAGTTCGTACCTGGGCCTGTGCACCAAGGATGGTCCAAACTTATATATGAATAGAGTCGTTTAGACGCGGAATACCAGCCCGGGTGAAGCCATCGGATATGTCCGGAATAAAGGTGCTCCCAGCGCCTTCCACCGCAGGGTCCTGCTGAATGAAATCAACGTCGGCATGTTTAGGTGGGAGCCAATGACAGGAAGATACGCCACAATACAGACCGCCCGAGACTTCCGGGCTGAATGTCATTTTTGCGAGATCCAAATTCCCGACGTTCTGACCCGCGATGTGCCTGTCTGAATTATCATGCCTAAAGTCAGTCTGCTTCCAAGCCATGTGGCCCCATATGTAAACATCTCTTAGACGGTCAAATTCGCCGCAGAGTCTTTCATACGTCCTACGGTCGTAGGTATTTGATACGGAATCCCAGGTAATGTCCTGCGGTTGGGCAACCTTCATTTCTGCCAGAATCCGTTAAAGCGCGACAGAGTAAGTTTCAACGACGGTAATGCTCGGCCTCAGAAAAGTGTACTAAGACAATCGTGGTTAGCTCGGGCCTGGTTCGTATACCGGAGACAGTCCGGTAAGTTTCGCCCTTACAAATCCCTCCATTTGCACATGAAGCAGTTGAACACGACAAATAACACGTGCGACGGGGCGCCTAGCTCCCTTCTCAAGATCGTGCATGCGGGCGACGCACACTCTTTGGGGAAACCGTAACCATAGTAATATTCGACGCCACACCAATTAAAGTTCCAGCGGGGAGTGTTATAAACTTCGTCACCAAGACCGCCGACATAGCGAGCTCTTCCACCGTTGTGACATTATTAATCTTGCCTGATTTATGGTGGATGACACTATATGAAGCTATATCCTAATTTACCAACGGCGGACCAGGACATCCCAGCGGATTCGACTGCGTTCAGCCCGCCGCCTAGAAGTCCAGAGCAAAAAAAGCATGACGGCGTCGTTGTCCTTGCGCGGACAAAGAGAAACAGCATTTACGTCATCATCAGCAAAACCAATCCAGACAACGAACTTTTGGATGGCGATTCAAGTCCGTCTGTGACGAATGGGACCGATATCAGGACCTGAAGGATTTGATCAGGTCTAAGTATAAGTCCTCTCGACCTCAGATTCTCACAGACGCCGCCGTAAAAAAGGCTCGTCATGGAAGGAAGGGCCGAAGAACCGAGAAACATCCTAGAACGCCTTAGGACGTAATATCTGTGTTCGCGTTTCTGGCCCGGGAGGTCCCGCCGCCGCCATATAGTCCTAGCATCATATTTCCTAGCGCACCCCCTGATGTAGCGGTACACCTGAGGTACCATTGCGAATGAAGACATGCCAACATTGATATATTTATTCCACGAATACCTGGCGAAGAATTTAATCCCGCACTACAAAATAAAATCCGAAGCGAGGGTCAAATGGGTTTGTATATGCTTTGGAAAAAGTCCGTATGCGCGGGAACGGACAAACGCATGCTGACGACTAGCTGCCATTGAAATCGCATCTGGGCGTCGGGCCAAAAATACCCCTTCCAACATTTTTCAGCCTGGTGGGGTGTGTCAGTCTCAGGCGGGGTGATGGGGGTCGATGGATCGAGGCACAATTTGAGGTACATAGCTCCCCAATTATTAATGCATTCATTTAATTTATTTAGCTTCGTTAATGGCAGTATCTACGGTGTTGGCTATCTGTTTGATTTTCAGCCACTTCTTCGGGTTCAGAGGTATACTTCGGATGGAGGCCATTCCGTTGTTGATACGCCGGATATCGAGAATAATGTAGCCGTCCCGATTACATACGGTTAATATAAACGCCGTCCCTCGGATCGTAGCGCTTTACGAAAACGCAAGCCGTTCGGCAAAAAAGGTCCGGGTTCGACCTCACGCGGGCAAAACCCTTATGGGCACCCTCGCTAAGCTTTGGCTTTAAATTCTTCTTTCTCTTCTTGTTTGTGTTATGCTTAGCAAAGTGTCATATGGTGCCGCCCACATCACTCCATCCTTCGACTGGTCTAGGGCACCCTCCTCCTCATTCCGCTCTAGACGGTTCTTCTTGGCAGTCTTTGAAATGTGTGGGCAAGGCCACACGTTGGCAACGTTTCGTCTCGGTGTCCCGAGGCTGGCCTGGCGTCCCACGTTAATGAAAGATGTTACGTTGTCATATATAAACCCTAGCCCTGTTATGCAATCAGGGTTTTATTTCATTTTTATTTAATTTCACCAGAACAAATCCGTTTTTATGCGATAAAATAGGGGTATTCACTCCAAATTGTTGAAAATAAAAACAAATAATAAAAAACATTCAGACATCCTGGTTTCCGCTTGAGGAGTTGTGGATGTAAACATACTAGAGAACCTGACACCGTGACCCGCAGTATATAATACTACACTCAATATGTATGTTCACACATCGTGAAATTGTAAATACACGCATAGGGTTGTAAAGAAAATTGTCGTTTATCTGTGGAGCTGAAAGTAAGCCATTGACATTTGGTTTTACCTAAGTTCATTGTGTCTCTTGATTTGGTTTAGTCATTGCAATGAGTATGTCTAAAAGGAAAACGAAAGAAAATCAACGATTTGCCCGTGTAACCCACCAGCATTCGGTAAACCGCACCCTATGTGTACACGTCTGGAAATGGGCTGGGGGCTTTTTTGGCCCGAACTAGCTGATATGTTCACCCCCACCCCCTCTATCTGCTGAGAGCCCAAGTCGGTGGGTTGTGGGCGGGAGGTGGGCTGGAAACCCCGACGAGGCCCAGTTGAATTGGGTTATTGGCCATTTTAAAAGTAGTAAGAGTATTACTGATCGTACTGCTTTTGCGAGGGGGCCAAGTGATTCTGGTGTGGCGAGGATCTTGCATCAGCTGAGGATTATTCTGATTTCATGGCTGCATATATAGATTTGTATTGCAAAAACATATTCAGTTCTGATTTTGGGATTTTACCCCCATTTGTACAGGTAATATATTGGATTTAGTACTAAGCCCATTGATCAGGCCTTAAATGACCTTAGCTGTTGATAGGCCGTTAAGCTCCAAACAAACAAACAAACTTATCAGTGATTAACTTATAACCCAAGAATAATATTTAAATCCTACATGTAAAATGGTATCGTAACCCAACATTTCGATTTAATAATAACAGTTAATAGTATACAACTATAGAGTAACACCAATGACACTAAACAGAATGAACGCAGATATTTACAGACATGTATATATATCCCAAATTTACAGCTGTATCTGTCATGTTTTACATATGGGAATAATGTTTCCCATCACTCTTTGTTAATGCGAACCATGTACAGACACAATTGCAAAGCAAACACATCAATCCACTCATGTAGTCGCCATGTCATCACGTATGACGTGAGTCCCCGCAAGCTATTTTTAGTTGTGTCGTTGCCAGGGTGACAGACACAAGATGTCCCTGGTTATCAGTGAATATGTTGTAGAATTTTGAACATCCCTCAAAATCGCCATCGTAGTTGTCGCTTGTTGATTTTTGAACACCACTCAAATTATCGTAGTCATTGATTGCAGTTGAACATCCCTCGAAGGTGTGATGGCTAAATAGTAGCATTTTGCTGCTCATATAATCTGTTGTTAAGGCCGTCGGAAAATTATCTTCAATCTAGAATGATTTTTCAAAGCCCCTTGACTTTAATTACATGTATGTTGTTTCAGAAGTATATGTTTAAATCGCACACAATCGCTAGTTTATGACTACTGTACATTGTACCATAACTTATATTCAATGTCGGTTGCTGAGTTGAACTCCACCAATAGTTGACAACTACATGAAATTTTACCAGGAGTGTGTTTACTGTTCAGTAAAACAATCTCTAGACATCTGCACATTTATTAAATATAACAGGCTTTACTTAAACGCCGAGGTAGTATGGTGTTTGCAATCTGTGTCTACATGGTCTTATAACAATTAAATATGTATGGATAATGTAACACAGGTACGTGAATTAATTATGTTCACTTAATAAGTCATACATTACACATATATGGTAACATATATACACGTTATATTTTCATCAGCGAAGTATTTTTAGATAACATACGCTGGACTTCCACAATGATAAATGACAAGCATGTACATTTCCGTAAATCACCGGTGGCATAGTAGCCAATATGTACAACTTTGTGTTCATACTCTCTTTCAATAAAACCAGTCGTTTATTAACATTTCTTGATTGTGTGACACAAAAACATACGCATACAATAAACGTTACCGATACTGTCTACAAAACAATAATATCAAACGAGTTATTACTATAACAATACATGACCTCATACATATAGCAAAGATCTCACTCACCCTATACAAACCCAACAAAATGTTGTACTCATGCATTCTGTCAGAGTACCATGATATTTATTATTGAACATGTGTACCTTAATCAGCCTTACATCACAATGGCACGTACCGGGTTATATACTGATGTATATGCTATGAATATGTATCGGTGTATACTTACTATCGTAAGCCAAACAACTTAAAGTTAATAATGACCTTTAAAACAAAAATTCAAATTTAAAAGTATTGCATTGCTATCATTCCACTTGTGATTAACACACGAGAAACATTCTAAAATCTAACATATTCCTGTAAGAAACTTCTTGCCTTTCATCAACAGAGCATAAACTATCTCATCCAATCAATACAAATTAAAATCCCACATATGTCTGTAAGCAACTTCTTGCCTTTCATCAACAGAGCATATAATATTTCAACATTAGAGATCAACTTGATCTCAATTGCAAACAAATTGTTTGAAGTCTGGTCATGTTTATAAAAACCTCCCGATTGGATGCATTTGCTCAGTGGTTTTATATTCATGTTAAATTAACATTATGCCAACTTGCATGCATGTTAATGGATTCAAACGTCACTTGTACATAAAACATTTTCATAAATAAGTAACGTACATTTTTCTATAACTAAATGATATGTGTACGACTTCTATACACATATTTCAGTTCTGTGATTCCTATGTACTTAACCTTTACACATATTTACTCATTGGTAGCAAGCATCCTGCAACCGATGAACACAACATTAAGTAAATCAAGCATAGCTATTATCAATAATCCGGTACTAATTAAATGGTTTGGATTTATGTAAACACATTTAAATTAGATGTTAGAGTTTTCGAACATATGGTTAGTGATCGTTAACCATATTATTTTCATTATTTATAGGATGTGACTCAAACTTATTATGTCGAAAATGTGACTATAATGTTTAGAAAACAGTAAGCTATTTACTTGAACAAAAACTAACATTCTTACTGACCAATCACATATCTATATTACGGGAAATATTACCACTTTAACATAGTTCACCGTATGATACAGATTGTCTTCACGTGTAGTACGTGTTTTACATGGAACAATACGTCTTTTTGCTTTTCTTTATAGTTTCCTGATAAATAAAACAGTCTTCTATTTTAACACAATGCTTTTTACCATACAAATATCTTATATATTCAGGTTTGCCAGCCTAGAGTAATTATCATTTGAAAAAACCCAAACCCTAAACAGTTTATTAGCGGTCAATGGTTTCAATTACTTGGGAATTCCCCTGGCTAATAAACACATCATTAGCCCGTGCCACTTCAGTTGCAAGTTGGATAAAAGCATCCCCAGTGTAAACACCTGCCATAACTTAATTAGCCAATCAATGTATTGAGAAAAAAACATGCAACAAGACTGACCACGTGAAATATCTTCTGTGTTACTATCCTGTCCAATTCACTGTCATGTGACAACAATGGTCGATACTTGTGTTAAGGCACCAAAACAAGTCCCATGTAGTGTTGCTGGGGTTTAATTAACGAAACTCAAGTACATCTAAAAGTCTTACTCATTAATTCAATTAATTTACAAGTTTATTAGCTACCTAAAGTTTTTATACAAAGTTAACATTTACTGTGATTCTGTACTTCGCGTTGTGCGCCTATACTTCGCGTTGTGTCCGGCTGTCCCAATGAACAAGCCTTATATACCCTTGGTCAAGCCCCTCCTACTGATGATCAGAATAAGTCATGTAAATGTAAATGCTTTGATTTAACGACGGCACTAGCTCGATGGCCTTGCATGTCGGGACCGACTATTTAAGTCCCTATCCGATAGGACTAGGCTAGCACGAAGTTGTCTTGCCCAAGGACACGCCGAATCGGTCATTCGGAACGGGACGAGGTGGAATTCGAACCAGGGGTCTCCCGATCCGCAATCCGACGCTCTACCTACTGGGCTAACCTGGCCACCTTTGATTAAGTCATCAGCAACCAATAGTATTTAAGGGACAACAAGGGAGTATCAAGAATAGCATCCAATTGGATTGAAGTAGAATGATGCAATCCTTGACATTCGGTAATTCCACCAAGTTTGGCAAGTGTCAGGGTCTAATGCGTCGCAAGGTGGACAGGTGCACCAAATGATTCTTCTTGGCCGTTATTTATGTGGTTTACTTTACAGATATGAACTATCGTCACCTCCCGCCATCAAACTGCCAATCATGCAGGTGCATTGTTAGTACTACTACTAGATGTTTAAATGTCATTCACATACAAATACCTTGCAGTCGAAACACATGTATTGTCAAACAACGCCAACGTGAGAATATTATGCATACCAAAGTTAACACATGTACCTACTGGATTCTACAATGTCACATGCGTTACTCTGTTTGCAGTTTGTAAAACAACTGTATAGACCTTTGACCGGCTGCTTAAGTGTGCTAGCTGATCAGGAGCTAGACTGACCACAAATAATCCTAATTTATTGCATAAAATGGGCCTTTGCAGTTTATTAACACTATGTACTACAACTCATAATACACTAGTGTAATATACTCAACGAACAAAGCACAGCAAAAGTATGTTTCCAAAATATGTTTAGCCTATTTTTCTATCAAATCTACTTTTAAAGGAAAATGTTGAGCTGATTGATATTGAATAATCATATGTGAGTTGGCCAAGCATGGTTTTACCAGTTCCGGTCCGTACATAGCTACGGTTGACTGATTGCATGGACTCTTTGTTTCCTCCATAATGTAGAGATTACATAGGTTATGCAAGTCGAAGTAAATAATGAACATGTGAATAAATTATGAAATAGTGATGATAAATGGGTAATGGTGATAATGACAAATGTTATAAGCACACAAACACAGACGCACGTACATACACTACTCAAGCATACACATATATACATACGTATACATTTGTACATACACATGGTTTCACAAACGTCTGATAATCTTGCAGGGCCGATTTAGTTACCATCGAAATTAGGTAACTGATGGCATAAAGTGGTTTGGATCTACTGCATTCAGTAGTATACATGTTCATGACTACTGTTTATACCCACGACATACGAAGTAATTCCTTCCGTACTTTTGTGTGTCAGTCCGTCCGACGTTCAAGTGCATTGGTCGGTCCAGGCGGCGGCCGGGGGTATCCGTGAGCCCTTGCTTACGTTCTCTAGTGATCGATATCCTATGACATACTAAAGTGATGTGAATTGAATATGGTTGTTACATAAACAGTAATACGTTGCTATTATATGCCTCCCCTCTTCACCCAGATAAGCCACCATTATTGGGGTTTTATTTTGTCGAAGAGTATAATAAATGTGCAAATGATACTGCTACAGAAAACGAGTTTGGTGGTCAATATAACTTCCAAATTCGATCATGTGCAAATGCAATACATATAATAAAATTTGTGTTGATTTAATATGATATTTAATAAACGTGTCGACGGATTTCACAAACTATGTTCTCGTGAAATCAGTAAACTCGTTTAACTTTGCATGCTGGGAAACTTGTGGGCTATAAATGGTTAAAAAATAGAAGATGAAAATACATTATATTTTCTTTCATTTCTCCATGTAAATATCATGAGAATGTCTTGGAATTTCATTATAATTCAGTTCCCAGGACGCTATTCTAATGAAATTCCATGACATATTTACGAAGACAAAATGGGAAAATACCCTTCATTTGTTGGCTGTTATTTTCACCGCCAACATGCAAAGAGGTAATAACAGTGATTTAGGCTACTGTATTATGTGATTTAATATTATGTTTATTAAATGAGTGTACTGATTATACCCCCATCATACGAAGTATGTCGAATGGTATATAGTTTTCGTAATGCCGTCCATTTGTCCGTCCGTCCGTCTGTTTGTCCGTCAGTCCGTCCACGTTAAAGTATTTGGGTATCTCTGTAACGGTAAGTCGGATTGGCAACTTCACATACCTCCTTATCATCATCCATGTTTTCATTACATACCACATGGAGAGCAGGAATCGTTCTAGTGTTGGATGCGACGTCTGTGATGTCACTGACGTTACAGATTAACAGGGTTAACGAACGTGTTGCTAGTTTGTCAGTTAGTTAGTTACGAACGTTAGAGTGGAGCTACCACAGCCTCGCCATTTTAGTAATTGGTAATATTCAAGATCGTCATGAATATGCGCTCATTTATTCATTGTGTGTGCATAATTTTAGTTTGGTTCTATACTTACTTTGTTCCGGTTTAGGGTTGATAGGAATTTGACAGGTATCAGTCTGATTTTGCTTGACTCTTGTTCTATCTTTATTGTGCTGCCTAAGTCATTAGTTTGAGGTATGATTTTCTTTATATTTATTTGCAAATGTGTGGTACATATAATTAGGAATTTTATCGGCGAACCTTTTATTGTATGGTTGTTTTGCAACAAGTTCAAACGTTTACTTCATTGGTGTATTTAGATCACGTGGTTGGCTGGTATATATAGGTTGAGCGCGAATTATTTGTAATGGGTTGTCTTTAGTTGTATGCTTATTGATAAGATTTAATTTTCAAATGTTGTTTTTGAAATCATAGCCGTGAAGTGTCCATCCCGTGGCACACTGTTTATTAACAAGGCTGGAACGTTTTATTCTGCAACGGTATGCCGTTTTAAATTTATAGCGTAGACGTATGTAATTTACATACGCAGTTTAACAGAAATTGCATCAATTCAAACTGCATTTACGCCGGAAAATGAGTTCTTGGACTCTGTCAGTGTGTCAGTGAGCGGTCCGGGGGTGTCCCATGAAGGCGGTGCGATTGATGAGGGTGCCTCATATAAGGGCGGTGCGGTAGGCGATTTGCCGACATGGCAAGATGGCAACGAACAATCAGAATTGGAGCAATTACTAGCGGAGTTGGCGAGTATTGAGAGGCAAAAGAGGCGACTGAGTGTGCGTTAGGAGAAGGATCGACTGAAGGCTATGATTGAGGATGGCTGGCGCGAGGTGGGGATATTAAATTCGAGGGCGTCGAAGGACAAATTCAAGGAAGGTAAACATTTTCAGCTCGAAAAACCGGTAACCGGCGCAGAAAGGATTCTGGACAGTAAGTTAGCGACGCTAAAATCTCTTAGAGAAAGTGCAAACTTGAAAGCAAGAGCACAAAAATAATTGAGAGACTATGGCCTAGTGTCTTCTGATGATGATTATCAGTCGGAAATATCTCATATGCAATCCGATTTTGAGTCTGTGGCTTGTTCATCAACTAGATGTAAACAATCACTAAAATCCGGTTACTGTTAATGCGGCCGACAAAGTCAAATTTCCACAGAAATGGCCACATACATTTTTACAGTATGAGTAGTAGTAGTATAATTTATTATAGTGACACATGTGAACAAGCATACATACACGAATATTTACAAACATTTTGTTCGCTGAAGGCATATTGGTATGATATGTTGCTCAGCACCCAGCCATATGAATGGCTTACGAGTCACTTCTTTCATTATAATGTGTAATGAAAATCGGTAATATTGATATGCTCCGGCATATTTAGGTAACTTACCTGGATTCTTTTGTTACAAACCATGCTGAATGAACTTTCATTTTACCACACAGCTTGTAGAATATCAACGTTATTTATTTGTGCTGCTTTGACAAGACGTGAAATGAAAACATACGTGATATGATCTGGAATTGTACCCACAGATCAAGCACGCATGTTAAGAATCATGTCTGTCGGTTCTTATCCAGCTCCGCTTGTTGTCTTCAATTCACGCACCTGTCTGTAAAATCCAGAATCCAACATTGTCGCAAATTTAGCTCACTATGTTAACGTGTGTACACAATGTCAATTAGACTATAATCTGACGTAGGTTTTCAGCTCTCGTTTCGCTAAATAACTTTATCCAACAATCCCTGTAGCCGCTATTGTGGTAGAAAATGTAACTTTTCTGTCAGTGTCTAACATTTTGATCTTACTGTCCGCCATTTGTATTCCTGAATTGTGGGATTGTTTGTCTTTGTAAATTTGCGTAAAGGAGTTTATCATGCCGCTAAAGATTAAGCGTACACACGATAACATTGTTCTAGTACATATTGTATATATTATGTATTAATTGTGTTTTACATTCCCCGTTGAAGTGGTATCTGTCAGTTTCCGATGTTTATTTGATCAAATTGAATGACAAATTCGTATCTGCTGACGTCACTAAGAACATAATCTGTGATGTCATTTACATAATTTGATGTCATTTCCGGCTCGTGCATTTTTGGCCATATGGCCAGTTTCTGGCCAAATGGCCCATTTTTGGCCAAATGGCCAATATTTGGCCAAGTGGCCAATTCCTGGCCAGTGACCCGTTTTTGGCCAAATGGCCAATTTTGGGCCAGAATGGCCAATATTGGGCCAGAATGGCCAATATTTGGCCAAGCAACCAATTTTTGGCCACTGTGACCATGCATGGGTATATAAGGCGAGCGAAATCTGCCATTCGGCACTCTGGCACAATAGATCTTACAGATAACACCTCCACGTTAAAACTCGTGCGAAAATGAGGTCTTTAGAATTAAATGTAAGCTAATAATAAGCATTGTACAGTTCTCATAGCAAGAACAATTAATGATTTTAGTATAAATTGATCTTGCCAGAGTCATTTGGACATTATTTAACCCTTGAGAGAGTCTTATCAGCAACATAGGACATTTTTCACGACATTGACCCCATTAGTCATAACTACTAAAGTATGCATGCATATTTGCCTGTACGCGAACGAAATCTGGTGGATAGCAAATTCTACCTCTAGAACCATCGTGTTTGCCGGTGTTTACGCTGCCTTTTCGTTAGTATTGATCGTTGACCGCCCATGTGAACCATCCGAAATGGGCGGTCCAATGCACGATCAGTATGTGAACAAGGCTGTGGAATTTGACAAGTTAGAGTTTAGATTGTTTGTAGCAGGGGAAAGAGCCGGTAGGATAGTCTTGTTTGAAAAAAAATATTATTCGAGCGTGTACTATTTTGAGGGAATACGAGCATTAATATAATTAGGTCAGAAAAATTAGCGGGACGATTCGCAGGTCTTGGAACATGCAAGTTTGTCCAAATTCCATACAAGGGAGAATATGGCGAATAAGAGATCAGTTGGAAGATCATTTGGGCCTAGATTTGACAATGTAAAAACCGCAGGCAAGGAAGTTGAACCATCCGAACTGGTTCTGTCCCACATTCAATCGAAATAAATGTTCAAAGTATGTATCACTGCTTGCATATATGCGAGGAATGCTGGAAAATGGATGGAAAAAAAGACAAACATCCCTGACAAGTTTGTGATTTGTTGGAATTCGGTTTCCCTTTGGAAGGATGCATCAAAGAATTTTAGGGATAAATATAAAAATCATAAAGGGGCTAGGGAATTTCCAAATTAATTGAATAGATATTTTCAAAAAGAATTAAAACTTAAAACTCATTTGTGGGGCCATTTTCAACAATAAATTGTACAAAAACTGTGGTGTCGCCGTTAAATTCGGTTCCAAAAAAGGACCACTTCAGATAGGAGAATTATTTTGGATTTAAGAACGCCGAAACGTAATGCAGATACCGATACAATTAATAAAGATGAGTATTTGGGGGAAAAGATTACTTTGCTTTATCCAAAAGTGGAAGACTTAGTCAGATTAATAAAAATTAAGGGAACTGGTTGCCATTTACTAAAAGTAGACTTAAAATCCACATATCGACATATATCAGTATACCCGGGAGAATATCACAAGTTAGAGTAAAACTATAATAAACAAATTATGTTTGGCACGGTTTTGAGCAAGGGTTTGAGATCCGCAGCTCAAATTTGTCTACGAGTGAACAATGCATTAGTGTTTATCATGTTCCACATTCAGGACAGTACAGGACACTCTGGAGAAGTGCGGTATAGTAGAATCTAAGGAAAAGGTGTACAAGTCTTCTACAATAATGATTTGTATAAGCGTTTTAATTGACACAGTAACGTTGACATTGGAAATAAGGACTGAACGATTGCCAGACATTCTGGAATTTGTCAACGCCTGGTTTTTAAAATCCGAAATTGCAAAGCGGGAATTACAGTCTTCAATAGGCAAATTGAGTTTTGTTTCAAATGTTCCTGTGTAAGACCAGGCCGAATTTGTGTGCAACGTTTGCTTATGTTTTTGAGGCACATTTTTCCTCAAGTTCTCGATACCACAGTATTCCAAAATACCTGAGACAGGATTTGATGTGGTGGAATGACTTTTTGCCATGCCATAATGGCATTTCCATGATGGCCATAGCGGATTGGTCCAATCCTGATAGTGTACTGTCAACTGATGCTTGTATGGTAGGATGTGGTGGGCTGTTCATAAAACAATATTTTCATGCTAGAATTCCCAGAGGATATTCACAAATTTTATCTGCATATTAATTTGTTAGAAATTCTCACACTAGTTGTGGCCTTGAAGTTATGTGGAGCTGAATTAAAGGGTCGGCGAATTGTGGTATATTGTGACAACCAATCGTCGTGCACTGTTATCAACAAAGGGGCAACACGGGATTTATTCTTACAGACATGTTTAAGATAAATGTGTTTCTTGGCGGCTGTTTATGAATTTGAAATCCAAGCGAAACATATTAGTGGTGTTGATAACGGGTTAGCTGATCATTTGAGCCGGTGGAATTATCTAAATCACAGGACCGAATGTCTCAGGGAATGTGAGGGAGAGTATGTTAATTGTCATTTGAATACGGAAATCTTTGTTCTTTCCGAGATTTGGTAGAGGTGGTTTCTCAGTATTGGTTGGTAATGTGAATCGAGTTATGTTTTTAGTGTTTTGTAGATCCACAGCTGGCAGAATTGAAATCGCAGTTCAGGAGGTTTATAAAATCTGGTTATGCGACGGGTACGTCGAAGAACTTGTGTATTCAATGGGATTATTATTTTCTTTTTGGCATTTCAGTCTGAAACCGATACCATCATCAACTTAAACTTTGTTGAATCGTAAAATTCCATTTCTAAGTACATATCGACCCTTTGTTACAAAAAGTGGAGTTCCGCACCGTCATATGTTTGCTAGCAGAGACGGTGGTTTATATCTGAATAATGAAGGTTCACGTGTAATTTATTTCTTCAAGTGGTTAAACATTTACGGAATTCATAATCAAATTGGAAGTTATTGGACATAAATGTGAATGTATTGCTTGCTGTTGCATTTTCTATCCTGTTTCATGAAGGTACTCTATATGGCAGAGGATTGTGGAATCTTCTTGTCCGGAATGATATGGTTGTTTTGAGTGTTGCAACTGGGTTTCCTCAACGATTAGAAAGCGCTACAGTCAAGGGATCTTTTCACGTAAGAACAATAATAAGAAGTAATATCTAGTTTGGCGCTAGGATATGAGATTAGTAGCCAAATTGGACCGATAAAATGAAAACAGACAATACTATTTTATATGTGCTCCAATATTTGTAAACATGTAGCTCCTTTTCAAATTATTAATAGCCGAAATGTCAATTTCTGAAACATTATTAGCCAAAATGCTATGTTAATACCCGAATGGCTACTGCGGCTACGTGTAGGTCCAACCTCGATTATGACGTTATGGTTATTATTATGTGTGCTAGCAGTATATAACTTATTAATGTGCTTGCTTTCTTGGGTTGTTTGTTTTGTTTGTTGGTTTGGCCGTTGGGTTGGCGGTTAGAGAAATGTATATTCTCTATTTTGTTATTACTTATAGAGGAACTGACCTGCATACGTGAGGGATTTGTGACATTCTGTGGGAAAATGGCTCGGATAAAATTACGACTTTCGTAGCTCCAGATCAGGCTGCACTTCAGTATGGTCGGAATCTACACTGTTGGTCACTAGGTTTGCAATTTATCTGATAATAAACTTTTTACGTTATTAGCTGAACAGAAATTATACTGGTTTGCCCTATATATAAAATGTCGGGCTATTTTGCCATTGAATGTCACATTATTCTACTGTACTTATGCAAGGTCGGTTAATCAGATTTGTTTTGTCGGTAACTACGGCTAATAATCTGTTATTAGTCATAGCATAGTATGTAGCACACAGCTGATCACAAAGTGCAAAATAATAATCCTATTAGTATTTCTTTCGTCTGATTTCGTTATTTCAGTCAATTAGATCGCAATAGAAAGCAATTTTAGGGGAATTTAAAATGCACACTTCCACAAAAAATACTCGCTTATCAATACATAATCGGTGTTGTGTATTATTCGAAATTCCCATCGACAATCGAACTATCTCCACAGCAATTTATGGTAGCAGAGCGAGGTTAATCGTAATGAAAATGAACCGTGTGGTAATCTGGATGAATCGAACCGTGCCCGTCTGCTTGGCGGAGAGAATTTCAAACACCCTCCCGATATAAGCTACACAAACTCCCTCCAGTGATATGGCACGTGACCAAATGGGAAAATATGATTGGACGGCGCACGATGGACGGCCCTTCTTGTTTGTGCATTCGCAAAGACAATTCGCCTGGAATATGCATCCTGCTAAATACAAGGTTTGAGAAATCGCCAGGACTAATCAGGTAAGTATTCGATTGGTACAAACATTCATTGTATTGAAGGTATTGATAATAATTCGACTATAATCGAGAGATGTATATAACAAATAATTAAAAATGGCGGCAATCAAAAAATCGAAGGTTAGTGGTAGTGATCACACTACAATCGACGATATGAATGACGCTGACTTCTTCAGCAAAGAATCCCAACTGAAGAAGTTAATAACAAGAGCAAAGTCAAACTTCACACGCGCAAGACACAGAGTTCTAATGCTGGTAGAAGAAAATGATCTGTCGAGTCGGCGAGCCATCCGGGAAGCTTGCCAGAAGATGAACGGCAGTCTCGATGTTGCCATGGATGTAATGACACAACTATCGGACCTGTATGAAAAATACAAAGACGCGGAAAGAAGCACATATGTCATCTCTGAATGTTAAAAGATGGACAAAGTAGTCTCGGCAGCTGACGATTCAGTGCATATCTCGATTCTCACAAAGATGAAGTATATACTGTTGCATTGGAAAAGCTGCATATCGACCTAGCAAATGAATTGAACATTACAGAGAATGAAGACCAGCGAAGAGATATGCAGGACGAGGTGACGAAATCATTGCAGGCAAATCAGCGTACCAGTATGACCGGTCGACATCTGAACAGGTACGATTTCGTAATGTACATCTTGATCAAAATGCATGTGATATAAATGCAATGCAACAACGTATGTTTTCTCCATATCACCATATCACGACGAACACCGAATGCAGAATATACATGACTATGAGATCAATCGGCGAACAAATTGGGCAGATACTGAATGGAAGAATCAGCACGACCTATCTGAACGAAGAGTCCCGATGACGAAAAATAATGTTCACACGTTCGGTGTTAATCAACCGTGTGACCCCAGTGTATTCCCAAACCCCTCCATCGGCCAGGACCTTTGGAAGCAATTAAAACAGGTACAGATACCGGTGTTTGTGGGGGATGAACGATCATATCAGAGCTGGAAGGTCGCATTCCTTGCGTGCATAGACAGTGCGCCGCCTACTGCAGAATGCAAATTATTGCAACTGAGACAATATCTTTCCGGCGGCGAAGCATTACAAGTAATCGAAAACCTTGAACATTCGGCTACTGCCTACGACACTACAACATAAATTGTATACTAAACTACAGTGAAAATTACCCGAATCCATACCACTCAAAGGATCATCGCTGGATATTTGAAAATAATAAGCATGAGTCGGTTATATCTTTGAGGGAGTGTGTGATACAATAATCTGAATTCCAGAAAATAGCCTCGAACATGATACACGGTGTATCGACTACGTCGGAAAATATCGAATCTGCAAAGCCTGTTGGAAATGAAGATCATCGTACATTGTTTGGTGAAATTAGCACAGCACATACGGAAACGAAAGATGCAAATCGCCAATGTAAAGTATGTACACTGTTCCATGCAATTTGGATGTTTCAACGGTCCCAAAAACTGAATGTATCTGAACGATTGGAATATCGCAAAGAGCCGTCGTTCTATGTTATCGTTGCCTCGGTACCGGAACTCATGGAAAGAAAGGTCTGCCTAAGTAGTAGTGTATGTGGGCTACAGGGATGTAAGGAAGTGCATATACACTTCTTACATATAGATAGGACTGCATCGGCATATGAACATAGACAATTAAAACAAAAGAGCAGTGAACATAAAAAGGCAAGAAAATCGACAAGTTCTGAATTGCAAAGAATGGTTGCAGGTATAAATCGAGTTGATTCTGCCATGGACGGGAATCAGAACAAACACTTAGATGATCCGCAAACTACTATGTTGGCTAATAAATACAAACATACAAATCAAATCGGACTAAGAACAGTGCCAGCTGTTCTGAAAACCGGTAATCGACAGCTAACCGTGAATTCTTTGCTGGACGATGCCAGCACAAAAACCTACGTAAACGCCCACATTGCCTCAGATCTTGGGATCCAGGGTATACCAGAGAAAGTTAATGGTGGAAACGTTTACAGTAAAACATGTGACGTTTAGACAAGAAAATAGTTTAAATGGAAATGTTAACATGAATGTCACTGCATATACGGCAACCAGAGTTACAGGAAACACGAAAGTTTTAGACTGGAACAATTATACTAGTAGATAGCAGCACCTAAACGACATCGAGTTTCCTAAAATAACATCGCGCCCTATAGTAGATATATTAATTGGTCTAGACTGCGCAGAACTGCAGTGTGCTCTGATGGAAATTAGAGGTAGACATGGGGAACCGATCGCTAGATTGATGCCATTGAGATGGACATGCGTCGGCAATACAAGTTCCAGTGTATTGACGCCAATGGGCTGGACATGCGTCGGCAATACAAGTTCCAGAGATACCGCCAGTTTCACAGCCTAACTTTGCATTTACATACTTCATACGTGATCAATCAGAAATCAAGCAACTGAGCGATAACAGTATGAGGGTCTGAGGCATGAAAGAAGTTTCGTTATCGGAAAAGAAACTCCCATGGTATGGTGAAAAATGAAAAACAAATCGCGATGAAAACATTAAAGGAATAACAAGGTTATAAATGCGGATAGTGCCAGGTAAATGTTCCAACGAAGAACGGATTAACCATTGCAGAAGTGAGACGTCGTGTACTTCTAGACAAAATAACGTGTATCGCGAAATATATAGACAAATTAATGACAGACGAAAGGCAAAATATACAAGAAGGCATATCTGAATACACAGGAAAAACATACAGGCGAATCAGACATACGGTATCATCATTTTCCAATAGAGGGGAAGCTAAATGTTGATACAGCCAATACATCTATAAAGATAACATATATACAGAAGTTCATTACAAAAGTCGTGATTAATTTGGATCATACTCACGGCAGTATTATCAATGTGGCGAAGAATTCGGTGCATGTGATACGTAACAACGAACAATATACTCTGAATAAGAGAAGCCGCCGAACAAAAGAATCGAATTGGCACGTTACGATGCACGAATGGCTGTCAACAATCGCAGCGATGAAACTATGGTTCCGTGCAAGAAGCTATCTTCGACATGGGGTAGCTATAGTCGTGATCATGCCACATCCGTTATCTGAAGAGAAGATACTGCAGGGGGGGGGGGGGGGGGGGGTGGGGGGGGGGGGGGGGGGGGGGGGGGGGGAAGCCGAAGTCCATCTAGAGCGGCACAGGCGTGTTTGTGTCGCGAGGATCCTGATGGTACGGATCGCAGTGCAGAGATGGGAGACAAAGCTGGGCCTAATCGAATGTGAACTTTGAACAGTTTCTAATCATTCGAATATGAATATATTTATTAACGAACATTGACGCCATAGATATTGTATTTATTAGAAATTTTATTTTATATAACATTTTCAGGAGGGGAAACTGGAGAGCAGGAATCGTTCTAGTTTTACATTCGACGTCTGTGACGTCACTGTCGTTACAGATTAACAGGGTTATCGAACGTGTTGCTACAACGTCGCCATTATTGAGGGGAAAGTTACTGACATGTAAAACACGCTTCCACAATAAAATAATCGTACTATCTATCTATCTATCTATATATACTGCTTGCACGCCCCTTGCAGGTATTATGAGCAGGATTGTATTCCTTTATTATATATATACATGTACATACAATGTCAAATACAATTTCAAATACAATCGATGTTCCAGGTAATTAGCCGGTACCCATTTACAGCTGGGTGAACTGAAGCAGTGTGGATAAAGTGTCTTGCTCAAGGACACAACGCAACGCCTCGGGTGAGGCTCGAACCCACGACCTTTGGATCAGCAGTTTGACGCTCTAACCATCACAGTCACTGCGCTCCAACATAATATCGATATTGTATAAATGAGTTTTTCCCACCGAAGCAAGAACATCTCGTCACCACCACTCATGCTGCCTTCATGTCCAAGGTCAAGGTCAAGTTACTTAGAAATTTGCGTCCGCAAGATTTGCGTTAAAGTTTCCGGGTACTCATTATCTCTGCAACGGTAAGTCGGTCGGATTGACTTCAAACTTCATATGCTTCCTTATCGGCATCCATATTTTCATTCAATACCACACCCATGCGGCCTTCACGTCCAAGGTTAATGTCAAATTACCTAGAAAGTTGCGCTAAAGTTTTTTAATATTTGCATTGGTCTGTCCAGGCGGCGGCCGGGGGCATACGTGAGCCCCCGCTCACTTTCTCAAATTTCATAAAAAACGAGGTTATGAGTTTCTTGGCAAATATGTCAACACGTTTAATAAATCTCATATTAAATCAACACAAATGGTAGATTGTATTTCTTGCATAAGGTAAGAACATTAACTGAAGCTGTATTGATCACACAGCATGATTTTGTAGCGGTCTCATTTGTATATTTATTATACTTGTGTATTGTGATTTTTATTACACAGTGTTACCACACTGAAAGCACATTTTATGCAGTACATATCGTATTAAATCGTCACTCGGGTAAGATCTGCCGGTACATTTAATTATCTAAACAGCGGCTGTATGGTAATGTTGCCCTTCGTCCACAGTTGGTTCAGGTTCTGTGACGCGTATCTGACCCCGTACGGCCGGAGGTAGATCATAAACTCCAGTTCCAGCAACTTCGTCCCACGCACGTAGTGGAAGGCGATGGCATAATCGCTCATCGTGTACATCCCCTGTAACCACAGTAGCCAGTAAACTATTGAACGCCGTAGCTGTCTGAGGTTGTAAACTGCTATGTTATCTTGTTATCTTAACGTGTGATCTGGCGACAGAGCGTGTTATTATGTTAAACTGGTATGTTGTCTTGCTGCTATGTTTTCTTGTCAGAGTAACGTACGAACTTACGAATTGCGAATTATTCTAATTTCTGGTCTGAATATATATTTACTACTTCGATGTAAATATTCTGTTCTGATTTTCGGATTTTCTCCCCAATGCAGCAGGTTACATGCGGGATCGGCCTAAACGACCTCAACTGTTGATAGGCCGTTAAACACCAATACACATTAGTATGTCAAACTGCTATGTTGTATTGTCAGAGTAACATGCAAACTTTTCTACGGAACGTTGTATTATGTTAAACTACTGTGTTGTATTGTCAGAGTAACATGCGAACTTTTCTACGGAACGGGTTATTATGTTAAACTGCTATGTTGTATGGTCAGAGTAACATGCGAACTTTTCTACGGAGCGATTAATTATGTTAAACTGCTATGTTGTATTGTTATAGTAACGTGTGATCTGTCGACAAAGCGTGTTATTATGTTAAACTGGTATGTTGTCTTGCTGCTATATTTTCTTGTCAGAGTAACGTACGAACTTACGAATTGCGAATTATTCTAATTTCAGGTCTGAATATATATTTACTAGTTTCTCCCCAATGCAGCAGGTTACATGCGTGATCGGCCTAAACGACATCAACTGTTGATAGGCCGTTAAACACCAATACACATTAGTATGTCAAACTGCTATGTTGTACTGTCAGAGTATCATGCGAACTTGTCTACGGAACGTTGTATTATGTTAATCTACTGTGTTGTATTGTCAGAGTAACATGCGAACTTTTCTACGGAACTGGTTATTATGTTAAACTGCTATTTTGTATGGTCATAGTGACATGCGAACTTTCTACGGAGCGATTAATTATGCTAAACTTCTATGTTGTATTGTCAGAGTAACATGCGAACCTTTCTACCGAGCGATTAATTATGCTAAACTTCTATGTTGTATTGTCAGAGTAACATGCGAACCTTTCTACCGAGCGTTGTATTATGTTAAAATGCTATGTTGTCTTGCTAGAATAACTTGTGAACTTCTATACGGAGCGTGTTATTATGTTACACTACTATGTTGTCTTTCCAGAGTAACGTGTGAACTTGTCTACGGAGTGTGTTATTATGTTAAACTGCTATGTTGTCTTTCCAGAGTAACGTGTGAACTTGTCTACGGAGTGTGTTATTATGTTAAACTGCTATGTTGTCTTTTCAGAGTAACGTGCGAACGAATTTCGAATTATTTTAATTGATTTCAGGGCTGAATATATATTATATATGTTAAACTGGACTTGTCTATGGAGCGTGTTATTATGTTAAACCGCTATGTTGTCATGTCGGAGTAACATGCAAACTTGTGTACGGAACGTGTTATTAGGTTAATCTGCTATGTTGTCTGGTCAGAGTAACGTGCGAACTTGTCTACGGAGGGTGTTGTTATGGCAAACTGCTATGTTGTCTTGTCACAGCAATATGTGAACATATCAACGGACATGACCTTAGCTGTTGATAGACCGATACACGTTATTGTGTCAAACTACACTGTTGTCTCGTCAGAGTAACGCGTGAACTTGTCTACGGAACGTTTTATTATGTCAAACTGTTATGTTGTCTTTTCAGACTAACGCGTGAACTTATCTGCAGAGCGTGTTATTATGTTAAACTGATATGTTGTCTTGTCAGAGTAACATGTGAACTGGTCTACGTAGCGTGTTATTATGTTAAACTGTCATGTTATAATAACACGTTCCGCAGACAAGTTCACACTTTATACTCTGACAATACAGCATACCAGTTTGACATAATAACACGATCATTAGACAAGAAGTTCACACGTTACTCTGACAACATACCGGTTGGTACGTATTATGCTTTTTTGTATGTGAGAGTTGAATCTGGTTACACCTCTTATAACTCATCGGGATGGAATATCATCAGCTAGATTTATGGGTTCGCAATCTATTGCACAAACCAATAAAACATCACTATACACATGTATATCTCATTATATAGTACATGGCCGGTTTCCCCTACATATACATACCATATTACAGCCCAGATGTATTTACTGTACCAATAGTATCATACAATGTCAATGTAACCTTCACATGTTATGGAGCACAAATGCACACAGTCATTTACGCACTAAGCCATTAGCACATATCTATTCCCGGCACTAACACCATTTAGTCCAAGTCCATACATTGACTGGACTAAATATATACAAAGTTCACTGTCACTAAGACGTTAAGTACTAAGCAATGCAATGTAGAAGGCGTATATGCACTAAGCTCCAAACATGCCGTACACTAGTAGTTAGTGGATACGATGACATAATTGGTATGGTAAATAAATCAGCACTGTATCTGGTTGCCAAGCAACAGTAAATAATCCCTCAATTCACAACTCGGCAATACACTAATCCAAGAGTATCATCAGCCAGCCCATGTCTCGCATACGCACGTCATCCCAAGTACACACTCTCTTCCCAAACGGCCGACTGAAATAAGATTTTCACCCACACTAAATTAAGTGCGATAATGTCCACCAATTGACTGGACTATATCCAAACTTCACACAATATCACTCCAATTGATGGTTATCCCCAAATAAAATGTTTTCTTACCGGAACTATACTTCGGAGCAGTCAGCAAGTAATAATTCCACTATAATAAAGTCCCATATATCACACGTGTATCGGACCGTTGCTATTACCAAACTGCCCAGAATATACACACTCACACACTCCAACTCATTGTTACATTATAAACCAGTCACATGTTGTTCAGGACACCGTGATACATCCTCCTTTTCACTTTTATGTTCGGCTAAGATATAGAGAATAGTAGGTTAGGGCCGTGAATGGGAAAACATATCTGGCAATGCTTAAGAAACGGGATGGGCGATGCTCTGCCGAGCACATCCCGTTTCCAGCACTTCAGAATCACCTCGTCGCCGGCACCCAGTCTCCTTTCCCAAGTACCTCACCCCATTGGACCGAGCCGGAACCGCCGCGCCCCCAACCCACCATCCGCCTAAAAGTGAGCCAGGAGACGGCACACAACCCTCGTCGGTCGGGCTACTAACTGGATATATCTCACCCGCAAACGGCGTAGATACAGATGAACCGGCTCGCGACATCAATGGCACAGAGCTCTGCGCTCGGAGGTGTATGAGAGAATATTGGAAAGTTCACCTTGCCCGGATATGGAAAGGTGGCGGCACAAAGCTCTGCACTAAATGTGAAATGGGTGTTCTGAACCGCTACTCTTTGTGCCAGAGTTGCGGATATGAGAAAGAGAATGTGAAGGACTGGCAGCGAAATCAACGGTTCCTCGAGAAGGAGTTTCGGCATCTGGCTGCAATAGATCCCTTCTGAATTTCGTATTAGAGACATCTTACTATAGGGTATATCCATTCATATAAGAAAGAGAAGGCGAAGGACTGGCAGCGAAACCAACGGGTACTCGAGAATGAGTTTGTGCGTCTGGCTGCAATAGATCCCTCTGCATTTCATAATAGAGATATCTTTACTATAGGGTATACCCATTCAGAATGAATACAAAGGATGAATACATCGACCAGCTACTCGCTGAAATACAGGCACTCGAGCCTCTCTATTACGCTATTAAGAACATAATGGATGAGCCCATCCCGGAAGTGGTGAAGAGGCGATTGCTTAAGCCCCTGCTTCCAGGGAAACACCGGACCTTCTGCAAAACCTCGGTCAAGCAGACAAAAGACGTGGAATGCCATTCTGAAAGAGTTTGACCCTATGCTCACCTCCAAAACGTTCCGAACAATCCAGGACTACCAAAAGGAGATCCTGGAGCTGTTCGAACAGGAAAAGACGGACTGGCTAGTCTTCATGCGTATCCCTTGGGTAATAGGGAACTACCTGCGGGGTTTGGAGATGAATGTGCCTGAATAGATCCAGGCTATCAATGGGAAAGGTTCCAACTAGCACTCAATGTCCAGCTTAGAAAAGACAGCCCTCGTGGTAGGGTACAGCTACTGCTACGTGCTCGTCCGCTGTGATGGTCAGACAAAACCGCCAGTAGAATACAGAGGGACGAACGGAGCGTAGCACTTCCTCAGATCAGTTCACGAAGAGAAGCGCTGGATTAAGGCGGTGCTCGCCAACCCCACATACCTGCGGATGACCCGGAAGGATTGGCAAGCCTATAACACAGCCACAACCTGCCATGTTTGCAGCAAGCCACTCGAAGCGGACTCCGTACGCGACCACTGCCATATCACTGGAAAGTACCGAGGCGCCGCCCACAATAACTGCAATCTCAAGCTACGGCTGAATCCAAAAAGCTCTTTGGCAGTGCCACCACACCCTGATCGAGGAAGAGGAAATAAAAAAGGAATGAATGAAACAGTTAGCCAGCAAAATAGCTGCGTTGCGAAGAAATAGTTTGCAACTTGGACCCAAGTAAGTGTGACTTGCACACATAGTGTATATAATTGTTTTTTAGTTATAAAAAACATATGTTAAATGGTGTTGACTGCAACCACTGCTGTAACAGTACCATGGTATAAGTGTGTTTTATGAAAGTGTCACTCCTATTTAAAGTGCCCGCCAGTTTTGATCTATGAGACACTCCAATCTCCGAACATCAGTACTTCCAAATTCCTATCCTATATGCCAGGCATCATACAAGTAGGCAATCGGTACCATTTATTTAACTAGCTGGCGGCTCACCAACTGGCCATATCAGCCCGAGTGGAGACCTTTGACCTCCCAGTTGCGAGGCGGGTGCCTTATTCACTAGGCCACGCCAATCATAGTTCTATGTGATACATATGTATTAAGATTTTGTTTTTAGCGTACCTTCCAAATGCAGTGGTGCTTATGCTGTACCCATGGTCGGCGTCCGTAACATAAAAAACAAAGTGAATTATTTATACAATATTGCGCGGTTGGATGATGTAGCCCTCAGGTTAATTTTACTTTTGGATTTCTCGTTGCTTGAAAGCTGAATCTGGTTCTATCTTCCATTAATCTCAAACCCACGTCGGGGAATTAGAGATGTGGATTACATTTTTTTTAATATATACATATAAATACAATTACAAATACAATCCAGGTTCCCGGTAATTAGCCGGTACCCATTTACAGCTGTAATGTGCCAGTGTTCACAGAATACTGAAAAATCTCCCTTAGTCCAATCGATAGTTCACTGGCACATGTCTTTATCACTATGTTAGGAATGGCATCGGGTCCCATGGCTTTCGCATTGTTCAAGTTCCCTAGTATCTTAGTTTCTCCATGAGTTTCAATACGTATGTCCTCAATTTTAGGAGTTTCATTTGGTAGGTCAGGTAGTGTTAAGTCAGTATGTTTTGTCAAAACCGATTTAAACTGTTCTACTAGAATATTAGCCTTCGAGCAAGAGTCAGTAATGAGATTTCCATTTTGTTTCAGGGTGCTGTGCCGATATTGTCTTCTTTTTTTTTGACTTTACATAATGCCAAAAAGGTTTCAAGTTTTTTTAGTCCATGCCTTCAATAATAACCTTATTAACATGATTCCATTCTGCCCTCCTAAATTCACGCTTACACTCTTTCTGTGTCTAAACTTGTCCCAGTTCCCACGCTTTTTGTACACATATCAATAACACATATCTGCGTAAGTCAGAGTATCTGTCACTCGAACAAAAAACTAAATTAATATTATTTAACAATGTAGCTATATGACTAGTTATGAGGACTGTACATTGAAGAACGTGTTATTGAAACGTTAACTTGCAAGAAATGCAAAATACTTACAGTGGGAATCGAAAATCTTGGAAACACGGTATTCTGCCGTGCAAATTTGTTCGTCTCTACAGTTTCATAAAAAGCTACGAGTTCGACAATGTGATGCGAGTATATTGACTGACTGTGCGATTAGTTAGTCAAAATTCACTAATTACTCGGAAAATATAGCGTAGCAAATGTCTTACTAGTTTCTTATTGCTATGTGTAAACGTTGTGTATGAATACGGTCAGATTTTAATTGTTGTAGCATATTCGAGACGTAAATTCCTGTATGTACGTTTAACATAATAATACGCTCCGTAGACAAAATCACATAGCACGTTAACACAATAATACGCTAATTAAACAAGTTCACACGCTGCTCTGACAAGACAACATAGCAGTTTAACATAATAACATGCTCCGTAGACAATATAATATAGCAATTAACAACCTCAGACAGTTACGGCGTTCCATAGTAAACTTATTTAATAAATATAATTAAATCATCACTGGTGTAACATCTATTTATCTAAACAGCGGCTGTATGGTAATGTTGCCCTTCGCTGGTTGAGGTCCTGTGGATGTATGGAGGGGCACCTGTCAATCAATCAATCAGTCTATGAACCCCGTAAAGACCGTAATGAGGGCCACCTGTATTAACCCCACCCACGTAGTGGAAGCCGATGGCGTAGCCGCTCATCGTGTACATCCCCTGTAACGGCTGTAGCCGGACATGTTTGTGGCTGGCGATATGGGGCTGGTGGTATTGCTACCAGTGTAGACACAGCTCAGCCTGCATAGTCGAGGTATTTTGTTCGTATACCTTCATAACGTTTGAAGTCTAATTCGTACCTAAAGGTAAATGACCACTCAGTAGGCACAAACTGTTCTTTATAGGAATTAAATAAGTGTATAATTGTGTCACTATTCCACCAGTTCTAAGCATTACGAGTGCCCGCTATACAGATATAATCATTTAGTAATATGTATTTTACTGATAGTGACTGGCGGTGGTATCAGGCTATGTTCATATGTAAAATGGGTCGTGCTATTTTTTATTTATACTAATTAAATGCGTCACCTGAAAAAAAGAACTATTTTCGACAGATTATAAAGTATGATCATTGCATATCAAAAATTTAATACAGAAAATAAATAGTAATGTCCGTTAACATTTTAAAGAAACCCGGTTATCGCCTTTGATATCAGTGTAAAAATTTACGTCTGATATAAAATGTACATTGTATAATAATGTCAATCAGTACGTGGGGTAATGGCGAATGAATATTTATTTGGCCAGAACATGTCTCAGATCATGTCTCTGATATAAAGAACATGTTGTGCCTACCAAGTGGGCATGTACCTTTAATATACTATATGAGAAGACAGGGCGTGTGTCTTACAATACAAATGTATATTGTATTCAGTATGTGTTTCATTGTATTGTTTATATGTTAACCAGCGATATAAATACAGACATCATGCTATGTCCCTGGGTTAACAACCAAGCCGCTACATTTCACGGACGAAATTTGTTTATATGCTCACAATGAATTTGTTTGATAATGATGGACCAATACAGATGCGAACAGTAACTCTTGATATCTACTCCCGTACATTCCTTAGCAGACGGCACGGGAGTAGATTTCAAGAGTTACTGTTCGCAACTAGGACCAATATTGACCAGGTTAACGCTGCTGGTAGTGCATGTGCCATACATACGTGACGGCAGCCGGCGGTGTCGGATTTGTAGTACCATGCAGGGAAGCTGCCGCCCGTGTGAGCCTTCGGATGGAAGCAGTGGAAGCGACTGCGGCCGAGCCTGTCCGTCGAGTTGCCGGCATAGACGCCGACGTTATACAGACACTGACTGAGGGCGGCATCGGATGCAGCGCCATCCTGCCGACACAGCGCCGGCTTGTTGTAGACCTCGACAAACCTGAAATATGGCTGCGGCTGGATTTTGCGGCCGGCAGAGGTCCAGCTCAGCCTGTGCATCCACAGTCTGATCAGGATATGCACTGTTCGCCATTGCATCACGGAAACACCCGTCATGCCTCTAACAAGCAATATAGATTGTTGTCAGGCTACAGGAATTTGCTATTTTATCAGGAGCTACGCTGATAAACCCCCATCATCTCTCCAGTCACTAAGCATGCACCAATCAATGTAACAGCTTAACCGCTCCATGGAATCGACAACGGCTATATCTTTTAGATATGTAGAAAACATAAATATATGTAGTCATAGTTTAAGACATCTCTTTTTAAATAAAACATAGTACTACATATTTGTTTCCACATTTAGTATGACATCCTATTACGAAGCCGACCGCAGGTATTCCCCCGGCCATTCAATGTTGCTTCTGTCCCGCGCTTCCATGGTTATTTTGTGTGGAAGATTACATTGATTGGTGTCTACAGTGATTGCAGGCTACATATAAAGCTCCACCAATCCACTCATATAGGTCTTTATTTATACATTGTCTTACATTACAATTTGTAGGTACATAAATATACCAGTGAAGTACACTACTTGACAGCAGTAGCTTACACCACTTTCGTGTTTACCATATATTGAGAATGTAAGAAAATGTAACAAGGTGAGCTGATTATCATGCAGAAATGCCCTCGTGATTGGGTCATACTCACTCGTTTGTTTGCAGTAAGAACCCAATCACTCGTGCATTATTTCACGATAATCAATTTACCTGGTTCTTGTATGTGAGGTTAAATCTGGTTATACCTCTTTTATGAGTAATACGACGTTTATTCCTAATCCTATTACTTTCAGGGGAAGGGGCCAATGACTTTGGTGTGGTATGAACCTGGCACCAGGTCAGGTTATTCTAATTTCAGGGCTGAATGTATTTTTTCTCGATGTAAATATTCCGTTCGATTTGCAGAGTCCCCACCCCCCCCCACCCACCACAATGCAGCAGGTTAAATACAATATTTAATATCGAACCCATTGACCCGGCCTGACATTCCCTTAGCTGTTAAGCTAATAAACAAACAAACAAACAGCTCACCTGGTTAAATATAAGCGATACATACCGTTTCAATGCCAGCTTGCCGAGCACTATGCCTGGACCTCCAGAGAAATAGCCGCCTTTGGCAATTGTCTTAAAGTGATGACCGAAATAGACGGGTTGGTTGGTGTCACGTGATGACAGGAAGTAACGGAGGTAAGCATCGTCGTCAGTCTTGATGAACCAATCGTATTCATCGTAATGCTGGTTATACACAAACTGGAAGGCTTGGCTCTGTTTGCTCATTAAATGTTGTCTTCCTTCCTTGCCTGTTCCCACTCCTGCAATTATCACATCACGTGATTATACAAGTTCTGTGTACTTTCTCCTTTGCACGCTCGAAATCTGAAAGCTTAATTGCCTCTATTTTTTATATTTATTTTCTTTTTAGTCAATTATCGTAATACAGTGGAATCTCACTATACCGAACACCACGGGTACCATTGAAGTGCTCGGTATAGAGAGGTTCCACTGTACAACTGATGTACCTCAAAGCCCAGCTCTTCCAACAGTTCCTCCATGTTGTGGCTCTGACAGCTGGTGATTGATTGCTTACAGTGGAAAACTCGCTCTACCGAAAGCCCTGGCGGTACCTATGGTGTTCGGTACAGCGAGGTTCCACTGCAACTGAATTTTGTTGTAGCCGGCTGTGATGTACACAATATATAACAGTATCATGGTATCTGTCTATAATATCAGTAAATGCTAACACCTACTTCAACCCCTTCAACACTAAACACTAATTTTAGTAGATGAAACAACTCAATCATCCCATCAACATCATCACTGTTCGCAAAAATAATGTTCACATTAAAACAGTATTTTTTTGTTATTTAACAAGAAACATTTAGTCGGGGCGCGAAGTGTGGTAGGTGGGTATTGTGTGAGGTCCTTTTAGAAGGATGTCGGTGCGGTGGGTACTCGTTAAACATGAAAGGCCACATATATGCGCCTGGTTAAAAGGTGGATGAAGCGGACCTGTGTGGCAAAAGCTGTTGCGAGGCGTATTGTAAGGTCCACATCCATATGGGTTAACCCCTTGCCACCCGCGTCCCCATTTAGAGTGTGGTCTGCCAAGGAGTATACCCATCTAGGCCCGCCCCTGGCTACTTGTTTCCCATGTAGAAAGCGGTCGGGCAAGATATATACCCATCCAGCATATGGCTACTGTACGTACTTTACGCGCACGTGCCAAATAATTCGGTCTATCGGGGTACTCGGCTCTCTGAAAACCTGACTGGTCATGGCCATCGCCTCAAAAGAGTATCAGAATAGGCTCTTGCGGGCTACGAGGTCGGGCGGCTCCCGGCTATTCGTGGGGATGTTGAAAAATCCAACAAGCGCGATCAGAGACTCCGCGAGCTTAGACAGCTCGCCGCCGAGGTCACGGTATCACAGCGCGTAAAGGCCGTCGAGAAGAGACTGCAGAAGAACCCAATGAGGAGGGAATGGGTGTTCCGGCGCAATGGCGAACGAGAGAGACGACGTAAAGCCTCGGGAATTGTAATAAATTCTAGTGAGCTTTTCTTCCATCGAGGTCGTGGGGTTTTTGTGCCTCTGGCACAATAGCAGCCAAGCATTCGAGGATGTGAATGAGTCTCTAACAGGCTTCTGCAACAGGCCCAGTGAGCCGTCCAGTCGTGGTTCGTCGGGCCAGATATTCCATCGCAGCATAGCGGGCGGCCGCCATCTCGTATCGGCGCCACAGTTCGAGAGATTTCTGCGCCACGTCGATCAATGTTCGGCCCGACGTCGCGGGGCGTGAGTTTGAGCTCAGCGGCGGCGCAGCTGATTTTGTGGCACTGCAGTCATCGATGATGTACAGAGTGGGCTCGCCCTGTAAGACTCCATAGAGGGCTCGGAGGACGTTATACAGCCGCTCGCCTGGGTCGAGGACATAAATCTCAGGGTCAGTCCAGATGTACGCGTCTGGTAGGTTTTATTATGCCGCACTGTGGGACACGGGATGCTTATGTACCGGAAGACACCACGGTAGAGACCCTCTAGCAGATCCAGGATGAAAACTGTTTTCCCACACCCGGTTTTCCCGCAGATGATGGCCGATTGGGAGTCTTAGGTCTTAGTACAGCGCGCTGACAAACCTGCCATCTTCGATGTTCAGCGGAGCATTCGTCAGCACATAGAAATAGATGATTAAAGCGCCGACCGCCTCTGCCGTGATTTGGATCGTGACTCCTTCGCTGGCGTTCTCCGCGCGTCGCCCACTACCGTGCAGTTCATCATCGTCGGTTGTCCTGAGGTCGAGCCACATTGCATACTGGGTGGTCAGAAACTCTCCCAAAGAAACGTCTGCCAGTGCTAGATATTTCGCCACTGCAGCAACAACAGGATCTCACTTTGAGTCGCCGGCGAACTGTTTCTTCGCCGCGTCCAGCACCTGGTATGCACACATACCCTGCGAATACAGCTAGTTGGGGACCCCCTCAATGGTGACCTCAACGTTTGTGATCTTCGGGTCTCTGGCGAAAGCGTCTGTCGGTGCTTCAAGGAGCATCAATATATCCCTCATGCTGAAGGCGGGCACGGTCAGGTTGATGTTCGTCAGTGTATCGCTCTTGTCTCTGCTGATCTCGAGGTGGCGCTCATACAGGATTTCGAGACGACCTGCGTACTGGTTGCGGATGATGCGAGCCAACTCTGGCTGGTTGACCATATCAAACTCTAGGCTGATGTTCTCGACGCTGTAGCTGGCATTGGCATCGCCCGTTGCCCTGATCACGCGGCTGTAATCGTTGAAGGTTACCTCGTATTCTAGGCGGTCCCACAGCGCGCTCTGGTAGAAGGGCATGTGGCCCTCGACCATTTCAAAGTCGAATGGAATGGAATGGAATGGAATGGAATGGAATGGAATGGAATGGAATGGAATGTAATGGAATGGAATAGTGCTCAACTGCCCATCAACACAAAAGAGTATCATTTAGGGCCAGGCAATGTAGATGAAGAATAAAAATAATAGTAAGCTAGTATATTAGAAGTGGTAGGCAATCAGATGATTAGGGTAACAATAAAAATATGATGAGAAATAGAGATGAGTAACATGTATAAAATGATAAAATTATAAAAATAAGAAACATGTATACAATGATAAAAATTAGATATTCTGATACAAGCTGGTTTCATGAAGAAAAAAAAGCTAAGCAAACATTCAATGTTCTCCATCTGGAATAACCCCGCAAGTGAAATAACATTGAAGTGTTCGCGTCGAATATCGGCAATATCGATACAGTCCAGTAGAATGTGTTGCACGGTAAATGCGCTGTGGCATGGAATACATCATGGACGCGGCTCACCCTTGAGCATATACGAATGAGTTAGTCGTGTATGTCCAATGCGCAATCGACTAAGGACAACTTCATCCCGGCGTACATGTCTGTAGCCAGGAGTTCATTCACCCAGAGTCGGTTTCACAGCATGAGGTTTATTATATGTGAGCCGATCCCACCGAGTCAGCATTGTATCGGAGATGAATGAGTTGATGGATGATTTAAAATCATGATAGCAAACAGGAAAATTAGAAGTCGGTAGCTCCAGGGCGGCCTAGGCAGCAATATCTGCCCAATCATTTGCCGTTGATACCAGTATGACTGGGGAGCCAACAAAAAATAATGTCCTTGCCAGACGAAATTAAAAAGTGGTGTAGCTCAATGAGTTGGCGGATAAGTGGATGCTCAAGCTTCATATTGTACAAAGCTTGTAGTGAAGATAGTGAATCGGAAAATAAAATGAATTGCTTTCTCCAAGATATTTTCGCACAGTCAAGGGGTAAAATTGCACTCGATTCCGCAACAAATATCTAATATTTATCTGGGAGTCTGGATTGAATATCTCCCTCGGGGACAGCGGCAGCAGCTCCTACCTGGTCCCCGTCCTTTGAGCCATCAGAAAAAAGCGGAGTGTATGTATTGTATCTGTCTTTAACTTTAAGAAAAAGTGATTTAAAAATGGATGGATCAGTTGTTGCTTTCGTGTGCTGACTAAGATCGAAGATCACCTTGGGCTGCACCAACTGCCACGGTGGAGTATCTGAGACAGCGTATTTGGCAATGTATTCCAGATCTAAGCCAGCATCGTGTACCAAAGGATCCATTCTCTTGCCGAATGGTGGCTTGAAGCTTGGTTTCTTATCGAATACAGCATCTGTAGTTCGATGAAAGACAGTGGTATAAGCTGGATTAGATTGGAATGTAGTTTAGTGGCGTATTGCAAATATAATTTGGTGTGTCTGTCGTGGAGGCTGATTTGCCTCGGCATATAATAAGCTTTGTGCGTTAGACGTACGGAATGCACCCAGACAGAGTCTTAAGCCTTGGTGGTGTATTGGATCGAGCATCCGAAGATCGGATTTACTGGCAGATCCATATACAGTGCATCCGTAGTCTAGTTTTTAGCGAACATGTGCGATGTAAAGGCGGTGTAGCACCTTGCAATGCTACTACTCGCATTAAGTCGAGTGCTTTGTGGCATTTAACTTTTGCTAGCTTTGATAGTGCGTCGACCTTTATCTCTAAAAAATATATGAGCATTTACGTTTTATGGTGTTGCTTGATTATTGATTTTACGATTAGACTGCTTACGAGCAGTCATTGCTTGTTTGCATTCCTCGTTAAACCATGGTTCATTGATACGTTTGGGTTTTGCCGAGGTTTTTTTGGTATGGTTGTTTCTGCAATATTGTGCAAAAGGGAAACTTAGTGTTCTAGTGGATCTTCCGAATCTCTAAAACAGTCGAAATCCAGTTCAATCATGCACATATCACGAAATGTGTCCCAATCGGCTTTATGTAATTTCCACCTCTGGACTCTGTCAGTAGATGGTGGTCCATTACTCTGTAAGAAGACAGGAAAGTGGTTACTCCCATATAGGTCATCGCCAAATTTCCACGTAAATTCTAAATACAGAGAAAGATGAAACAGAGTTAAATCCAGAGAGGAATATGAGCCGGTTGCGGGATGTAAATATGTGCTAGATTTATCATTAAAAATGCTGAGATTTTCATCGGAAAGAAAATTTTCAATAAGTTCCCCTTTTTTATTTGTGTCTTTACAACCCCAAAGCATGTTATGATATTTTAAGAATGAAAGGCGAAGGGAGCTGAGAGACAATATCGTCAAGTTCTGATCTTAACAGAACTGCAGATGGTAGAATGTAGATAGAACATAATGTAAAAAGTCGAGTGGAATGTAGAAGCGGTTGTCATACCCCTCTGCAATGAATGTTTCCGTTTTCACCCAATGCCGTTTATTGCTAGCGCCTATTCTGAGCCGGGTCCCGTTCCTATCGCGACTCGTGTCGATACCCTGATAGGCAGCATTCTCGCGCGCTCTCGTAGTCTTCCAGAGGTAGCAATAATAGTAATACACATCAGAGTCGTCGATAGACATCACTTCGTTCCCACTGATGTTTATAGTCGTCTTCTTCACAATCGCCCGGCCAAGATTCTGGACGACTGTTCGATCGGCATCTGTCGACTTCAACGAGATGGCGCAATGTACAGGCCGTGGCCGAAGCCATGCAGTCTACGTGTGTGCCCGCATACTGTAATACGTCTTAGTATCGCTTGATTGCCGACGGAAGGTCAACTGGAGGTGAGATGGCGTCCAGCACGTTCGCCAGAAACTTTTTATGGGCGTCGAACACTGTGCCCGTTCCCACGATAGGCGTTCGTGCCTGGGCCTGTGCACCAAGGGTGGTCCAAAAGTATGAGCGAATAGAGTCGTTTAGGCGCGGAATACCAGCTTGGATGAAGCCATCTGATCTGTCTAGAACAAATGTGCTCCAAGCGCCTTCCACGGCGGGGTCATGCTGAATGAAATCAATGTGGGCCTGTTTAGGTGGGAGCCAATACCAGGAAGATACGCCACAATGTCGCCCACCCGAGACTTCCGGGCTGAATGTCATTTTTACGAGATCCAAATTCCTGACGTTCTGGGCCGCGATGTGCCTGTCTGAATTAGCATGCCTAAAGTCAGTCTGCTTCCAAGCCACGTGACCCCTATGTAAACATCTCCTAGACCGTCGCTGTTAAGAATCGGTATCCCATGAGACTCAAAATTCGCCGCAGCGTCTTTCATACGCCTTACGGTCTTAGGTATTGGATACGAGTCAATACATTTTGGAAACACTTTGAAACAGTCCTTTACTAATAAAAATGATTGACATCCATTGTGTTTAACGTATTTTCCCTTCAGCTGGTCCGGCTAGCTCAAGCACGAGACCAGCGTTCAACGGCTGGCATCAGCTGTCACCAGTCTGATCAGCCGTACTATAAACTTATCAATGTGCTGAGCACCAAGTGAAATGAAGTTCTGGCACTCAGCAGCCGAAATATTATTCTCATAAGTCGGGTCCAGCCTGACATCCGAATAATATAATTCTATCATTCCTCGTATCAAGCTGGGCCGGTATAACTGGTTTTCTCAGCCCGTCTCATGCGACGATGCTGAGACTACATATCTAGGCACTATTTACAATATATATACAGATATAGATTTTCCTCGGGCGTACCTCGCCAATGATTGGTTACCAATGATTCTAGACAATGATCGTTACAATGATTGGATGAACACAAAGAATCAAGACATTAAAGTTAACAACAATCAACTACAAGCAATAGTCTGGGCGGAGTGTCTCGGCTACAGTGGTGAAACACTACTAATGTGTCCGGGTATTACCGTTCAGCAACAAGCCGAGCCACTAGCTCAGCAATGTCATGAACTGCTTAGCTGAGCGACTATCCGAGCTGAGCTACGTCTTCAGCTCATCGATGTTCTGAGCTGTCTACATAAACGCTATTGTCACGAATTGTAGCCCGACTGTCTTCTTTATCAGCCATTATTTGTAACACGGGTTACACAATACTCGGTTAGAGCACAATAATCGAATACCCTGGTAGCGACGATCGAATAGGTCTTAGTGTGTGAAATATCGCTCCCGTGGAATACACCGCTGGAGAGAATAGCGCTTTATCCGAAACGTTGCACGGACCACCAGTATTGGATTTTGCACCGGTTATATCTGGATGATTTACACTGTTTATGCAGACTTGGATGCTAGCCTGAATACCGAGTAGGTCATATCTACTGATGACTGAATTATTTCAGATTAGAACATTAGTCCACTTACGCAAAATTGTAAGCCAAATGTTGGCACGGAGTTTTTATATTGACAGGCGGACAATCGTAGGAAACTTGTGCACTAGAGTATGTATTTAAATTATCATATCCATATTCTAGCAGTCGGACATTCAACCATTCTTGTAATCATTTTATGACACAAGCACTCACTGGGAATTGTTAAGTACATATGTTTATTATTTACTTCCTAATACAGCAAATACAGTCTGACTCATGCCAAGACCGGCACTTTGCCGCATTATTATCGTATCCTCGATAATACCGCCCTATTTCGTGTACCGGAGATATTTGGACCCATTTCGACCAAATGCTTGGTCAATAAAAGCCGTATGGCATGTATCCGCTGGTGTAGATTATATCACTTGATCAAACCGAACTGAATCATTACTAATTCGTGTTTTCATGTAAATCATCACGATTACAGGTTTCGCAAGTGGGAGCATTCCGTGAGTATTGTAATGGCATAGTATTCTCATGTGTTGTGTGCATGTCACTCCGACTAATTACAGTAGCAATTTATTATATTTGTAAACGAAGAGCGAACACGATTGAAATGTTTACTAAAATTTAGCTATGCATTTGATATTACGATTCAGTCCAATATCAGTCAGGCGCCCCGTACTATACATGAGAATATTGCCACTTGTAACAAATGTAACGTGAATTTTCCGGACGACTCTCATTCACTCTATGTTGGACAGATGTAAAACTCCAATCCAAATCGTCTGTACATTCATTTTATTAAGTCATGTACGTTCACAGTGAATTGTAAATAGTGAAAATGCTATTGCGACCAGGATAGACCAGATCAGACAGTTCTGCTCTAAATGCACTGATTTATGCTTCAGTAAGCTGTAATAAGGAACATGAAGTATAATTTATTTCAATCACTGATGCTTTAGGTCAGCCTATGGAATCCTACAGTCTGATTAGAGTCTACAGTGTTTATCATTAGTAATGCGATGCTGTGAGTCTGCACATGAGAATACTTGGCATAGTTGCTGTTTATTAAATTAGCGCAGTTGGCCACGGGCAGTCTGATCAGGGTAAGGCCGGATCGCAATTAAATGTTTGTTTACTAGTGGTAAATAACTGTGAATGTTTATTAATGTGTTACATCGCATTCTCCGATATATGAATTCCATCAGCCCCCTTCTTCCAACCAGCGAAAATATATTTGTGTACTTTGCAATTTATCATGTTTCATTATTGTAATTTATCATGTTGTTCAGTATTGCCATGCAATCATAATATTGATTTCATGTGCACGACTGTGACTATTATGGAGACTACAACACGTTACACTCTGGTAACAACACCGTTGGTGTTTTGTAGTCCCAGCCAGTCAGACAGTCAGCCAGCCAGCCAGGCAACCAGCGACGGCACGTCTATCGGGTGTTCTTGCGTAGAAACAGTACGCTGCACCGATACTATTCTGGGGTCCACTACACGACATCGTGTACCAGCGGGAACTCTGCTCCGTGTGGACCAGGGCGTATCGAGCGGGGGTTATTCTTCTGGTGACGTCATTCTGTCCAAGGACGAGATGATTCTCAATGGACGTCCACCCATGTGAAGTATTCCCCCATCCACCCAAGTAGTCGATAACATTGTCTTATGACTTAACGACGTCATATAACGTCACCCTCACTCATCATGGCGGAAACCTGAGTTGGATGATAGAAACTTGAAGTCCGTATCTTGAACGTGATGAACATTGTTATACGATACTTACCTGTTCCAGAATCGTGACGGTGCCTTGGTTGTGTGACTGAGTTTTGGTGAACCATCGCGAGGACGTTGTCCGTACTGTCTAGAATATTCATTATTTGTGTATATCATTATTTGTAAATACATCATCATAGTAACTATGTACCTTGTTGTCTCTTTCCACAACGTGCTTGGTGTTCCGACCCAGTGTCACCCTGGCGTGACAGCTATCACAAGCTCACAGCCTAGCATATGCCGACATCTCATGCTGTAGCTGGGCGATGAGCCTGGTGGCTCATGTTGGGCTATCCTCGAGCAATAGCCGAGCATGGGGCTTGTTTCATGGGTCTGGGAATGGAATGGAATGGTGCTTAACGGCCCATCAACACAAAAGAGTATCATTTAGGGCCAATGGAATGTAGATGAAGAATAAAAATAATAGTAAAATAGTATGCAATATGTGATAAGGGTAAATATATTAATATGATGAACAATATATATATAGAAATATAAAACGTGTATAGAAATATAAAATTATAGAAATATGAGACATGTATGCAATGATAATATTAAATCTTCCGATACAAGTTAGTTTCATGGAGAAAGCGAAGCAAACCTTCAATGTTCTCCACCTGGAATAGCTCCGCAAGTGAAGTAACACTGAAGTGTTTGCCTCGAATATCGGCAAAATCGATACAGTCCAGTAGGATGTGTTGCACGGTAAATGCGCTGTGGCATGGAATACACCATGGACGCGGCTCACCTTTGAGCATATACGAATGCGTTAGTCGTGTATGTCCAATGCGCAATCGACTAAGGACAACTTCATCCCGGCGTACATGTCTGTAGCCAGGAGTCCATTCGCCCAGAGTCGGTTTCACAGCATGAAGTTTATTATCTGTGAGCAGATCCCACTGGATCTGCATTGTATCGGAGATGAATGAGTTGATGGATGATTTAAAATCATGATAGCAAACAGGAAAGTGAGAAGTTGGTAGATCCAGGGCGGCCTTGGCAGCACTATCTGCCCTGTCATTGCCCTTGATACCAGTATGACTGGGTAGCCAACAAAAAATAATGTCCTTGCCAGACGAAAGTAAAATATGGTGTAGCTCCATGATTTGACGGATAAGTGGATGTTCAAGCTTCATACTGTACAAAGCTTGTAGTGAAGATAATGAATCTGAAAATAAAATGAATTGCTTTCTCCAAGATACATGGGTCTGGGAATATGTCTCCTACAGTGATAAGCTCCGCTCCTGGTCTCCACATTCAGCGAGGTTTGACAAACGCAATGGTCTAAACAACGCCGAGATGTATTTTACCAGCAGCTGGGCTGAGCGTCAAGTTTCAATACCTGCTCAGCCCAAATGGAGAGTGTTCGGCTGTATAGCTGGGTGTATTTTGCGTACGCCTCAGCGAAGTGTTTCAACACAGTGCTGAGCACAGCTCGCAGTCCGAACACTCTGCTCGCCGATGCCCCGTCCAGCTATACCAGACTGCTCGCTGGGCTAAGTGTACGACCAACGGTTCCCTGTCCCTAATCCACCCGCAGCTCTTGCCCTGCTCAGTGAACGCAAGCCCAAAGTCTGAACTACTGGCGATGGATTCCGTCCAAGTGAACAGAAGGCGCTCTGCTTTGTTAACTGTTTGAAACAGAAAGCCAAGCACTCCCAAGTTGGGCAGCGAGACGCTTTCCACAGCTGGGACCCTATATGAGAAAGGTTCCCGGTCTCTGTTATAGTAAAAGAGAAGACAAAGTTAACTACTGGTAAATTAAGGACTTACTTTACATTTAAATATAATTCTCAGTTAGAACACTATTTAGATGGTATTGACAATTTTGAAATGCGTAGTGCTATAGCCAAGTTTCGTTTAAGTGCTCATAAACTAAAAATATAAACTGGCAGATACAAGACTCCAGTAGAATCTAGATTGTGTGAGAATTGTATGAATAATTCAATTGAAGATGAACGACACTTTTTGTTCAATTGTCCACATTACTCACAAGAGAGCTATTTTAATGTCATATATTTCATCAGAATGTCCTAACTTTTCGAATCTTTCAGTATCAAATCAATTTATTTGGCTTCTATCTTGTGAAAACACTAATATTTTGAGAGAACTAGGCAATTTCCTGATTCATTTATTCGAGAAACGTGGATAAATCTAGTCTCATACATACATTATTGGCTTTTATTGCGGTAGTGATTGTTCACAAGTTTACGTTACATGTATTGAATTGTTATTTTAATGTATGAATCACTTTAAATTATGAAATTGTTTGCCCCTTGAGGGCCCTTTATTGGAATCGAAATTCAGCTAAAGAAGCCGAGAAACATATTTACCTCATGGGGTTTCTTAGCCCGCAGTCGAACGTTTATTTGTATTAAACTATAATACCACAGAGTCCACGGTTTTACAGTGATATTCTGTTCTACAATACTAAAGCCAATTAAGGAAATAGAAAACATTGATTTACTCAGCCGTTTCGGACGAATATTACAAAAACCTCAATAATACGACACCGGCATACGTTTTTCAACGTTGCAGGACGTGAGATAATTACGGCCAGACGACACTGCGTTGTCGTCCCGTATTGGTTTCGCACAAACCGGCATTTTTGTCACACATATTTATCTTTGAAAATAAGCATAATAGCGCACTCTATACACAGCACTGAAAACTGCAGCTTTATCGCCAATATTATTGAACACCTGGTTATTTCGGCGGCCATTTTGAATATATAAGTATAGCAGTGTATACCTGGATATGTATCTATTATCAAGTGGTTAGATTTGTATATCAAACTGGTATGGATGCATGCAATACTGTACATGAAATTCTGTTTAAAAACAGCTCCATAGAGTAAAGAATAGGAAACACAATAACGTTTTGGCGGCGATTTTGACTTTTTCGACAGTTGTGGAAGGTTATTGCATCACAATCTCCACCATCATAATTTATATGTATTTGTGAAGGAAAGCAATGTATAAGTGTTTCCATTTTTGTCGCGCCTGCTTTAGCAGAGACGCGAATATAGTCGGCGCTTTTTCCGTCGTCGGTGTCATCATCGTCGTCGTCGTCGTCCGCGTCGTCCGCGTCGTCCGCGTCGTCCGCGTCGTCCGTGTCGTCCGCGTCGTCCGTTTTTTTTTGTAAGGCAAATGCGTTAAAGTTATTGTTTTTTCACAATATCTCTTTAACCCCTTGCCAGACTTTGATAATATTGCACATCAGTGTTTGTCTAGGGATATTGCTTCATTACGCACACCCCCATATCCAAATTCTAAAGGTCAAGGTCATTTATTTACTTTTAATATTCACAGGTTTTGTAACAGAAATGCGTTAAAGTTATTTTTTTCACAATATCTCTTTAACCCCTTGCCAGACTTTTATAATATTTCACATCAATGTTTGTCTAGGGATGATGCTTCATTACGCACACCCCCACATCCAAATTATGAAGGTCAATGTCATTTATTTACTTTTAATGTTCACCGATTTTGTAACAGAAATGCGTTAAAGTTATTGTTTTTTCACAATATCTCTTTAACCTCTTGCTAGACTTTGATAATATTCGGCATCAATGTTTGTTTAGGGATGATGCTTCATTACGCAGGTCAAGGTCATTTGTAATGTTCACGGTCAAATGCCTCGACAGGCGCGATACCGCTTCCGTGGCGGAATTCTTGTATGAATGTATGTAATCGTTCGTAACAGCACTTAAAGTTAACAGTCCTTATTAAAAAAATAAAAACATGAATGGTGGCCATCTTGAAAAATGGCCGCCATTTGCTCACCCAGCGGCTATTTAGCGCCGAAAACATGGATTGATAGACAATAGGCTACTGAATCCTAAAACATACTCACCAAAAATCACCCTGAGGGGGGGTATTGCTGGCTCAACGTATATTACATGTTACAATAAGTATACAGTTGTCTTTAGCACCGATGTCTCGCCCTGGTGACGTAATTTCCCGTGAAGCTCTCTATGGTACCGCATGTGTACAATCGATTCGTTATAAAATCGCCAGGCACGTATAAGTATCGTAATTTGAAAGCGCGTTTATGGGCGTCACACAAGTAATATTTGTTGTGATCAGGCTACGAGAATGTGCTATTTGATCATGAGCTACACTGCTAACAAATCTCATAAGCCACATAAGCCCATTTTCCTAGTGATAGCGATACATTACCGATTGTGGGGAATGTGGCGTTGTCGACGGAGCTGAAGAAGATTAGCTTGTTACAGCGGCGTCCCCACGTCTGCTGGATGTAGACGCAGCGTGTGTCAAGGTTCTGCGGGCTCGTCATCACCCAGCACAGAACCCGGATGTCTCGCCACATCTCGTCCGCCACGCGAGTGTCGTCTGAAATTATCATTATCGATTTAGTTACGAACCGTAACTCTTGCAATCTTCTCCCTTACCGTCCGGATACATTCACCGAATACACTCTGTTGTGAAATATGACCAAGTCCGGCCAGCGAAGACGCAACTAATAACACTTTAAGCTTTTATGTTAAAGTCTGTTACAATGGGGTCATTATATTGTAAGTATTTTTAGTCGTTCGGTTTTTTCATGCGGGCCAACTATTTTATTATCACGGATTTTGGAGTCGTTATTTTTTTTCAATAACACACCAGCGTGGAACACACGAGGGCAATTTTGTTGTCATTAAACTTGTGGTATTTAAAATTAAATAATGGACAACAGTTAACAAATATTTGATATTTATCACTATGAATGTTTGCTACTGCTATTGTGTTGTTTATATTTTTGGGAAGTTTGCAAATGTTCCGTTAATTCAGGGGATATGTGACGTAAATTTGGGAAGCAGATTTTTGTTGTTGTTGTATTATTGTCTTTCACTGGCGAAGCAGCCGCTGATTTTGTTTTGGAAAACTGTGTCTGCGCCTAAAGTTAGGGAAATAATTGCAAGTATTTGTGTATACATACATAACATATAAAATGGTGATGGTGTCGTTTGGGGGACCCCCCCCCCCTCCCCCACTGGCGCCCCTCGTTAATATTTTCATGGCGTTTGGTTTGTTTGGTTAGTTTCCGTAAGTATTTAGGTTGAGGTTGAATCTCATAATGGTTTATTTATTAATATTTTTTTTAGGGGCCCATCTTAACAGGTAAAACGTATGAACCAGACTATTTTATGCGAGCTATTACAGTGTTAGCAAATGCAGTTTTTATTTGTCTTTGCCTGCTGCAATTGAGTTAATAGGCATGATGGGTAATTTTTATTTTATGTACTAGTCTGAGAATATAAATGTAAGTGTTTGTGGGTGTTGTTAGAATATAAAAAAACAACTAATTGTTGGCATGTTGCTGAAGGAGGCAATGGTTTTTTTGTTTTTGTTTGCATTTAACCAATTATTTGAAATAAAAAATGTCTAATTTTGGCATATTGTTGTAGGAGGCAATTGTTATTGTTTTTGTTTGTGTCATTAGTCTTGATTGTGGTTGTTTCATTTATAATTTATACAATTTTGTGGCTTCTTATTGCATTGTGTTGTTTGTGGTTGCCCATAACCAAATTAATTGAATTTGGTTGTTAGCCTCTTTTTTGACTGCTAGAGGATCATTACAGTTTGATGTAGAACACGGATTTACCATCTAACCCACCTTTTTGCCTGAGACGAGCAAACAAATTCAGTTTTTATTATTGGTTGTTTTGCATTTCATATTGTACATTGTTTTTTGATTGGTTTGTTGTTATTGAAAAATTGTTGCATTGTGTTGTTTGTGGTTGCCCATAACCAAATTAATTGAATTTGGTTGGTAACCTACTTTTTGACTGCTAGAGTATCATTGCATTGTGTTGTTTGTGGTTGCCCATAACCAAATTAATTGAATTTGGTTGGTAGCCTATTTTTTGACTGCTAGAGGATCATTACAGTTTGATGTAGAACACGGATTTACCATCTAACCCACCTTTTGCCTGAGACGAGCCAAAAAATTCAGTTTTTATTATTGGTTGTTTTGCATTTCATATTGTATATTGTTTTTTGATTGGTTTGTTGTTATTGAAAAATTGTTGCATTGTGTTGTTTGTGGTTGCCCATAACCAAATTCATTGAATTTGGTTGGTAACCTACTTTTTGACTGCTAGAGTATCATTACAGTCAATTTTTTAATATCGTTATTGGGGAAGTAGAATTGATTGTGTCATTAGTCTTGATTGTGGTTGTTTCATTTATAATTTATACAATTGTGTGGCTTCTAGTTGCATTGTGTTGTTTGTGGTTGCCCATAACCAAATTAATTGAATTTGGTTGGTAGCCTATTTTTTGACTGCTGGAGGATCATTACAGTCTTTTTTTTTTAATATCGTAAATGGGGAAGTGAAATTGATTGTGTTGTTATATGGTTGTATCGAACATTAGTCTTGATTGTGGTTGTTTCATACATAATTTAATATAATTTTGTGGCTTCTATAGTTTATACAATTTATGTTAATTTGGCATTTGTGGATATTAATTCGTAAATTAATTATTGTTGCAATTGGGAAATCCTGCTATTGGTGTTGACAATTTGGGCACACCTTTTATTATGTATATATATTGTGTAAAGTTTGATTGTACTGTGTTTAGCAGGATGCCTAAGACTAAGCGTAAAACGCGGCACATGAGCGGGCCAACGATAAGACTGATGGGACAGTGGCAACAGAGGAGGTGGAAGCTCGGCCGGCCAGTTCGTCGTCACTGTCGATGCAGGATATAGAAGCGATAGCCACTCGGGTGGCTCGGCAAGTGATGACGCCAGATATGGCTGAATTGGTGGGCTCTCCAATTGAAGCCAATTTATGCGGTATAACGAATGATGAAAGTGGTAATATTATTCCCTCAATTCCAAGCTACCACGATACGCTTGGACATCAGGCAAAACATTATTAATGGCGACTATGTCGATTTGGCTATGCTTGTTTTTGCTCCTGTGGCTGGGCGCATAGATGAAAAATATGTGTCTTTCGAACAAGGGCAATTGGTATTAAAAAGCAAAAATATGGCAAAATCTGTATCAACAATAAAGCAGTGGTCGGATGTTTTCATCATTTTCACAAGTGTATACACAGAGGTGCATGGCAATGAGGCTCCATGTTTGTTAAAATACATGTTTAATATCAGACTGGGTGCAAGTAGGGTAACTGGGCTAGGTTGGAAAGTCTATGATGAGCAATTTCGGATTAGGAAATCCAGGGATCATACACTGCAGTGTTGACCAGGAATTGTGGTTACTTTACATGAGTGGGGCGAGCTCACCATCAGTGAATCTGACCGATTGCTAGCGGGGGCATTGTCAGAAGTACAAGAGAGGCTTATAATAATGGGGTGTGAATGTTTGATGTATTCAGGAGCACATACACTTGTCCGGGTTTGTGGCGTCCGCCATTACAACAGGTTTCAGATTTTACAGCAAGCTTGTCATTGCGAGGTATACAGCATGGCTATATGTATCTATCATTTCATTTCGTTGCAAGATGCTCAATTTTCCCGATCAGAATTTTATTGTTCGAAAATTGTTAACGGGGATGGGGCGTCTACACAAAAGGTTAGATAATATGATCCCAATAACAATTGTCATATTGTCCCCCTTGATTGGGTCACTTTCCAGAGGCCTTGATAAGCTGCGTATTTGCGTAAATACACAACCAAAAAATCTGAAAACCCAATTAAAATTGAAAGCCATGCGTACCAATACCCAATTAAAACATCGAGTAATCAATTGGCTTGAAAATATATGCGTACTGATAATTTTACAAAGACAGTTTTCAATAAAATTATTGAAAAATGCCAAAGACGTCGATGGGAAAATCAGCCACAAAATCACCGCTAGCCTATCTGTCGTATTTGGTTACAATAAGCGTCTATATCTATGACACAACTATGCATATAATAAGCGTCTATGGATGTTTTATAAATAGGATACGCACGGTCACTGTTTTTTAGCAGATTACACGGTGACGGTATTGGTGAAAAGCACTTCATATGAATTTCCGGTCGGTCGATTACGATTGATAATGGCGATTCCTTTTTTTTTATTCGCCATTTATGATTTAATACGTATATTGTTCGCATGTGACTACGCATATGTAATTGCTTTGAGATGTGAAAAAAATAAGGATATGGCCGACTCGACCCTGGTCCGAAACGTTTGTGATGCGAAACGTCCGAGTTCGTGCAAATAGACTAAGTTTGTTTTCATTCGGATATACTTCGGATGTTATTGTTTAAGATATGACAGACCGCGGTAAATATGTCTTCAACAAAACGTGGTGAAAAAACACACAGCAAAGACCCCAATTAAACATAATTTCTAATTAGTTTTAACTAACACTTAAACGATGTCACATGTACGTATTCAATGTTTTGTGTAGCCATGTTTATGGCACATTTTGATAGCAGAATTGGAAAATACCCTATTCAATCTTACACAATGGGGTAACGGTTGTAAGGTACCCAATTGACAATTGAAAATACCCAATTGAAAAAAATATCATGGAGTAAAAATACTCAATCAATAAATCCTTATCTAGAGCCCTGACTTTCAAGGTATGTTATTCATCTTATGAAGCTAAACTATTTGCAGCTTTCTTTTCTGTTTCACTATCAGCTACAGGTGGGCCTTGTTGTCCTGTTTTTCTTCTGAATCAATACATGTAAGAGAGACCAGTCACAATAGCAGGGCCACTTTTTTGTCATTTTGGGGATGAGCCAGTGTCCCGTTATCAGTTTAATGTCGTTTTGTGGGGGGCACTAGGGGCAGTTGGAGTCTCATTCATTTCGCATTGGGGCTGCGACAACTGCTTCGAAAAAAGGCTTTTCGGACAGTGACATTAAGTCGTTTGGACGCTGGAAGTCCGGGGCATTCAAATCTTACATTAGGTTACCATCCATATCTTTTGAGTCAATAGGGTGATTCTTGTTTGCTATAACTGTTGGATTTCTACAGTTGTTTGGGGATTCGTATAGTGCGGGTACATGGTTTTCTTTGGGAGGTTACATGATTTTATTTTATTCTATATTCATACATGCATATTATCATATTATCAGTTAAGATTTTAGTTGCTGCAAGAGACATCAGCATCTGGTTTAATGGATCTTCAATAGTGAGAAGGGCTTTTGTCCATGCGAGAGCAGGTGCTGAAGGTTCCCGCCTGTTTCTTGGCAGGCACAGGGCGCGTTTATGGTGGCAGGGTAAAGGAGGCATGCGGTGGGTCCAAATGGGTCGAACAATCAAATGTTTACTGGCCGTCGAGGACAAACCTGATCTGATTGTTTTCCACGGAGGGGACAATTAAATTGGGCAAGTTCCATCAGCCAAGCTGAGATCAGCTAATTTTATTTTTTTTGTTATTAAATGGTTTATTTCCACTTTTAAATACAACATGTACATTTTATAAAGTTTACAAGAGAATATAGCTAAATGAAATACAATGATTACATACTATATTAAAAAGTGAAATGTATGGGAGAGTAAAGTAGTTAAGATATACAGAGCATGAAAAAGAAGGAAGAATGTAAGGGTTTCTTTCTCTGTGTTCACACCTGCTGGACCTGTGTAGTTGTGTAGTTTATATTTAATATAGAGATATGTTGTGCTTGATTTTTCGTGCGGTGCCTATAAGAACTTTATATATTAAACCTGCCCCACTTAATAATATCTGTTCTCTTTTGTCTTTCATTGTCGCTATTTCTTCTTCTATATGTATTCTATTTTTCAAGTAACTTACAAAAGATTCGAAAGTAATATCATGCTTTTCATATTTACATTTGAAAATATAGTATTTTGCAATAACAAAATTATAAATTTGTTAAATTGTTTTACCATCAGTGCCTTATTTGTTATTTCTAGAGAAATACTTCGAAAATTTATTTCATATGTTAAGTCTTTTTCATTTAGATAATTTCGAAGCTGTGACCAAAAATGTTGCACATGCATACATTCCCAGAACATGTGTTTTATGCTCTCAACATACATAGAGCAAAAATCACATAGACTGCTATTTACTCTATTACAACGATAGAGTAGTTTATTTGTCCCAATGATACGCATTAAATATCTATACTGGAAATTGCGTAATGTTGAGTCTATTGTATAATCGAAAGCTAATGTGTAAATTTGTTGCCAGCATAAATTATCATCAGAAAATTCATTTGTCCATTTTTGTTCAGATTTTTTTTTCTTCTATATTTTGTTTGTGTGTTTGTCTTGTATATAGTAATTTGTTCACATATTTGCTATCTTGTACTCTCGATATAAGCGACGTAGATTGTGGAGTTGTGTTGATGCTTTCTGTTTTTATTTTCTCGGCCCATAATGGACTTATGCTGTTCACAATACTTTGATATTTTATAAAATCGTCCTGACGTATATTGAATATTGCTGTAAAATCAGTAAATCGTAGAAAATTCCTTACTCTGTAGTCATATAGACGTTCAACATATTTAATGCCTTTATTGTACCAATCTTTGAAAAAAATTGTTTTGTTTTGATGCTTTAAATTGGAATTATTCCAAAGTATTTCTTTTGATACTGTGTCATTTCTGGAGGAATAGTTAATATGTGACCAGGATTTTAAAACATTATTTGAAAACTTATTTTCTTCCGCTATATGTTTTACATCTTCTGCTTTTATGTTACATTCAAAGAGCAAAAATCCACCATATCTTTTAATTTTTTTTTCATAAAGTTGTTTCCATTTGCCTCTGTTTGATGTGTCACATATTCGTTTTACCCATGATGCTCTTATTGATGTTATAAAACTATATATATCTAACATTTTTAATCCCCCTTTTTCCTAGGATTGGATGATTATGTTTCTTTTAATTTTATCAGGCTTACTGTCCCATAAAAAATCGAATAATTTTTGTTTAATTCTTTTGATCATGTTGTCTGGAGGGTCGTGTAAAACTGTTAATGGATATATTAATTTTGGAGCAGCAAACGTTTTATTAATTGTAATTTTTCCCAAGTAAACTTAAGTTTCTATGTTTCCACTTATCAAGACACTGTTCAAACTCTACTATTTTAGGAAGGATGTTATATTCGTGGATATCTGTATTATTATTTAAGAACGTAATCCCTAACGTTTTTGCACTAAGAGAAGTCCAAATGAATTTCTTATCCGGACAGAAAATCAGATCTACATTTTTTAAGGCACCAACGCGCATTACAGTGGATTTTTTTGTGCTAAGGTTGAGACCAGATATTTTACTAAATTCATCTATTATGTATATTAACTTTTCAAATGATTTTCTTGTACTATCTGTCACAAAAGTTGCATCATCGGCAAACATTGTGTTTTTAATTTCTATGTCATAAATTGTTACCCCTATTATATCTTTTTCATTTATAATTGCTTTGGATAGTATTTCAAGGGCGATACTAAAAAGGTAAGGTGATAAAGGACAGCCTTGACGTACGCCTCTATTTATTGAAAAGAAATCCGATAAGTAACCATTGTTTGTAACACAGCTTTTTGCATCAGAGTAAAAAAGCTTAATCCAATTTAGAATGTCGTTGCCAAAATTTAAATGTTTCATAACTTTTAAGAGGTAAGAATGTTCAACAGTATCAAATGCCTTTGCAAAATCTGCAAAGAAAAATAAACCCGGTAATTCATTTTCATTCAAATGGTCCATTAATTCGTATAGAGTTCTAATATTTTCTCCGATGTACCTTCCCTTAAGAAATCCGGTTTGTGAATCATCTATTATATTTGGTAAAACCTTTTTAATTCTGTTTGCTATGGCCTTTGATGCAATTTTGTAATCCACATTAAGTAATGATATAGGTCTCCAATTCGTAAGTATAGATAAATCGCTATCCTTTTTTGGTATTAATGTTATTACACCCTGTTTTTGCAATTCACTTAGTGATCCATTTGCTAATGAAAATTTAAAAGAATCCATATACTATCTTTTTATGTCATTCCAAAATATTTTATAAAATTCCAGTCAGACCATCTGAGCCTGGGCTCTTATTGTTTTTCATTTCCTTTAAAGAGTTACTGCATTCGTATTCTGAAAGGCTGCCTTCGCATAATTCTTTATTTTCTTGGGATAATCTGTTTACTCCATTATCATTTGAAAAAAAATTGTGATTTGTATTTTCAGCTTCTTTTTTCGTATATAATTTTTTATAATATTCTTTTTCTTCATTTAATATTTCACCATTGCTCGTAATATTTTGACCATTTACCGTTAATCTAGTTATTGTTTTATTTTCAGACCGTTTCCGTTCTAAATTTGCAAAGTATTTTGTATTTTTTTCCCCACCCTCAATCCATTCGGCTTTTGACCTTAGCATAATTCCTCTAACTTTATGTTCATATAAATACTGTAACATATCTTTTTTGGTGTTTAATTCTATTAAAATATCTTCCGATATTTTTTTGGAGTAGTCTGCTTCTAATTTATCTATTTCCTCTATTAATTTATTTTCCATTTTTAAATCTTTTTTCTTTTCAGTAGACGCAAATTTTATCGTTTCATTTCGTATTGTGCCTTTAATTATCTCCCAAAGCGTATTTGGATTAGCATGCTGGTTGATTTCGGCAATGGTAGAAATACTTCGTCTAATTAGTTGTTGGTATTCTGTTTTTAAAAGTAGACTATTATTTAACTTAAAATATCCCGGACCCCTTTCATTAGATTGAGTCTGTAAACAAAAATATACTAAAGAATGGTCAGACTTAAACCCTGTAGTAATTTTACTTTTTGTTACTCTGTTAATTACATTTTCAGATATTAGAAAATAGTCTAAGCGACAGAATATTGGTGGTTTAGTATTTGAATGCCATGTGAATTCCCGTGTATTAGGATTAAGAATTCTCCAGATATCATGTAGTTCATATTTATTAATTATTGACAATAGTTTCTCTCTTATATTCTTATTTGTGTCTCTTATGCCATTTTTCTTGTCTAAATCTGGATCTAAAATTATATTAAAATCGCCCCCTATTATTAAAGTATCTACTTCCACTGTTTCTATATATGTATCGAGATCTTTGTAAAATCTTAGACTGTTTTCGTTTGGACCATATATATTGATTAATGGGCATTCAAATCTTACATTAGGTTACCATCCATATCTTTGAGTCAATAGGGTGATTATTGTTTGCTATAGCTGTTGGAGTTCTACAGTTGTTTGGGTATTCGTATAGTGCGGGTACATGATTTTCTTTGGGAGGTTACATGATTTTATTTTGTTCTATATTCATACATGCATATTATCATAATGGCTTTTCCACTGTATGCAACTAACAAGTCAGTTAAGATTTTAGTTGCTGCAAGAGACATCAGCATCTGGTTTAATGGATCTTCAATAGTGAGAAGAGCTTTTGTCCTTGCGAGAGCAGTGCTGAGGGTTCCCGCATGTTTCTCGGCAGGCACAGGGCGCGTTTATGGTGGCAGGGTAAAGGAAGCATGCGGTGGGTCCAAATGAGTCGAACAATCAAATGTTTACTGGCCGTTTAGGACAAACCTGATCTGATTGTTTTCCACGGAGGGGACAATTAAATTGGGCAAGTTCCATCAGCCAAGCTGAGATCAGCTATTTTACTTGATTTGGCTTCACTTCGTCAGCTTTTGCGTGAGACGCGATTCATTTGGTCCCAGATCCTGTCTCGTTTGCAATGGAGAAACGAGGTCACTCACTCAGCATTAGAGAATGTGAGCAAACAGATAAATAGTTGTGTCACATCAGATGTAATCAGGCATGGCGGGTTTTACATACATTACCCCAAAATCCAGGAGAACTTTACAACCGGCCTTTCAAACAATTCTGCTGACACCAAAAGCGTTTATGTCGCCCACTATTGGGGAAAGCGGACCATGGCTTGTTTGAATGTACTGTTGGCGGTGTCGGCGTGCCTGTGGGGGTTATTATGCCCACACGCACGCCGACATGTGGCGTGTTTTGAAGCTGCCACCAGTACTTGTTATGTGAAACTGCTATTTTGAGAAGCTTTACATGTCGGGTACCAGAGTGAAGGTATCTGTTTCCCAGCGCCTTCAATTTGTTATATTGCATTGCATTGATTTGTTACATTGGATTTTACTTGAAGCCGTGGCCGTTTTCCTCCATATATAAAATAAAAATAACCTGTTGTGGGCAAGAAAACTGGCTTTATTTTGCTTTAAACTCATGGCCTACATTGTAATCACATATCTTGCCAAGTACATGTTGAGAGACAGATTTTCAAGTTAAGGATACATTTATTATGTTTTGTTATACTGAATTTTGTCTGTGATAATGTAATAAATTTAGTATAATAATTCTGCATGCTTTACGCTATCAAATATATGCAGTCGTTAGTTCTATATGAAATAATGCATTTCGGGAAAAATAAATGGGATGTAGATATCAAAATATTGTCGCGGAAGCATGTACCGTATCTTTGCTATCAATTAGCTTAAATGTTATACTCTGTATTTATTGAACACATGGAATAATTCAATTAAATGTTAATATGTATTGTTTTCATTTGGACAAATTCAAGATGGCCGCCAAATGAATATTTTGTCCTACATACATGTACTTCCACATGTGTATGTCATTTGACATGTATTTTATTTAAAATGTTAAATTCATGTTTCTGGATGAAACTCTTTGAGGATGACTACTACATATGAAATATAAATATAAAATATTCGCATCTCAATTATAAATTCAATATGGCCGCCAAATATAAATAATTGTATTTTCATATCATTTTGCTCAATTTAATGTGTTCTATTTAAGTGATTTCAAAATAATAAGTTTTTCTGTTTGCTGCACAACGAATCAGGCACATCTTAGAACTTATTATGCCACCGGCACCCAATGGTGTGGGGCATATAGTGTTACCTGCGTCCGTATGTCCCTTACGTCCGTCCCGTCCCCTTTGTCACAAAAGAATCGTTCTGGTAAATTTATTATAATTTATGTTTTCCTTCACATAGCAGCTTGATATTTCACACATGCATTCCGCTGGTTGTCAGGTCTTGACAAATCCACGATCCTCAGACCCCCGCTAAACCCAATGTCAAGGTCACATAATGCATTCAAAACCAATGCTCGTGTAATGTCTTATAATTTATTTCTGTTTCTTTTCACATAGCTCATTTATATTGCATACACGCATTCCTCTGTTCGTCCTCTATCATGCGCTGGTGTATCCACGATTGTCGGAATGCCGCAAAGTCCAAGGTCAATGTCACATATTTACTACATTCAAAACCTTATCGTTCTGGTAAATGTCTTATAATTTCTCTTTTCTTTAACGTATCTGATTGATATTGACACATGCATTCCTTTGATTGTCCTATATCATGCTGTGGCAAATCCACGATCCTCGAGCCGCAAATACACCCCAGGTCACGGTCACATACATAGTGCATTTGACGTCTTAACACTCGGGTAAATGTCTTATTATTTATCTTTCCTTTCACACAACTCCTTCATATTTCACGCATGCATTCTTCTGATGGTCCTCTATCATACTTTGACAAATCTACGATCCCCAGACTGCTGCTAAACCCAAAGTCAAGGTCACAATGTTGGTGCATTCAAAACCAGAACACATACATAGTGCATTTGACGCCTTAACACTCGGGTAAGCGTCTTATAATTTATCTTTCCTTTCACATACTTGCTTCATATTTCAGATGTGCATTCTCTGATGGTTCCCTATCATGCTGTCTACGACCATTCAACCTGTTACTGAATGAGTTCAACAAGGTTGTCATCCTCACTCTGACAACCATATTAGATAAATTGGGCGACTGTTGCGTGATGTGTTACATACACACTCTGAGTTTATATTACACAGGTTATCATACATGTACATGTTACCAAGTGCAATTTAATGTGGTTGACATGTGACATAGCCATAATAAATGTATAGCTCACACGCCGCCAAGGCTTTGGAAGTGTTGATTAATTTTTAATGTCGGATACGATGCTCTGGTAACTAGTCGAGCTACGGAAAAAGATTGCGTTACATGGAGCATTACAGCTGTGTAGGTTATTGCTATGAGTGATTATCCACCACCATCACCCCAGGTATGATAATTTGTTGATATATTGCATTTGCTATTGCGTATTTTATACTGAAATTAAATTAAAATGTGTTCCTAAGACAATGCATATAGTGTATCATTAGGTTACCCAACAAGTACACTCTGTTCAGTGTTAATGGATTACATTTTCTACCTTGTAATATATGTTGTAATACAAAAAAACGGGTTTCTAAGACAATGCATACAGTGTTATCATTAGTGTTACCCAACACGCTCACGCTTTGTTCTGAGTACATTGCATATTGACTATAGCATACGATATCATTAATGAAATCATAGTAATTAAAGCACACAATCAACCGATTGTTAGTCCATTGTTGCATACCTGCTATTGAAATGTGTAACGTGTATTGGGCCAGCAGCACTTTGTATATACATCACACAACACTCATGCATGTACATATCGTTGTTATCTATAGAATGATGGCGACTGTGTGGTGATTACTAAATTATAAATTATAAACAACATAACTTAAAGAGTATACGCAGATGTCGCCGATGGCAGACTGGAGACACTTTGACAAATTTCTTAACCAGAGACACACAGACACACAGCACTTTCAGATGATATATTAAATCAAGGTTCCGTCTGCATATGCCGTTTGCAGTTGCTGGGGCATTAAACCAATCCCCGTTCACTATGTTGCCAAATATACAATTTGAAATTCTATATTGGGCAGTTACGAAATGAATCTATCCGACATTCGCATGTAGCCAACTCTTTCAAAAACATGGCGGCTCATGGACAAGTCACAGGCGTTTGTACGTTTCTGTCATAAGGCAGCGTGTACGTCCCATCCCCACTATGACGCACGACATCCCTGGATTTGGCAACTCTTTCTTGCTATAGTCTGGTTCCATAGATATTCCCCATTGGTATATCGCATGCATGCAGCATAATCCTCATACCAAACTGTTCACGGTTACAGTCACCCATATGTATGCCAAATAATAAGATCGTCCAGATATGCAGCAGGTTAGTGACAGGTAAAGGACTGTATCTACTCTTAAAAATAGCGTTTACGAATCCCTACAGGAGCTCATTCTAACATGACTGTTTGGCCACATTTTTGGAATTTTACATCAAATAGAGGGACACATCCAAAGCCGTCTTAATAAAGAGAAGTTACCTGAAATTGTGGAAGTTTCCAATGGATAATAATAAGTAAATACTATGTGTTACTACTGATAATATATATGTCAGTTCGTGTCAGTCCGTGTTGATAATGTATATGTTATCATAACCACATAGAAGACACAAGTGTGAATACTGGTGCTGTCACATCTATTGGGAGCGTTATTGATTCTATACTCGGTTACTGTCTAATCATTGATATGAACACATCTTTAATAGGCAGATACCATGGTTTGCACATTCTTCACGTGGTTTTCAACATCTTCACTATTCTAAAGCAGCGTTGACAGTTCACGGGTTCGTATTGCGCATGTTGTATTCACAAGTTACCAAGACTAGGTTAATGTGATTCGCACCAGACAGTGTCAGCATATATACACTATAGGTCCCTCCCTTTATCAAATGTTCAATGTGCGTTTGTAAGTAAGCTCTAAGATATGACTGATTGCACTTGAAGCCTGTTTTCCTATGTTCATTGTGTTGCCTTGTAGATATGCATTTTATTGGACATTAACAAAATACAAGTAATACAGTGCATCCGTAGTCTAGTTTTGAGCGAACATGTGCGGTGTAAGACGGTGCACCACTTTTCGGTCTGCAACCCAGTCATGATTTGTTACCACTCGCATTAAGTTGAGTGCTTTCTGGCATTTAGCTTTCAAGTATCGCAAATGTGGTTTAAAAGTAAATTTCTGCTCCCGGACAACTGATATGGGATGTGTTCCCATGTAAAGTTCGGGATCAGAGTGAAGACCGCGTCTTTTGCAAAAATGCATGCCGTTTTCAGTACCCTCTTGTTAATTTTATTGAAACTTAGTTATTAATTGGCGCTCAATAGTTTGCATGTTCTAGATTTGTAACATATTACGAAATCATCGACATATAAAATAACGAGCAGTCAACTCATGGTTGCAGGCATTTTATAATGTTATTGAGTTTAATGTTAAAGAGAGTAACAGACAATATACTTCCCTGCGGCACACACATTTCCTGTTAGTAGGGATTGGAAAGGGTTGTGCCGACTAGGACTTGGAATTGTCTGTCTTTCAAAACATTAGAACTACAATCAGGGAGATGACCCTTCAAACCGAAGTCGTGAAGGTCCTTCATAATCGAAATAGTATAAACGACAAAATAGTGGCGGTTTAGTATTTGAATTCCATGTGAATTTATTTGCAATATGATTGAGGATTCTCCATATATAATTTGGGTCATACTTATTTATGATTGACAATTTATCTCTTGTTCTTTTGTTTGTATATTTTCTGCCATTTGGTGGGTCTAAATCCGGGTCTAATATTATATTAAAGTCACCCCCTATTATCAGTGTCTCAAGTTCGACCGAGTCTAAGTATGTCTCTAGATCTCGGTAAAATCGTAAACTGTTTTCATTTGGACCATATATGATTATTAATGTATAATCTTTATCGGAAATGCATAATTTAAGGACCTGTATTCGACCGGTCATAACATCCTCGTACTGTTTAGTTTCATACTCTAGACCTGGTTTTATTAAAATGCATATACCATCTTTATTGATGAATTCTCCTCTAAAATAAGCATTCCCACACCATTCCCTTTCCCATTGAAGCTTTTCATTTGTAGTCAAGTGCGCTTCTTGTACGAAATATATGCGATAGTCATTATCCTTTATCCATTCAAATAGTTCCAGACGTTTGCTTTTTGACCCCATAACCTTAATATAAAAGGTTCCTATTTTAAATCCATATGTTTATATCATAAGTTGAGTCTGATATATTTGATGATTTTTGCCACAAGTGCACACACTTCCCCTAATCGGGTGAACTATATATGCGTCGCCAGACGGTGTTCCTTGTGCGGAAATAATCCCTCTAATATCATCCAATAGGTTTGTCTTGAAGTGTACAGTGATAGTGCATTGGCATACACGAACCTGTGATTGGCGTGGACACAATAGAATCGCCACACTCGGACACACGTGGAATGGAACATTTAATGATGACCATTGTTGACCACGTTCAAACGTGTGATTGGTGTGGACACACCTGAATCGCGGCATTCGGAAAGACGTGGAATGGAATACAAAGCTCCAAATAAGCTGAGTATGTGCTTAAATACCCAATTAAAATTGCCAAAAACCCAATTTAAATCAGAATTAGCGAGTATCAAAAAGCTATAAACATGTTGTAGTACCTTTCTCACTCTTCAGGAAACAATAAACGGACAACATATATAATAAACTAATAATAATAATAATTGCTGTCAACAGACAGCAATTATTGAATAGTTGCTTCGAAATGAAAACATGTCTTGGTATTTCATGATAATTGTCTCCTTGGGGACAATTCTAATGCAATACCAAGATGTATTTTCATGGAAAAACCCACCCATTATTATACATATATATAGGAACGATGATAAACATATACATTAATTAAAAAGACACAGCGTGAAAACACTATTCCACAGATAAAATTATCCTCATTTTCCGGCGTCCTGGATCACCTTCGATTTACAATTACTTTTTTCGTGTACAAGACGTCGATCTTTAGCCCAGATAAAAAGTAATTTGTAAAATAAAAATGACCCACCCATTAAACATATATATAGGAACGATGATAAAGTCAGCGTTAAAACACTATTCCACAGATAAAATCATTTTCCTACTTTCATCTTGGTAAGGCTTAATTATTTTAATGTATTTATGTTTTAAATTTAATAGTCCACATGAACAACATATCTAGTATTTAACTTTTATTATTCTTTACTATATAATTGTGGATCCTGCAGAAGTGCGATCTTTTTGTAGCATCGTCGTTGCACCGACAATATTTGCCAACTCTAAGAAAACAACATATACTTTTTTCCATTTTATTTACAATGAATAACTTTACATTAAATATATTAGACAATAAAAAATAATTATAAAAGGTAAAAAAATAATGAATACCAATGCTGTGAAATACATTTTACAGCTTCACCGTGAAAGTGCAATTAATGATGAACACCTTAGAAAGCTGGTAGATGCACTCCAACAAGAAGAACCAAAAACTATACCTGCAAAACCTATAAAACCTATAAAAACCGAATCTAAAACCTTAAAAAACTTTCTTAAAATTCATAAACAAAACTATGCACCTGTAATCAATGAACTAAAAGATAATAAAAAAAACTAACTTCTTAGAACTCTGGGAGCGTACAAACTAGATCCACTACACTATTCACGGCTCCTGACCTGTCTTGGGACGCAATGCTTAAACATACAAAAATAGATATAGAGTTACTATCATATATAGATATGCACTTGTTTATATAGAAAAGAATGCGTGGTGGAATAAGTATGGTTTCCAAGAGGCATGCAAAAGCGAATAATCCTTATGTTGATGGATACAACCCAGGAGAAGAGATAATCATATGATGCAAACAACTTATATGGTTGGGCAATAAGTCAGGCGCTACCTTACTCTGGTGTTAAGTGATTCAAATAGTGTCAGGTTAAGAAAGGTAAAGGACTGATTCTTGAAGTTGACTTAGAATATCCAAAAGAACTACATGTAACACATAATGAGTATCCTCTTACACCAGAGAAGTTAGCAGTGAAGAAAGAATGGTTATCAGATTATCAGACACACCTATTAGTGTTAATACAGAGTTCCGTAAGAAGGCAACATCTGCATTTGTGAAAGACTTCTACAAACTAATGAATAACTCTGTATATGGTAAGACACTGAAGAACATTAGAAAGAGAGTATATATAAAACTAGTACGAACAGATCGTAGTGACAATGATAAGCTGAGAAAGATAATTGCAAAACCAAACTTTAACAGGAGAGTGAAGTTATCAGATGAATTATCTGCCTGATGTATGATTGGTATTACAACACACTGAATAAGAAGTATGGTTAAAACTGCACCCTGGTGTACACCGACGCAGATTCATTACTAGTAGATATAAAAACAGAAGATGTGTATAAAGACATGGCGGAAATGAAAGATGAGTACAATCTATCTGATTATCCAATTGATAATCCACTTCAAGATATAGCTAATAACAAAATAATAGGGAAGATGAAAGATGAGTGTACAGGAACAGATATTGCAGAGTACAGGTATGCGTCCAAAGTTGTATTCTATATTAAGGGCGGACGAGCAACTCATCAAGAAGGCAAACGGAGGTAAGAAGTGTGGAGTTAAGAAACAAAATAACTTTTCCCACAACAATGATGCATTATTCAATACACAGAATTGCTCTCACAAAATGAATATGATACGATCAATGAAACATAACATATATGGATTAACAATAAATAAAACAACACTCTCACCACTAGATACTAATCGATGGATAGCGCCAGACGGAATTAATATATACGCGTTTGGGTATCAGCAGGAACGATAAGTAATTCCTCTTTGACAAAACCTCTTTGTGGCGCCGGAGTTCTCAAATAATATACTCTAATACCTTGCATTACAATATAATAATTAATCTTATGGATATCAACACTCCATAGTGGATCCGTTGCTGTACTTTTACTTCCACCTTCTTGTTCACCTGGTTGGTAAAAATAGCTTACACTGGAATTAGGACAAACTGGATAATCCTTTAATTATTTTATTTCAATTTTAGGAGGTTTGTTCGTCTCCGAATGTATTGCCCTTAGTACACTAGGCAGCCTCTAACACATTCCCTTTTTTGTTTATGTGGATTTTCAATTTATTTTGCGTACTGATACCCAAATAATCTTTTAGCCAATGTTCTGTTAAATATTTCCACTATAGCCTGATCTCTATGTATTTCTGTTCTACCTCTTATTATTTTTACCTGCATGGGTATCCATAAGTTTTGTAACAGCTCCCATGAACTCTCGTCCAGGATCTACTTGCAATAATTTTGGATACTCTAATTTTCTTTTGTAAATATTTTCAAAAGCTTTAGCAACTTCTGTACTGTCTTTTGAAGTCAACGGTTCAGCCTCCTTATGCCTGCTTGCAATATCAACTACAGTCAATGCATATGTATAAGTTTTATGATTAACTGTATCATGTGGTAAGAATAATAAATCAGATTGGTGAACTTCATTCGTAGTAGATACATCAAACTTTGGACGTACTCTTTATTTTCTTTGGTGCAGGCAAATAAATCTGCCATATAGCTTGTTTCTTTAAGAAATGCAATGCTTCTTTATTACTTACTTTTGCAGCCTTTGCTAATTTCTTTACTGCTGATAAACCTTTCCAAAATCCTTTGGGGCTATAATAAAGTTTCTCCATTTATATGTATTTAAGATATATTTATATAACAGTATAGCAAACAAATGACAACACCAGTCACAACTGCACAGTTTGATGAACGGCTTAAAGAGCAAACATCCTCAGGCGCAATTAAATGGGTCGATCTAAAGGAAAATGAAATTTACACTATTACAGAGTTTTCAACAATAGCAACCACCTATGGTGAATCTATGATTCTTACCCTTTGAGGTGGTACCGAAGTTGCACAGCGACTTAAGGACCATATAGAAAAAGTAAAAGAAAAAGATCCACCATACTGTGTAAGACCGCTTGGGTTGAAACCATCTTACAAAAATAAGAAAAACAAATATCATGCCTTTGATTTTGTTTCTATGTAAATTTAATATTGTTCTATTAAAAAAATAAAACAATCATTAACCAATAATTTTAGTGATTGTTTTATTTGTTTATGCATTGGCACTAAAATGAAAATCAAAATGTACTGCCAATTTATATGTTTTAACATATCCGATTTGATTTGCTCTCGGAGCTGTTTTTTTCATCAGCAGAAATCTCAAACTTTATAGGCTTTCTAACATCGGCTTTCATTTGTTGATATTTATCCATTTCCTCTGTTATAAATTTAAATTCAACTTCAGATACTTTTCCATCTTCTAACGCAGCAGATACTTTATTTGCAATATAATTAAGTTTTGCCATTGCCAGCATACGTATCTCATCTTTCTTTTTTTTTTCAGCTTTTTTTCAGTAGTTTTGTATTAATAAATTTACTTGTAAATGCAAATGCACCGCATATACTATCCGTAATGATATTCCTATAGAAACCGGCAGTCCAACAAAATTTATTTCGTATTGTTTTCCTTGTCTCAACTTCATTTTCCAGTTTATGTTTTAAAGCATTTATTTCACTAAGTCTATAATTATCAGCCTCCACTGGTAGCTCCGGATACAATTTACTATTCATTTTTTTTATATAATATTTAAATATCTAATTCAATTAACACATCTGCAATTGAAATGGAAGCTTTGCTATATGTTGTAAGTGAAAATAAAATTAATACACTTCTAGAGGCAAGTTCGATTGGAGTTTGAAATATTGTATATGCCGACTTGTGTCCTTTATGTTTTGTTAAAGTTGCATTCACATTTGGAATGCCATTAATACTGATCCCTATTTTTACCTCATCAGTTGCAAAACCCTCTCTGGTGACGCTGCATAAACCCATTCGTAAAACCCATCCACGACACATCATAGCATAACCACAATTTCCATGAGCCAAGCCAGAAGCACCACTTACGAATGCAAATTCTGTAGAGCCATCACGTAATGGCCCAGACTCTTCAGCCCACACAGTTATTATCATTTTATGTTTATTGAACAACTCTGTTACGTTTTTATCTCCGGCGTCTATGTAATCTGTAAGACTATTTGCATCTGCTCCATAAATACTCATTGTTTTTATATAACTTCTAATGTTATTATAAATGGTAAATTATGATTGTCAATTACTTTATTATTTTCATCAAACGAATATAGTCCCGCTGGAATTTAATCTTTATGGCGACACCACTTGTAGAAGACCATACATACTGTACATCTTGTAACAGGTTGTACCAACCAACCCAGTATGATACACTTTTTAAACCTAGTTTTCGTTTGGAATCGTTATTACCGATACAGTCTTACAATGTTTCTGCTGTATTTGTTAAAATTATAATAATCCATTGGTTATGCTCACAGTATAATACAGCAATCTGCCATACATAGCAGACCTGTCATACATTTCAAGTCACCACATCTGACGCACTGTTAGAGATAAGTTATCCATAAGTTATACACAGTATAATACAACAATCTGTTATGCATATCAACAACTTACACCCTATTATAGATAATAATCCATTGGTTATACTCAGCATAATGCCTACCATAAAGCAAATGAGAGAGCAAGCTAAGATTTGGGGAATTTCCCTAAAAGGTTTAAAACTCAAGAAAGCTATAGCAGATACGATAAGTGACGCGCGAGCCGTCGTTCGCGAGGGGAGGCTGCGGCGTGCGGTTTCGACCGGACGACTGCCTGCCGACCCCGAAAAACTATCCGAGAAATTGGAGAACGAGACGACGGCCAGTCTGCGTGTCACTGCTTACGCGCAGAGTGTTAAATATGATCTCAGCACTCGCACAAAAGCACTCCAGAAGGTGTACTACAATATGATTTATCAACGTCTGATGGGGAGACCTCCTAGGAGGAGGAGAGATATCGCCAGAGCTTTGGTGGAGGAGGGTCCCAGGATTCTCGCCGAAGAAGTTAGGGAAACTGTTGATAGGGATAGGATGAAGATAGTCTGGACCTTCGAGAGATGGGTAGACGGAGAGATCGCTAATCGCATAATGAATAAAATTCGTCCAGAGATGACCACGGAATTTTATCTGAGGTATTCGTGCTCGTATCGTATTAGGAACATCGAGACCGACGATACGATGATATTTCACAAAAATTCACCGGGTAGTCCGTGGATAAGCGAGATCGCCAAAGCTGAGAGTTGGATAACCGATAGAGAGAAAGTTCGAATGGAGATCGACAAAGTCGATAGAACAAACACAAAATGGACCTTCGTTCGTTGGATATCGGTCGAGGTGAAGATGATCATCGATGCACAATAACTCCTCATGGGAGCGGGGAAACTCCCCGATTGGTTAAGACAGAAGAAGGGAATGTATTCCGTCGACACGTATGACGACTACTTGTGTCTGTTTAGGTGCATAGTCATCCACCGCGGACAGAGACCCGACTTCTGCTGTGTGGAGGCACGAGCTCTGGCTCGCGAATACCTCGATCACGATAACGGACCGGGTAGTAAGGGAATCCCCCTGGACGATCTTAAGAAGGTCGAAGAGCACTTCAAGCTGGGCATTCGTGTCTACGAGCCCACCGACGACGGAGTGTGGTACCTCATGAAGTATCCCGCAAACTACGACGCGGTTGGGGAGAAGACCATGACGATAGGAATGTTTGGAGGTCACTCGTTCCACATCAAGAACCTCCGCAAGATGACGAAGGAGTACGGATGCACCGGATGTCAACGACGGTTGACACAGCCGTTTCACAACATGTACAGGCTTCCGATCACCTGCATGGGTGGGAAGACCAAGGTGATATGTCCCGGTAAGAGGATAGATAGACCGCAGTCGGCATACAAGAAGGCGTTCTACCCCAAGGGTTCCGCGAGTGCGAGGTGGGTGGCCGGCGATCCGGTAGACGGCTACTGTCACGAGACCAAGACCGTGTTTCAGTGTCACGGATGCTACTGGCACGGGTGTCCGGCGCATTGCAGGAGAGATAATGCGAGATCGCTGTACTGGAGGACGAACATCCAAGACGACAAGATAAGGAAGGCGGGTTACGAGTTGGTGGTGAAGTGGGAGTGCGAGTGGTTGAATTAGGGGAATCCCCACTATCCACCACCGTGCGAGGAAAAGACGACTCTGTACCCTCACCAGATAGTCTACGACTTCGAGACGTATCTCGACAAGTGGAAAACCACGAGACCCACCAAAGACCTGACCTTCGAGGTCGAGCACGTCCCTATATCAGTGTCGTTGGGGGATATGATGCACGAGGGGATCACCCACATCTGCGAACGAGACCCCGACACTCTGGTCGAGAAGTTCGTGACCTAGCTGCAGAGGAGAGACAATGCCATCAGGGAGGGGGTTAGGAAGAAGTATCTGCCGACCGACATAGAGATGCTGTCGAAGCCTCAGCAAGAGAAGATCGTCTCGTGTATCGGCCAAGTCCCGGTGGTGGGGTTCAACTGCAGCAGGTACGACCTGAACCTCATCAATCAATACCGTGAATAAGGTGATGGTCGGAAAGAGGGCCAACACGACGATGTTTCTGTTTACCCCGGAGTTTAGATTTATCGACATCATCCAGTATCTGTGACCCGGTACCACATATGACCGGTGGGTTAAGGCGTACGACTGTAAAACGGTCAAGTCCCACTTCACGTACGAGTGGTTCGATTCCCCAGAAAAACTCTACCATCCGGTTTTAAGAACGGTGGGTTAAGGCGTATGACTGTAAAACGGTAACGTCCCACTTCCCGTACGAGTAGTTCGATAGCGCGGACAAGCTCGACCATCCGGGGCTGCCCAACTATCCCGAGTGGTACTCGAAGTTGAAGGGTGAGTACCTACTGTCGATGTCAGAGTGGAAAGAGTGCAAGGTCTTCCGAGAAATGGGGATGAAGACGTTTTAAGAACGGTTACGACACTACAACGACTTGACGTCAGACCGTTCCTAGAGGCTCTGACTAAAATGACGGAGTTCTACATGGGGAGGGGTGTGGACATACTCAAGGACGTTGTGTCTCTACCTGGGGGTTCCCTTCAGTACCTGCCCCACGGGTCAATCGATGCGAAGGCGGACACGCCCGAACTGTGGTCGCCGAAGGATGAGACTTACGCGATGATGAAGGGGGGATTGGTTGGTGGTCCGTCCATAGTGTTTTCCAGATACGCCGAGGCTGGCAGGTCAACGATCAGGGGTCAGGTAGGGAGTCGGGAGGAGAAGATGTGCAAGTCGGTGCTGGGGTACGACACCAATGCGCTGTACCTGTCAACTCTGTCGAAGGACATGCCGTGCGGGGAGGAGAAGACGTGGGACGACCCGGAAAGACAGTCGTATATAGACAGTTTCGTAAGGAAGGCCAGACGTGACGAATGGTTCGGATTTGCAGAGTTGGATATAGAGGTCCCGGAAACGTTGCGAGACAAGTTCTCGGAAATGTCGCCGCTGTTCATTAATCGAGAAATCGGCGAGACCCAGGTTCCGCAGCACATAAAGTACTACCTGACCAGGACCGGGAGAACTAGGGTTGAAGGTCAGAGAAAGCTCGTGGGGGCAATTTCCGACAAGAAGATGATCATATACTCCCCGCTGCTAAAGTGGTAACTGGAGCACGGTCTGGTCATCGAAGAGATGGCCAGGTACCAGTTGTAAAGGGCGCGATCTTGTCCAAGGCCCGACCACAAATTCTCGCGGACGAAGACGTAAAAAAAACTCGTCATGGAGGGGAGGGCCGAGGAGAGAAAAAATTTACGTCGGCGCCGCCATACGGAACATAAAACTTACACCCCGTTACACCCCCGCGATTATGTCACCCACTGGCCACCATACCGCTAAAGACGTGTAACACACCAGCGGTTTTCCGTCATATATATATATATATATACATATATATATATCGACTCCATACTTTGTCGCATGTGGTTAAACCAATACACGAAACAAGTACACCGCCGTGGTTACGTATCGCTTAAAGCTGTGTAATACACCAGAGAGTTATCGCTATATATATATAGCCTGTCTAGATACTTTGTCGCATATGGTTTAAAATTAAACGTGGTCGGATAAGGTAGATACATGACAGCGGTGGTTTGTGAACAGCCGAGTATTTCGCTAATCGATATTTCACAACACTAGGTAGTGTTTATCTTCAGGTTTATGTTTCATAACTGCATTGGTGGTTGTGTGGACTAAGAAGCCGCGATACGGAGACGTATGTTGTGAGTTCGAGCCGTGGCTGGACCAAAAACATTTTTTAACGTCTAGCCTTACAAAACACCTTAGTCTCGCTTTCCGCTTTCGCGGGCGAGACAAAAACGAGATCGCCGTCCTGCTGCTATGGTAAACAACAGCATGACAACGGCGTTCCTATCCGACCGCCGTTAAACTTTGTCATAAATCGGCCGAATGCCAATATAACGAGCGGTGGTGTCTCATCCATGCCCAGTGATGCTTTCAATACTCGTAAATACCGGTACGATGACACCTCTCGTGACTACCTGTCTTCAACCACGCACAATTAACTAGAACCATTGTGTGATTACATATACTGAGCATAACATAGGGATGGCTTATCTCTAACATGGTGTCATGGTGTCTCGTCTCATTGATAACTTCCAGTCGAGGAAGTATATGGTCTCGTGGTTGATGAAACATATTGTCCACTCTTCTCATCCATACCGTGCGAACAGTGGGGGGAAACCCAAGTAGTATATGGGAGTCAACAATGATACCACCTCCTGATGGGAGCCACCGCGCGTAGCGGGGGGCTTCCAGAGGGAGGTGGTATCATTTTACTCCTCATATACTACTACATTTAGAATTTTGTTTTCTATAGTTTGTAATTTAGTAATTGCCTGTATTGACAACTTGTTATTGGGTATGTCAATTAACCGTTTAAATTCTCCAGCTCCTATACCAGAAAATGTTTTAAAGAATTGTGATGTATTACCTTTACGATTTATTTGTACATCATTCAAGTACAGTGTTGTATTGTCATGTTCAGTTCTGGTCTCATTAAATCAAAATTCATATCCGATATTCCAAAACTGTTTTTGAATTGATCTCTATATAGGTATATAACCCTTGATCGCCGAGACCGTTCCCTCTCGGGAGTTGATTGTTCCATTGTAGTATCATCAGGGTCATAAGTCTCATTATCATAATGCATAAAGTCTCCTTCTCCACCTTCAGCCAATATTTATTTATGTGTTAATTTAAAGTAAATACATAAATAAAATATGAGTACATACGTGTATGGTAGGAAACTTGATACTCACAGACATTTAAGAGAACCGCACGGAGTGAAAGGCATAAGACAATCAATCACAATAACAAATAATCCATCTACAATTGATCAAAATCAGTAGCTTTTAGTTCGCTTTCCAAATTTAGGACCAAACGATTTGATTGTGCCCGGGACAGTTCGTTTAGCTTTTACAATTGCATTAACATCAACCGATGACGATCGCAGAGTTGTTCAAAATCTTGGCCGTGCGGTAGTAAAAAAAAAACACTATTAAAATATCTGGTAATGAAATTATGTCAATTGACGATTCAGATGTTTATTAGATTTATCGTGAGCTATAGAAAACACCACCAGAACGAAATAATTTGGTTTATCAAGGTATAGATACTAGTGCAGGTTCAAATGTAACAAAATTGAGGATTGGAGCAGCAAATGCTAATATTACATATGCTGCAGATAATGCTATCTCAGATACATTTGGTAATCTATTCTATATACCATTAGATTTTGAACTTCTTGAAGCTCATATGCCATATTATCAGTCTCGTTTAGGTGACAGACTCGAATATGAACTTACATTTAATGATTATTCAAGGGTCATAATAGATCCAGGTGATTTGAATGCTAATTATGAAATTAACAATATAAGTTTAAAATTTGATATGATCACTGAGCCTAATCTGGCAACAAGGGTGAGAAATCAATATATGGGACAAATGTCAATATTATATGATAGAATTCTTCGCCATAGAAAGATTGCGAAAGATAAGAGTGATACTTTATGGAATATAAATCTGAATACACCCGCTCGTTCTATGAAGGGAAGTTTAATGTTGTTCGAAGAACCAACAGCAGATTTTGCAAGAGACAATGAAATGTTCTATAATCCGAAAATAAATAAAGTTCAAGTTACTATCGAGGGTGTGCCTAATCAGCTATACAGTCAAGGTATGAAAGAATATAATATGTGGGATGAAATACGCAAACAGTTTGCTGGCGGAAATATTAATTATTCAATAGTGAACGTTATTAGTAAAGAATTGCATGTGTCCAGTTTAGCAAATGGGTACTATCTTACAACAAAATATGGCCTCTGGCTTGATGTAGGAACGACAGACAATGGTAGTCTACATGGAACTGGACGGAGAATAGAAAATACAAGTGAGGGCATCACAATTCAGATTACTAATGCAGCCAAAGCAGCTGGTGCCGTAAATATGTATGTGTTCAATAATTGAAGTTTCGCAACTAAATATAGAAAATAGAAGATATGTTGTATTGATTTGCCAAAGTATGCGCATGGTGATATTATCTGCGCTCAAACCGGATGTGGTAAAACGGAATGTGTCGTTGACCTACTTGAGATTTCACAGCAACAAGGTGGATATGACGGAGTATTTGAGAATATATTTATACTTTGTCCAACTATAGCATGGAACAAGGCTTATAAAACAGAAGTCGGATAGGTGATGTACGACACCCAAGAGATACAAAAATAAAGATAATTAATCCTGTGAATAGTAATGGTGAAGAGATGTTGCAAGAGATGTTAAGAATATTTTTTAATAAATATTCTGGAAGTCCTACATTATATATCATTGATGACTGTTCATCTACAAAGCAAATGACTAAGAAAAAAGATATGCTGTCAAAGCTCGCATTCTCTGGGCGACATGCAGAGCAACGCGTTTGGGTTATATCACAGAGATATAATTCAGTCTTAAAAGACTTAAGAGAACATACAAAATGGCTGTATATGTTTTATGCAAAAGATAGAGATAGTTTTGATGACTTTTTTTAGAGAAAATGATGTTATTCCAACACTGGAGGAAAGAAACAAAAGGAGAAAAGAGTTATCAAAAACAAAATATTCTAAGTTGCTGATTATAACTGATCATCCTACTGGATATAAATTACTTAAGTAATGCTGAAGATTGCTTAGTATTACTTAGTATTGCTTGTTTTAGCTTGTTTTAGCTTGTTTTAGCTTCGCTTTGCTGAGTATTTCATAGCTAAATTTGTTGAGAACTCCTTAGCAAATAAGCTTTGCTGAGTAATCATAAGTTGAATTTTAATTTAAAAAGTAGTAATAGAAAGAATATTCATAGAATTATTGAGTATTATACTTGGCTGTGTTTGGGTTTATTTTAAAATTAAAAAGATATTACATAAAAAAAATGGAATTTGACGAGCTTATTGAGAAATTAATTGATGATGGGAGTACTGATAATGAAACCAGTATAGACCACAGAAAACAACGGTTATCTTCAATTATTTCAGGGGGGGGGTCTATTCAGTATTTTGGTAAATATATAAGTATTTTGCAGTTAGATGATATGCCGAATGAACAAGTTCTAAAACTGTACAACAGATAGGAAGCTAGGTTAGGTGCTGCAATGACAAAAACACTTGGAAATACTATATTAAATGTGTATGGTATGATAGCTGGTAAGGTTCTACCTATATATGAAGAAAATCAAAGCACGCTAGTATCTGCCTTGGAGGAAGACCCTTTTGTTGAACACGCTCTAACTACGACTTGTTGCGAGTTATACTTTAAGTTCAGCGAATTTCTTGCAGCAATTACAACAATGATTACAACAATTAAATATTATCAATTTAACAATATAAAAGATAATAATATAAACAATGGAGAACAATCAACAGATACCTGAAGAAGAAGCGCCAAAGGAGGAGGAGATTAAACAAGTAACAAAGAATCCAAAACAGGTGGAAGCTGGCAAAAAGGGTGCAGCTGTGCGTAAAGCCAAACAAGAAAGTCTAAACAAATATTACATAAGAAAAATCAAGATATAACACCTGACGATGAACCCATCAGAGTTACTGTCCATAAAACAAACTCAAAGTTGTCATATGTGTTGCCGGGAATAGGTTTAACAGCGGGTGCTTTTCTTGGGTGGGAATGCTGGCAATCCCCTCCATAAATAATGATAAGAAACTTAAAACGCATACAGTTAATGAAATGCCCACTGTTAATCCACACTATATAGAATACATTGAACATTTAATTATTATATTAACATAACAAACAATGACAACGATCAACACCGACTGTAAAGTAATTGGAAATATTGTAAACCACGCTGCTGGTATTACAGCTTTGGAGATAGGATATGCACAAATAGCAAATAAAGTTATGAAACAAGCTGTGCCAACACTATAGCTTGACGGCTATAATATGGCAATTCTTATGTTGGACACTGGTATTGCTATTGCTACGAGAGATATGCTTGTTAGACAAGATATAATGCCAGATAATATTTTGAAGTAAAAAATTATTATTATTATTTTACAATTGCAAAATGCACAGGCACAGTGGGCAGAAAAAAGAACAGAGAGATTAGACTGGATTAATAATGAAATCAGGAAACAAAATCACACTGCTAAGACGTTTGATGATGTGGACGAAGCTATTACAGAACATAATGCTGTAACTGCTCCAGTTGCAGACGCACAACGATTAAAATCGTTTGAGAGAGAGCCAACTTTGAGGGATTACTATACACCTTTACAAAGTCTAAAAGATAGAGAAAGTTTGCTTATTGTTGGCGGAATAGCGGTTATTATGTTCAGTGTGTATATATTAGTTTAATTATAATGCTGTCGCCACCGCATACATATTAAGAAAAGCATGTTTCAATTCTTTCTTTTTTAGTACTTGGTGTTCAATGGGTCGTGAATGCTGTTTTGTAAAAAGATACGCTTCTGTAATGTGTTCCATTCAATCCGACATGCCCGAAAACATATAAAATGATATATTACAAGTCGAAATAGTGATGTCTCTTAGAGACGATTCTAATGAGCACAAATGTAAAAATATGATATTCGGCATGTTTGGGGCATGCTCGATTGAATGCACTGTAGAATTAGCAATGGTGTATGAGCCGGGATCCAGTATTGGCATAATCTAAATGTATCGCTATATTTTTAAATATTGTCGTCCTTGACATTGTAACCATTTTATTTTTCAGTCAGTTTATGTTTTAGCTATTTTTTTCCTTGGCATTGTAAACATTTTATTTCTCAGTCATCGTAAACGTTTTAGAAAATGTTTGCTTCCAGCAAGGTTTGAACTCGCAAAGGCAATACGCAACAGTAATCACAGGCATACACTTAACCCTCTAGACCGCGAGACACATCGTTGATAACAACTGTTAAGATAACACATATATATGTATAGGCGATTGTGCAATAGCTTACACATCTGGGTTATCCCTAATCAGCCTGTATTGCTATCGGTCATATGTTAGATCACACCAGGATGGGTAGGGTGAGTTTATTTTTGTGTATCAATTATAAGCACTAATCTGGGGAATTAGGTGGACTTTTTTGGGTTCAGGTTTTTATATATATGTGAAATGTGTGGTCTGTGGAATAGTGTTTTCACGCTGTGTTTATCATCTTTCCTATATATATGGTGGGTCATTTTTATTTTACAAATTACTTTTTATCTGGGCTAAAAATCGACGTCTTGTAAACGAAAAAAGTAATTGTAAAGCGAAGGTGATCCAGAACGCCGGAAAATGAGGATACTTTTATCTGTGGAATAGTGTTTTCACGCTGTGTTTTTTTAATTAATGTATATGTATATCGTCGTTCCTAATTATATATATGTATAATGGGTGGGTTATGTGTAATTTTAGATTTACAAATTGCTTTTATCGTGGCCAAAGACCGAATAAAATGAGGTCTTGTACACGATAAAAGCAATTGTAAATCGAAATGAGCCAGGGCCCCCATTATACATATATATGATATAGCATATTTTTCTTATTTTCCATGAAAACACATCTTGGTATTTCATGAGAATTGTCCCCAAGGAGACAATTCTCATGAAATGCCAAGACATGTTTTCATTTCGAAGCAACTATTTAATAATTGCCGTCTGTTGATGTACAAACAGTATGTGATTACAATGTAGGCCATGAGTTTAAAGCAAAATAAAGCCAGTTTTCTTGCACACAACAGGTTGTTTTTATTTTATATATGGCGGAAAACGGCCACGGCTTCAAATAAAATCCAATCCAATGTAACGAATCAATGCAATGCAAGATAACAAATTGAAGGCGCTGGGAAACAGATACCTTCACACTGGTACCTGACATGTAAAGCTTCTCAAAATAGCAGTTTCACATAACAAGTACTGGTGGCAGCTTCAAACACGCCACATGTCGGCGTGCGTGTGGGCATAATAACCCCCACAGGCACGGCGACACCGCCAACAGTACAATCAAAACAGCCATGGTCCGCTTTCCCCAATAGTGGGCGACATAAATGCTTTTGGTGTCAGCAGAATTGTTTGCAAGGCCGGTTGTAATCGATACAAAAAAAAAATATTCTCCTGGATTTTGGGGTAATGTATGTAAAACCCGCCATGCCGGATTACATCTGATGCGACACAACTATTTATCTGTTTTCTCACATTCTCTAATGCTGAGTGAGTGACCTCGTTTCTCCATTGCAAACGAGACAGGATCTGGGACCAAATGAATCGCGTCTCACGCAAAAGCTGACGAAGTGAAGCCAAATCAAGTAAAATAGCTGATCTCAGCTTGGCTGATGGAACTTGCCCAATTTAATTGTCCCCTCCGTGGAAAACAATCAGATCAGGTTTGTCCTCGACGGCCAGTAAACATTTGATTGTTCGACTCATTTGGACCCACCGCATGCTTCCTTTACCCTGCCACCATAAACGCGCCCTGTGCCTGCCGAGAAACAGGCGGGAACCCTCAGCACTGCTCTCGCAAGGACAAAAGCTCTTCTCACTATTGAAGATCCATTAAACCAGATGCTGATGTCTCTTGCAGCAACTAAAATCTTAACTGACTTGTTACTTGCATAGAGTGGAAAAACCATTATGATAATATGCATGTATGAATATAGAACAAAATAAAATCATGTAACCTCCCAAAGAAAATCATGTACCCGCACTATACGAATACCCAAACAACTGTAGAACTCCAACAGCTATAGCAAACAAGAATCACCCTATTGACTCAAAGATATGGATGGTAACCTAATGTAGGATTTGAATGCCCCGGACTCCCAGCGTCCAAATGACTTAACGTCACTGTACGAAAAGCCTTTTTTCGAAGCAGTTGTCGCAGCCCCAATGCGAAATGAATGAGACTCCAAATGCCCCTAGTGCCCCCCACAAAACGACATAAAAACTGATAACGGGACACTGGCTCATCCCCGAAATGACAAAAAAGTGGCCCTGCTATTGTGACTGGTCTCACTTCCATGTATTGATTCAGAAGAAAAACAGGAAAACAAGGCCCAGCTGTAGCTGATAGTGAAACTGTTGCCCCGTTTGCCATTTGACCTGTCTTAGAGGTAGGAGGGACAAGCTCACATCACAATGACCGCTGGAAAACTTAACGTTGCCCACTTCGATAACATGCCCCTATAACCCTGGTTTTGAAACCACTAGCTCCCCCAAATGTGAAAAATAGTTTAACTTCATAAGATGAATAACATACCTTGAAAGTGACCCAATCAAGGGAGACAATATGACAATTGTTATTGGGATCCTATTATCTAACCTTTTTTGTAGACGCCCCATCCCCGTTAACAATTTTTGAACAATAACATTCTGAGTCGTATCGGGAACATTGAGCCTCTTGCAACGAAATGAAATGATAGATACATATAGCCGTGCTGTATACCTCGCAATGACAAGCTTGCTATACAATCTGAAACCTGTTGTAATGGCGGAGGCCACAAACCCGGACAAGTGTATGTGCTCCTGAATACTTCAAACATTCACACCCCATTATTATAAGCATCTCTTGTACTTTCTGACAATGCCCCCGCTAGCAATAGGTCAGATTCACTGATGGTGAGTTCGTCCCACTCATGCAAAGTAACCACAATTCCTGGTCAACTGTACTCCACTGCAGTGTAGGATCCCTGGATTTCCTAATCCGAAATAGCTCATCATAGACTTTCCTACCTAGCCCAGTTACCCTACTTGCACCCAGACTGATATTAAACATGTATTTTAACAAACATGGAGCCTCATCGCCATGCACCTCTGTGTATACACTTGTAAAAATGATGAAAAGATCCGTCCACTGCTTTATTGTTGATACAGATTTTGCCATATTTTTGCTTTTTAATACCAATTGCCCTTGTTCGAAAGACACATTTTTTCATCTATCCGCCCAGCCGCAGGAGCAAAAACAAGCATAGCCAAATCGACATAGTCGCCATTAATAATGTTTTGCCTCAGCAACTGAGACACATGATGTCCAAGCGTATCGTGGTAGCTTGGAATTGAGGGAATAATATTACCACTTTCATCATTCGTTAAACCACACAAATTGGCTTCAATTGGATAGCCCTCCAATTCAGCCATACCTGGCGTCATCACTTGCCGAGCCACCCGAGTGGCTATCGCTTCTACATCCTGCATCGACAGTGATGACGAACTGGCCGGCCGAGTTTCCACCTCCTCTGTTGCCACTGTCCCATCAGTCTTATCGCTCATGTGCCGCGTTTTACGCTTAGCCTTAGGCATCCTGCTAAACACAGTACAATCATACTTTACACAATGTATATACATAATAAAATGTGTGCCCAAATTGTCAAAACCAATAGTATGACTTCCCAATTGCAACAATAATTAATTTACAAATTAATATCCACAAATGCCAAATTAACATAAATTGTATAAACTATAGAAGCCACAAAATTATATTAAATTATGTATGAAACAACCACAATCAAGACTAATGTTCGATATAACCATATAACAACACAATCAATTTCACTTCCCCATTAACGATATTAAAAAAAGAAATGACTGTAATGATCCTGTAGCAGTCAAAAAATAGGCTACCAACCAAATTCAATTAATTTGGTTATGGGCAACCACAAACAACACAATTCAACAAGAAGCCACAAAATTGTATAAATTAAAAAAAAAATGACTGTAATGATACTCTAGCAGTCAAAAAATAGGCTACCAACCAAATTCAATTCATTTGGTTATGGCAACCACAAACAACACAATGCAACAATTAAAAAAAACTAAATTTTCTGGCTTGTCTCAGGCAAAAGGTGGGTTAGATGGTAAATCAAGTAATTGGTTAAGCACAAACAAAAACAACAACAATTGCCACCTACAACAATATGCCAAAATTAGACATTTTTTATTTCAAATAATTGGTTAAGTGCAAACAAAAACAAAAAAACAATTGCCTCCTTCAGCAATATGCCAAAAATTAGTTGTTTTTTATTTTCAAACAACACCCACAAACACTTACATTTATATTCTCAGACTAGCACATAAAATAAAAATTACCCATCATGCCTATTAACTCAATTGCAGCAGGCAAAGACAAGTAAAAACTGCATTTGCTAACACTGTAATAGCTCACATAAAAATAGTCTGGTTCATACGTTTTGCCTGTTAAGATGGGCCCCTAAAAAAAATAATATTAATAAATAAACCATTATGAGATTCAACCTCAACCTAAATACTTACGGAAACTATCGACGAAAAGAAAAATCTCACAAATGCCTGGCGACGAGTGTCAGATAGATCTTCCGGATGAACTAAAATATGCACAAACAGAACATGTATTTATTTTATAGGTGCTGGTGACCTACAAGGGACCCCACCATCAGCACCCCTCTGATGAGTGCTCAAACAAACCAAACGTGGTCTTTTTCATTCCAAAATGTCAAGATGAGTCTCTATATTCCCCTATATCTACTATGGTTTATATCTGTGTAAACATTCTGCAATAAAAAAAGAAATAATAAGCTTATTTAGAGACAAGTCTATGTAGTATTTGCCAACTGTCTATTTCATTGTATATGAGAACACCCCTCATTACTATAGTAACCTGCCACTAATAAAAGCTGCTTTTAGAATTTTGAGAAAAATTCCTGTTGATAACAGGGATAATCAATGTCCAGTGTAAGTGTAATTGTTTTACAACTTGACATGACCATATACAGACCACCTGGGTTCTTATTATACAGTATGGCACAAAAGGTGTGAGAGAAGGCTGACAATTAACAGCCTGTTGTCATAGCCTGATATGGTTTATTAAAGTATATTAAAGTCTCATCAATGTACATGCAAATAAGTAGACATTAGTAGGCTTTTGGCTAATTTTAACGATTTTAGGTACTGTATCTCATACGTACCATCGTGGCCCATAGTCTTCACGTTAAATAAATGTCATAACAATAATGCAAATAAGTAATACAAATGCAAAGCATAAAAACAACAGTACATTGTCAGTCATATAAGACTTGCAAGAGACTATGTGTATGCACATCATGCATGCTAAGATCATTTATTCTCATTTCTTGATACCGAATATTAGTGTGGAAGAAGGTTGACAATTAACAGCCTGTTGTCAAAACATAGTCTGATCATGATGACGTTATCCTTGTGAATTGTATCTAGCAGACACTCAGATGCTTCCTAAAAAAATGAAGAAGTAATTTACAAAAAAAATAATACAAGCAAAATATAAATGTCATGGTTGCCAAATATTCCACCTGATGAGTACCCCTAGTTGGGAATGAAACAGATCTATACATTGTAATTAACCCCTATATCTAATTAGTAAGCTGTTGATTGTTTAATTAACTATTACTGAGCTTAAAACTTAATTTAAATAATTTTAATTATCAAATAATAACATCAAAATTCATATTTCCCGGTATTTCCCACTTTGGGGAGTATTTCCTGGGACGGGAAATACCAGTATTACCCGCCGGGAATTCCTGCCCCCGGTATTTCCCGGCCAACCCTGATACACAAATACTTGCAATTATTTCCCTAACTTTAGGCGCAGACACAGTTTCAGAAAACAAAATCAGCGGCTGCTTCGCCAGTCAAAGACAATAATACAACAACAACAAAAATCAAATTCACGTCACATATCCCCGGTATTAACGGAAAATTTGCAAACTTCCCAAAAATATAAACGACACAATAGAAGTAGCAAACATTCATAGTGATAAATATCAAATATTTGTTAACTGTTGTCCATTATTTAATTTTAAATACCACAAGTTTACTGACAACAAAATTTCCCAATTGCTTCAGAAATAATGCAGTGACAATACTCAATTACTAATTCCTTATCGGGAGCGCTGTAAATTATAGGTGACTATTGTCGACCCTGTTCAAACTGAACATGGTCGTGTGGCGCGGGAGGTCGAATTTGTGAAATATTTTTGTTTGATATGTTCGTCTTTGATTTATTTTCAAGTAGCCAGATGCCTTTATGTTCTATACAGTTACCATAGCGTCTTAAGACGTGTAACATCACCAGACCTTCGACAGACATATATAGATTTAACATAATTGTGCATGGCAGTGTTTTTATGTGGCGAATTTACCGTACGATTTTATTTCTCAATGACGATAAAATGCTCGACGCGCAGTAATTTGTCTAACGCAGCGATTTATGGGAACAAAAGTAATTCTTATGGCATAAATATCATAAATTTGTTACGTGACCAAACAGTACAGGTGATGGTCACATGTACCACACAGTTGAATAAAGCAGGACAGTGATACAAAAAATACCTTTGTGTAGTGAGCTGTCATCCTGGGGCGGCACGGCGTACTGATCATCGCCCGGACCACGCGGGTGACCACTGGAATCGCTGAGCACCGAATGCAGGTACCTCTTTGATGCCTCTGGAAGCCACAGCAGCTGTGTTTTCAGCTCGTCCAAGCTGATGTATAGAGAATACAAACATTTTCTGTTCCATCCTTTTTAGGGTTAACATTTTCAGACAGGTTATTCTCACTTCTGACTGCTGGGTTAGGGCCAGGATGATTGTATTCTATAGTAAGTTGCTTTAAGCCGAATTAAATGGACCTTGGTCCATGTGAAACCCTTTGGAAATCAATGTAGCCCCTAATAATGTACACTATTTCTCAATAGCAAAGCCTTTTTGTAGTGGCAGTCAATGATATACAATATAATTTCTGTTCAAAACGTCAGTCTATAAAGATATATGTTCACAACACCGTGAAATTTTAAATAAATAAATTAACACGTAGTTTGTCGTCTGATGCTTCAGATTCGGCGCACCTTCCGAGAGGGAATGGAATGGTGCTTAACGGCCTATCAACACAAAAGAGTATCCTTTAGGGCCAAGAAATGTAGATGAAGAATAAAAATAATAGTAAAATAGTATGTTAGATGAGGTAGGCAATCAGATGATCAGGGTAAAAATATTAATATTATGAATAATATAAATCAACAACATGTATGGAATTATAAAATTATGTAATGAAAAACATGTATACAATGATAAAAGTCAGATCGTCCAATACAAGCTGCTTTCATAGGGAAGCTAAGCAAACCTTCAATGAACTCCACCTGGAATAAGCCAGTGAAGTAACATTGAAGTGTTTGCATCGAATATCGTCGAAGTCGATACAGTCCAGTAGGGTGTGTTGCACGGTAAAGGCGCTGTGGCATGGAATACACCATGGACGCGGCTCACCCTTGAGAATATACGAATGCGTTAGTCGTGCATGTCCATTTCGCAATCGACCAAGGACAACTTCATCCCGGCGTACATGTCTGTAGCTAGGAGTCCATTCGCCCAGAGCCGGCTTCACAGCATGAAGTTTATTATCTGTGAGCAGATCCCACCGGGTCTGCATTGTATCGGAGATGAATGAGTTGATGGATGATTTAAAATCATGATAACAAATAATAATAATAATAAATAATGTCCTTGCCAGACGAAAGTAAAATATGATGTAGCTCCATGATTTTGCGTGATAAGTGGATGTTCAAGCTTCATATTGTACAAAGCTTGTGGTGAAGATAATGAATCGGAAAATAAAATGAATTGCTTTCTCCAAGCTATTTTCGCAAAATCAAGAGCCACTAAAATTGCCCTCAATTCCGCAGAAAATATCGAAGATTTGTCTGGGAGTCTGGATTGAAGATGTCCATCGGGGACAGCGGCAACAGCTGCTACCCGGTCCCCGTCCTTTGAGCCATCAGTAAAAAGCGGAGTGTGTGTATTGTATCTGTTTTTAACTTCAAGAACAAGTGATTTAAAAATGGATGGATCAGTTGTTGCTTTCGTGTGCTGACTAATATCGAAGATCACCTTGGGCTGCTCCAACTGCCACGGTGAAGTATCTGGGATAGCGTATTTGGCAATGTGATCCAGATCTAAGCCAGCATCTTGTATCAAAGGATCCATTCTCTTGCCGAATGGTGGCTTGAAGCTTGGTTTCTTATCTAATATGGCATCTGACGTTCGATGAAAGACAGTGTCATAAGCCGGATTATATGGATTGGAATGTAGTTTAGTGGCGTATTGCAAAGATAATTTGGTGCGTCTGTCGTGGAGGGAAGGCTCATTTGCCTCGGTATACAAGCTCTGTGTGTTAGACGTGTGGAATGCACCCAGGCAGAGTATTAAGCCCTGGTGATGTATTGGATCGAGAATCCGAAGATCGGATTTACTGGCAGATCCATATACAGTGCATCCGTAGTCTAGTTTTGAGCGAACATGTGCGATGTAAAGGCGGTGCAGCACATTTCGGTTTGCATCCCAGTCATGATTTGCTACCACTCGATTTAAGCTGAGGGCTTTCTGGCATTTAGCTTTCAAGTATCGTAAATGAGGTTTAAAAGTGACTTTAGGATCAAAGAAATTTCTGCTCCCGAACAACTGGGATGGGATGTGATCCCAGTTTATGTTCGGGATCAGGGTGTAATCCGCGTCTTTTGCAAAAATGCATGCAATTAGTTTTCGCTTTCGATAATTTAAAGCCGTTTTCTGATGCCAAATTGGTAATTTTATTGAGGCTCAGTTGTAATTGGCGCTCAATAGTTTGCATGTACTTTGATTTGTAACATATTAAAAAATCATCAACATATAAAAAACAGTCAACACCTGGTTGCAGGCATTTTACAATGTTATTGAGTTTAGTGTTAAAGAGGGTAACATACATTATACTTCCCTGCGGTACACCGATTTCCTGTTCGTGGGGATCGGAAAGGGTTGTAACGACTAGGAAAGGCTTCAAAAAATTAGAAATAAAATCATGGAGATGACCCTTCAGACTGAGGTCATGAATGTCCTTCATAATCCCATACTTCCACGTCGTGTCATAGGCTTTTCTAGGTAAAAGAAATACGGCAACTATATGCTCATTGTTAACAAAACCATCTCGAATGAATGCTTCGAGTCTAACCAGATTATCGGCAGTGCTTCTCTGGCGACGAAATCCCGACTGATATTCAGATATCAGTCCATTGGATTTCAGAAACCAGACAAGCCTGTCGTTCCATGGATTTACAGACGCAGCTAGTAAGTGCGATGGGATGGTAACTTGATGGATCGGTGTCATCCTTGCCCGGTTTGGGAACAGGTATGATTGTAGCCTCCCGTCATGAAGGCGGAAAGACGCCTTGTTCCCAAATGGTATTAAATAGTTCAAGGAGGTTATCTAAAGAGTGTTAACTAGGGAAATGTAGTGTTCTAGTAGATCTTCCGAATCTCGAAAACGGTCGAAATCCAGTTCAATCATGCACATATCACGAAATGTGTCCCAATATGCTTTATGTAATTTCCACCGCTGGACTATGTTAGTGGATGGTGGTCCAAAGACAGGAAAGTGGTCTCTCCAACATAGGTCGTCAGAGGGAAGTGGTATCATAATGACTCCCTAATATACTACTGATGGCATTAATCATTTAAAAAGTATACAGTATTACATTGACACAGTATAAGAAATGTAACACATACTTGGATAAATACCTAGTTTACCAACTTCAAAGATGGCCGCCATAAATTCACACTCTACCGCAACAATGTATTATTATGGGTTATTTACTATTGGATAGGACGGCTACCGTAATGTTCAATTTTCTGTTGTGACAGGGTTTATAATTTTGAGTAAGTAGAGCCTTTGATAAAAATAACGGACGTATCTACTTTGTTTCTTTAGTGTTGGTATATTTGAATTCCCAAAGTAGTAATAGTACGCAGGGATGGTAAAATATTTCAAATTATACAATTACATGCTCTTCATATTAATAGTTCTGGCTTCAACCTATAAGTTGGGCGATATGACATCCAGTGTATTGCCTTCATTAAATTAAACATAAACGTAGTTATGTCCAACTGACATAGTTTCATACGCACTTAGCTGTTAATGAAGTATATATAATTAAGTCTAAAACTACTCTGATGCTTCCGACATTGGGTTAGGGGTAATACTGTTACAAGAGCAGGATGGTATCACACTTCCGATAGCGTATGCCAGCAAAAAGATGTTGCCAAGGGAACGCAATTATTCGGTAGTTGAGAAGGAGTGTCTGGCAGTCGTGTGGGGGGTCGAGAAGTTCCACCGTTATTTGTTTGGGGGGGGGGGGGAATTTATCCTAGAAACGGACCACCAACCGTTGGTTTACCTAAACAAAGCCAAGGTTGCAAATTCCCGACTAATGAGGTGGGCCTTGATACTGCAACCTTACCGAATGCGTATTGTTGCGATAAAAGGGGCCGACAATCTTGGGGCAGACTACCTGAGCAGGATATCGGGGTAGATTCAGCTGTGCCAACGTGTCTCGCGATTATGCACGAAAGTGTAAACACTTTTTGTTTAGGGGGAGATATGTCGCGTGACACGTGCATTCTTGTACATTCTGGATTCCGTATAATTGTATATTTGTGATGTGTGGTACTGTGTTGTATTGTTGTGCGTATTATTGATTTCACATCCCTGTGATTCCACATACCTGTGATTTCACACACCTGTGAATTTTACATACCCGAGATTTAGCATGTATATTTGCCATGTACAATGTGCGTGTAATAAGGGGGCTTATGTTGTATTGGTGGAAATACGTTTATGCGTGTCCTTTTTGCGGATTTAAATATACGTCTATTTTATGAGCAATGTTTTACTGATGTCACGCCATATTTGCCACAGACTATGCATGTGTGTGGTAGAGAACTCGTTGACTGCGTGTGCTGGTTTCGCTAGGGAAAAGATACCTTTTAGTATTACGGATGTCCACACTCCGTGCCAGCCGAGTTTGTCCGCGTGTCAGTTGTTCACCATATAAGGGACCTTCTGTAGGTGAAGCCAGTATACAGCGCAGACCATATCATGGTCTGCCCTGTTATGTATGCTACGGGTTAGTGTTTCAGCATAGCCTGGTACTGGCCAACACGGATATATCAGATCCCATACTGGTGATGCTTTGTGTCATGATATTTCCGTAAATGACCACGATATTTGAGTTTAGTATGTGCTACACTCTCATTTGGGTGTATAGCCGTAGGATCGATATGGAGGGGTTTGGCGGGGCCAAGAAGCGACCTTCGCATTGTCGAGACCAGTCGAGTAGATTTCGGATTATGAGATCTGGGTCTATAGTGTGCAGATGTATGGTAGTGTGGGGTATACCATGTTGGATGGTATTTATTCCACGAGGGCTGTACACTGGTTTGGTTGAATTTAAGGCGTGGGAACATATATTTATGCCAAATATAACCCACGGGTGACATGGCAAAAGCCATGGTTTTGTAGTATTTATGTGAGATGTCGTACGAGGGATAGGCATATTCATTATTCCGTGCATGGTTTCACTGGTGCGTATATAAGCGATGTCTCGCTATGTGTTGGGGGGACACATATTTTCTGGTTACAGAAACTAGTTACTAGTACTGTATTCACCAGTGACACGGAGGATTTTGCCTCTTGAGATCGCTCCAGCGAGCCACATTGGACGTGTTGGTCCACTCGTTGAGGGCAGACCCCAGTCAGTGCAGAGTGTCAGGTCGTCCGAGTGTCCGTACGTCTGTCTGGCGCAGTGTGTGTAGCAGCTCCGGGTACAGGCCTGTATAGAGCAGTGTGTGATAGCTACATCGCGTTCAGCAGACAGTCACAGCCATAGTTTAGTGAAGTGAAACGCCATACACACATATCATATCATTATACTACCACCGAGTTGAATGTCACCTAAGTGAAACTTTTCCCGGCGTCTTAGCCATCGTGATAATCGCCATTTTGTATTATATCGGAACTTTACATCCGGTCTACCACTTCCGGTATTACAACCCATTGATTCACCATGGATACTTTACATCCGGTCTACCACATCCGGGTTGCTACAGTCGAGTGATACCATGGGAACATTACATCTGGTCCACCATTTCCGGAAATAATACTACCTTTGGAACTTTACTTCCGGTACCAGCTTCCGGAACATTATCGTTATTGACTATCATGTGATGTAACCACATCCGGCTTTGACTTTGACATTCATACTTTGGAAATATATTGCATAGGCAATACATATGTATACTTTGATAGTGTATGGTAATACTCCTATCATGGCATATCATGGCTAAAAGATTGTAGTAAGACTACATATATTGTTTATGGATTAATCCACTTGAAGTTGGATTATAGCCATATTGTTGACTAGACCTCATATTGCGGGTGAGGCAGACCTTGGGACCTTGATACTCAGAGGTTACCACTATCTATTGAGATACGCCAGCACTGGGGTAGCTCAGATGATTGTCATTGTCCTCCAATGTTCGTTATGCCATGTTATACGTGTATGTTATTTCACTTTGATTAGCGATCATCAAAGTACTTGTGCATTCATACTATTGTCCACTACGGGACCATTGAGATACCACATACTGAGTTTATTCGTCTATAGCTTTTAAGTTGCGTTAAAGTATAACAGTCGATTGGCTTACAACCTTGTAGTAATTGAATAGTATCATGCACAGTACAGTGATGTTCGCATATCAATGTATCATGTATTCCTGTGTGTTCCCCATGTAATATAGTGTACATTATAAGTGATTAAGTGACTACGTGTACTTATCTACTCTGGCCTATCCCTTACACTTCAACTGCATTGTTACCACTTTTCGTTCGTCAGATCAAGCTATATTGGCCATAACGTCATAACAATTGAAGTATACTTGGTTCATATGATAATAGGGGAGACAATTTGTCTCGATCATTCCTGACCTTGGTAATGACCTTGACAAGTATATATAATTAAGTCTAAAACTACTCTACTCCATCAGACCATTTCCTATTTTCACTGAGCGCTTTTCCCAAACATGATGTTAACGATATATGTATATCGCAATCCAATACCCGGTTTTCGAATATCATAAAGCATTGTACTGTTAAATGTTCATTATAAGCAGCCTGTGAAACTCATTTTAATACTGCAATAACTATACTATTTTACACCAGTCGATTATAATCTTCCGATTCTCTATACTTTGATGATTAAACCAATATGACCAGTCGAGTAGATTTCGGATTATGAGATCTGGGTCTATAGTGTGCAGATTTAGGGTAGTGTGGGATATACCATGTTGGATGGTATTTATTCCGCGAGGGCTGTACACTAGTTTGGTTGAATTTAAGGCGTGGGAATATATATTTATGCCAAATATAACCCACGGGTGTAATGGCAAAAGCCATTGTTTTGTAATATTTATGTGAGATGTCGAACGAGGGGTAGGCATATTCATTATTCCGTGCATGGTTTCACTGGTGCATATATAAGCGATGTCTCGCTATGTGTTGGTGGGACACATATTTTATGGTAACAGAAGGATAGTACTGTATTCACCAGTGACACGGAGGATTTTGGTATGTACCTACAACATTTTATTTCAGCTGTGATTTGCCGTTGTTCGATTCCCGTTTTAGTCCGTTGTGCATCCTGTCTGTCTGTCTGTCTGTGCGTATTCGTCCAGTAATTGGAGACTCATTTCATTTTTGTAGCCTCTTGAGATCGCTCCAGCGAGCAAGATTGGCCGTTTTGGTCCACTCGTTGAGGGCAGACCCCAGTCAGTGCAGAGTACAAGGTCGTCCGAGTGTCCGTACGTCTGTCTGGCGCAGTGTGTGTAGCAGCTCCGGGTACAGGCCTGTATAGAGCAGTGTGTGATAGCTACATCGCGTTCAGCAGACAGTCACAGCCATAGATTAGTGAAGTGAAACGCCATACACACATATCATATCATTATACTACCACCGAGTTGAATGTCACCTAAGTGAAACTTTTCCCGGCGTCTTAGCCAACGTGATAATCGCCATTTGTATTATATCTGAACTTTACATCCGGTCTACCACTTCCGGTATTACAACCCATTGATTCACCATGGATACTTTACATCCTGTCCACCACATCCGGGTTGCTACAGTCGAGTGATGCCACAGGAACTTTACCTCTGGTCCACCATTTCCGGAAATAATACTACCTTTGGAACTTTACTTCCAGTACCATCTTCCGGAACATTATATCGTTATTGACTATCATGTGATGTAACCACATCCGGTTGTGACTTTGACATTCATACATTGGAAATATATTGCATAGGCAATACATATGTATACTTTGATAGTGTATGGTAATATCATGGCATATCATGGCTAAAGCATTTGTAGTAAGACTACATATATTGTTTATGGATTAATCCACTTGAAGTTGGATTATAGCAATATTGTTGACTAGACCTCATACTGCGGGTGAGGTAGACCTTGGGACCTTGATACTCAGAGGTTACCACTATCTATTGAGATACTCCAGCACTGGGGTAGCTCAGATGACTGGCATTTGTCCTCCAATGTTCGTTCTGCCATGTTGTACTTGTATTTTATTTCACTTTGATTAGCGATCATCGAAGTACTTGTGCATTCATACTATTGTCCACTACGGGACCATTGAGATACCACATACTGACTTTATTCGTCTATAGCTTTTTAAGTTGCGTTAAAGTATAACAGTCGATTGGCTTACAACCTTGTAATTGAATGGTATCATGCACAGTACAGTGATGTTCGCATATCAATGTATCATGTATTCCTGTGTGTTCCCCATGTAATATAGTGTACATTATAAGTGATTAAGTGACTACGTGTACTTATCTACTCTAGCCTATCCCTTACACTTCAACTGCATTGTTATCACTTTTCGTTCGTCAGATCAAGCTATATTGGCCATAACGTCATAACAATTGAAGTATACTTGGTTCATATGATAATAAGGGAGACAATTTGTCTCGATCATTCCTGACCTTGGTAATGACCTTGACAGTAATGCTATTAACGGGAGCCCGCCTCTGATTTTTCGACATATCGAGCGTCCTCTGCTATTATTAGTTTGAACATATGTTTTGGAACTACGTACCTCCATGCACCATAATCCGGAGGGCAAACTTCTGGGATCGATGCACCTGACTTTAACAATTGAGACTTAAGCTACATGGTACCAGTCAGAATGTTATATTTGTTTACACTTTTCCTATGTACGAGTGGGTGTATTAAAGGTACCATATCTCATTCAAAAATTAATATTTCCGCACGAATTATGATTTAATGTGTTAATATGTGATACATCTAAATGAATAGTTTATTTCAACTGCTAAATTAAATCAAGAGGGCCATTGTAGCCCTATGTCGCTCACCTATTGATTATATATATACGAATATGCAAGTAAATCTGATAGCTTTATACATTCATTATTCCTATGAAGTTGTGTCGACACAAGTCTGATGATTATAATGGGCAGACATTTTTGAAAGTTTACACGGCGGCCATCTTGGATTATGTGACGATCTCCAATTTGACAAATCTGTAAATGTTTTCACTGAAAGACAATAACTATGAAGTTGGCCACCATCGGCTAAGCAGTTCACGACAAGACGTTTGAACTATCTAATTAAAGAATGACCTTTTCAACCTTTGAAATATTGGATGACATAAAAAAGATCAAAATGTATCGTCTCCTCAATAGCTTTGATTTGATATATGACAGGACTATTTTCGGTCAAATGTGAAAGTTGATCCCTAGTTGACACACCCGGCCCGCCCTATTTTGACCGCTGGGTCACCATTTTAAAAATCTGAAACAGCTGTCGATAATTCCTGTCAAGTTTCATTGAAATCTGTTTGGCAGTTCGTGAGAAGAAGGTTTTTTAAGAATGTGGCCTACTTTTCAACGGCGGCCATCTTGGATTAGGTTACTACCTCCAAAATGTTACAAATCTGCCATGCCCTCACCCATAGATGATCGTCCCTGCAAAGTTTGACCAACATTGGCCAAGCGGTTCACAATAAGACGTTTGAATTAATTAAAGGATGACCTTCTGACTTTTCGGCGGCCATCTTCGATGACGTAATCATCCGATTTCGACAAAAAATACTCCAGAGTGATAGTTGTTTCGATACCTGTTGATTTGATATATGACATGACCATATTCGGTCAAATGTGAAATTTTATCTCGACTTAACCCCCCTGGCCCCGCCAAATTTTGACCTCGGGTGCCACCATTTTAACAAATCTGAAACAGCATTGACTATCAATCATTCCTGCCAAGTGTCGTTGAAATTGGCATGGGGTTGCGTGAGAAGATGTTTTAAATATTTGACCTAATTTACCACGAAATCTTTAATAAAATGATGACCTTTTGACATTTCGGCGGCCATCTTGGATGACGTAATCATCCGATTTCGACAAAAAATTCTCCAGAGTCTTGTTGATACATTCGATTCGATATATACCATGACCCATATTAGGTCAAATCTGAAATTTGACCCCTACTTGACCCCCAGGGCCCGCCCATTTTGACCTAGGGGCCACCATTTTTACAAATCTTAACCTTGTTTTGAATAACATAGTTTCTTTATTGGTGATTTTATATGTCTAGGTCATCCACATTTAGAATTTGAGTGATGCCACACTGGTATCCTTGTGAAATTTTAGATATTTGCATAAATCCAAGATGGCCGCGATATTTAAATAGTATTCCATATATTTACACTTACATCGCATATTTACGAATGTTCAAACTTTGTAAAGCGGTTATTAGGCACAACTAATTGTTTGGGAACTTTTATGATGTAAATAACATATTGATACAATTTGCATAAATCCAAGATGGCCACCAAATTTCAATATTATTCCATATATTTGCACTTATATGGCATATTTACGAATTTTCAAAATTTGTAACGCGGTTACTGGACACAAGTAATCGTTTGGGTACTTTTGTGATGTAAGTGACATATGGACTCATTTTCATAAATCCAAGATGGCCGCCAAATATATTTATTTCGTAATATATTTGTAAATGTAATACAAACAGTATGGCTTACGTAAGAAAACGTAATACGGTGACGGCAACGTATTCATCAAGGCATGTGCGTCGAGATACCCAACACAACCATAACGATAAGATCCCTAAATTATAGTAAAACTTACCGGAACAACAGCAAACATAGATGAGAAAACAATGGAAGCTCCACAGAACACAAAATTAATACCAACAGGATTTCTATGAAATATACGCGAACTACCACCACCATGACCACAGCGGAAGGCTTATAATCCAGCCACATGGCGATGCCTACCAGATGGGTATTGCAATCCCTCATTGATATGCTGGTGGCGTATCATCTTGTATCTTAGTTCCATTCTGTGGGGCCTTATTTCTATATATTGCAATTTTAATTCATATTTTCTTCGTGAGAACCTTACAAGGCTACATCTAGTCGCAAATTAGTTGAGTGTTGTTCAATAAGCATTTCAACCTTCATTGCAAGGGCATTACTTTGTTCGATGTGAACGACCGTCTTGAAGGCCCATGATCTCTGATATATGACGTTCGTGTCAATGACATTGGTCTCGCCAACTTTCACATGTTTCTTTGTAATTGACATTGTTTCAACTTTTATTCACGTTTAAATACAACATGTGCAATCATATCTTTTCACATGCATACATAACACAAAACATTTGATATGACATGAAGTACATAGTGTATTTTCGAATGAGACTTTTTAGAGAAATAGTCAGAAAAAATATAGTAGAATGAAAGGAAATAAATATATCCCTCCCTATGTTAGTATAAACATATTTTATTCTATGATAATGTACATCAACATAAGTATATAGGTATGAGTGAAATGTATCTGAATTGTGTACCAGGTATGTTGATACTTGGTACACAATTCAGATACATTTAGCATGATTAGTATATTACATGAGTGTGTAAACAATGTAATTGATTGCTATAAGGTGCTATAAACATATTAATTGTCAAACCTACCCCACTTGCTATTATGTTGTTCTATTTTATCTTTGTTAATGGCTATTTCTTCTTCTAAGGCTATTCTGTATTTAAAATAGTTTAAAAATTGTTAAAATTCTATGTCACGATGTTCATATTTGTATTTAATAATGAATAATTGTGCCAATATAATGATAAAATTAAATTGTTGTGCCAACTGCGATTTGTTATTAAGTCCTAGAGAGATGATCTGAAAATGCGCGACATAATTGATGTATTTACTGTTTAAAAACGGTCTAAGCTGTGACCAAAAGTGTTGCACATGAGTACATTCCCAAAATCGAGGTTTTATATTTTCAGTATACATGCATGGAGCAAAAATCGCACAGGCAGCTAGTTACGAAATTACAACGATAAAGCAATGTATTTGTCCCCAGAATTCGAATTATATATTTATATTGAAAATTCCGAAGTCTATTGTGCATGTTAACGTTAATATGGAAATCTGCTGTCAGAATAAATTAGAGTCTGGAAATTCAGTTGCCCATTTTTCTTAAGATTTTATTATTTCTACTTTTTTCCGGTTTATTTGTGATATATATAGTAATTTGTTGACACCACATTTGCATTTTTGTATCTTTGATATTAGGGCTCCAGTGTTAGAGGGAATGTTAATTCATTCTGTTTTTATTTCTTCTCTCTATACTGAAATTATGCTATTTTATGAAATCATCATTTCGTATACTAAATATTTCTGCAAATCGTAAAACAGCATTTGCTCTGTAATCATATAGTTGTTCAATATATGTAATTCCTTTTTCAAACCAGTTTTTGAACAATAATGTTTTATTTGGATGGTTTAAATTTTAGTTATGCCAAATGATTTCTCTGGATACAATTTCATTTTTGTTAAAATAATGTGTACGTGCCCACGCTTTCAATAGTTGTTTGAAAAGTTGTTGTCTTGACTGATGTGCATTCTATCTTCTGGTTTTATGCTACAATCAAGGATAAGGTTCCCACCATATATATTACGTCTCTTTTCATATATATTTTTCCACTTGTCTTTATTGTTTGTGTCGCATATCCTTTTCACCCATGAAGTTATTATCGAAGTTAATAAACCTTCTATGTCTAATAGTTTTAGACCCCCCTTTTCATAAGATTGAATGATCGTATCTCTTTTTATTTTATCCGGTTTATTGTCCCATAAAAATTGAAATAGTTTATTTTTAGTTCATTTAATCATATGTTATGGAGGATCATGCAGCACTATTAGTGGGTATATTAATTTTAATTACAAATGTCTTGATTACATTAATTTTTCCAAGTAAGCTTAATTGTCTTCGTTTCCATTTATCTAAACACTGCTCGAACACTATTATTTATGACAGCATGATGTGTTTGCACTATTTGAAGTCCAAATGAAATTCTTGTCCGGGCAGAAAATAATATTTGTATTCTTAATGCACCCATTCTTAATATAGTAGACTTTATTGTGTTAAAGATCACATTACAAACTATCACTTATTTTCTTAAAAATGCTCTAAAAACAACAAAGGCGACCATAATAACCGATTTGTATTCGTTTGTATTTTTCGTGATATTGATATTTCTCATATCGCACATTATCTGACACCTATACAGAGCCATGCAATGAATTGGTCATCGCTCATCTCTCCTGTTACTGCGACCTACTGGCGCGAGGTGGCGCTGTAAAAAATAACCGCTATGACGTAGCAGTAGTACAGTTTACCTGATTGGTGGATGAAGGTTACTTATATAATATTATTTGAATTTACGGATATCATTTATTTATTGCATAATTTCTTCGTTATTTTTTCCTTCGCCTAGTTACACTTGGATTATTGATACGTTGGTTGCAATCTTCGGCGATGACTGTCAGTACGGAAGTCGGTTGTAGTTCACGGTCAAACAGACAGCCGAGCCAGAATCCAAAAAAAAAGTGAAATTAAATGTTATATGAAAACATATCTATATACAACATATAACAAAACTGAAGTTGGTTCCATTTGTAAGAGCCACATGGCAGCCATTTTGAATTTAAATAATTTATATTTAACGTCAACGTCATTATATGTGGTGTTTTTTATTATCATTTATGATGGATAAGAAATATTGGCATAATTATCTCTGTATATTTTGATATGGCGGCCATTTTATTTTTCAAATGACCGCCATTTACACTTGACAATCTAATATTTATTGTATAGAGGATATTCCATCGTATATTTTGAATATCGAGAAATAATACACGAGTGTGCGTCGGCTTCCGTGTAAGCAACGCGTGAGCGTAGCGAACGAGTTGCTTGCACGGACGCTGACGGATACGAGTGTATTATTTCCGCTAGTCAAACATGTACGATGGAACATCCTATTTATTACATTTCCACGGCGGATACATATGCACATTTAGTCTAGTTTTGAGATAATAATCAATGAATTGTGATGTGCGCATGAATAGTTATACAATGACGTGTTTTCCCGCGTTTTGACGTTACGTTGTGTGTCGTCAAATCTAAACTGTTTGAGATCCAAATTACGCAGCTGTTTCCATGAACCAGAACTATTTGAGTGCATGTTTGGAATGTGATCAATCACATTAACATTCAATTTTAGTCGAGACCCTTTCCAAATTTTCAAATAACTTTATTTTGACTGTAATAAAAATTAAACATTTTGCATGGTAGTTTGTGGTTGCCAAGAAAACAGGCACGCAATTACGGGTGTTCTCTTTACAGTTTATTACGAGTTGATTACGGGTTTTCTCACACAGCGAAGCCCGTGCAAATAATTTGCAAGAGTGTAATAAACATGTGTAATGCAGTGGTGATATTGTGTATGTTTCTTCTGCTTATACTCATAATACAATGAACACAACCTGTTGATATTATTGCTAACTAGCACTGTGGTACCAGACACCATACACATTCACATTCACATACATTGCCATTCCATGTATTACGTATTGGTGTATTATGTATTTACATGTATTACGTATTACATATTGTTGTGGCTTATTGTTATGGTTCTTTAAATGATATCTTGGTCAGAACATGTGTTTTCCTTTAAAATAAGAAGATGATAAAAATATGGCAAATCATCCATTTTACCCAATAAAGTGTATATTATTGTCTTGTATATTGCATTGCAAAGGTAAATACTCATATTCTCCATTGCTTCATGTGAAAGCGTCTGTAACGGCGATATGATGAACCATCTGCAGTCTGTAAGATCTGGCATTGCGCTAGCAGACTGCAACTGGTCTCAACAATGTGTTGTATTAATGGAGTCCAACTTGGACACCAATATTTAGCTATTTTAATTGTAAAGCTAATACGCCTTTATCATAGCGTTTCTTGCTATGTTGATGACTGTATCTGATCTTGTCACAAATCGAAACATGGATTGGCAATACCTGCTCACAAGTGGTCAGTAAATTGGATAGAAGTTGCTGGTAACTGTGCAGTCTCCGTGCCGGTTATGGGAGTTTCGATATTCCAGTATACCCAAGTATAGGTATGTACATTCACCTTTTGTTTTTACTTTTGATTACTGTTCGCTCAGCTAACCTACTGGACCTTGGCTACATAGATCATGTGGAATTAAGGAAATCCCATTCTTTTGCAAAATCAGCAAATGCCTGGTAGGCAAATTACACCATGTACACCATGCTTACTGTAAATCCCTTTCAACTGTCCAATGGCCGTTTTGGATTTCATGCTGTGTGCCTGTTGTTGCAAACAATTACCAGAAATTCCTTTCCATTCCATGTGGAAATGTTTGTAGAACAGTTTGCCATGTGTGGCCTGGTACAGAGTGTGATATCAGAGTCTCGTTGGCATTTCAGTTTATATCTTTTACCAGAACATAATATCCTGCGCTCGTCTAAAACATGTCTGAATGCCGAGATGGCGATTGTGCACGGCTTGTAACATTTTGGACTCGAGACGAGTCAGAATTATGTGTTTATAGTTTGTTCAGTGTATCTCTGTAATCCCATAGCGCCACTATTTTCTGTGGGCATTGCGTTCTGAAATTGAGTTATCCCTTTAGACTCGTTATTCTATCAGAATCAAGTGTGTATCTTTCTTAATGTGCAACTCGTGAGCATTGACAGGTAAGTTCGCGAATACTACATATACCTGTGAATTCATACCTTTTGAAAGTTAGAATATATGTATGTTACTGACTCGTGGGATAGCGTATCAGTAACTAGTATGTTTTTGCCAGAAACGTGTTTAATTGACAGGCTATGTTGCTTCAGCAGCAGTAACACATCCTGTAATATGTAAGGACATGAATAGAGTATTTATTTAATGGACATGAGAGGCAAGTGATCTTACTCCACTTGAACAGTCGGTACACATAACGCAACCGTTTCCGGCCAAATAACATGCCTCATTATTCATGTTCAATCAGAGCATATTAAGTTTATGTGAGAATCAATGCTATGGAAGCATTAGTCATTGGCTAATGCAGACCTAGATGCGTAAGTCTACATTGTCTCTGGCTTTTTCAAGTCATAATATGACAATTTCACAAGTGAAACGCAATTTGGACCATCAAGGCACTGATCACTTTAATATTGACACAGCAGTTGTGATCTCTTAAAACCGTATGGTAATCGTAAATAATGATAATGACCATAGAACAATACTGCCTTTTCAACGTGGCCATTTATCTTCAGTTTCCTGCATACAATTCTGTATTAGGTAGAGAGTGTCTTTAACCTCTCGAGCATTGTTATCAATTTGACAGTTTACACACGTCGTGTACACATACTGAACATGTTCACATGGCATTTTAATGCCGAAAAAGTCATTTAATCACACAAATACTGCCTTTTCGACAGTTCTTCTACACTTTCCAGCATACAAGTTTGTACATGGTATATATTATATGTAAGCAACTCATTTGACTGTGATTGTGCCAGCACTGCCTTCCAGTAACACCAACAAGATGGAGACTATAATGCAGATGGTGATGGAACTGATTGAAAGCACTGTATCCATACTTAAGCTAATTCCTGCATACACACAGTGGCCATTTTGAAATCGAATATGTTTTTCATAAACAGTGACTTGAAATTGACTTTAGCCATATATATTTTACTTTCAATAATGATTATATTCTGGGAAAAAATCAGTCCAAATGATTTGCGCATGCTTATATCATAATTATGATTTTCAAGGCAGCAATTTTGAAAATTAGAATACAATGGAAACAACTCATGTTTTCGTTGATGATACAAAGAACCTTTGTTCCAAAAAGGTAGCAAAACAGTCAACATAACCTAACTATAAATACACTTTACTAAAGACAGTACGTAGTGAAGATAAAATAAATATTATTTATATAGAGGCCATTTTGAAAACAAAATGTCCGCCATACCAGTTATCAGAACAAGTGGAACCAAAACGAATCAATATTCTACCTGTATTTGAAGTGCATATATAATAAATATAGCATTTCAGGGCGGTCATTTTAAAATCCAAGATGGCGGCCAAAGAAATTTTCGAAAAGTCACTAATTGACTGAGGACGCGGGATAGTCTTATTGTTTTTACATGACCTAATTGAGATGCTCGCCATTAGACTTGATTGTACATCAAATTATAACTAATTTCGCGGTTGCCATATTGGATCTAATTTAGACTGAGTGGTTCTATAGGACTGAAACTGCAATATATATTGTACATGCTTCTGATATAATAAGCTCAAATATAATACAAGAATATATATTTTTAAGACACATTTGATCATATACGACGGCCATATTGGATTTACTGTCATTGAATGGGATTACATCGCTGCTAGATAGATTCCCTGGTTTCGGAAACATGGGTATAGATGCCACAACAAAGTCTCTAGGTGACTTATTAAGTGAGCTATTCTTGATTTTGCAAATTGACCAATTAATAAGGACCCGTTCTATACATGATCATCGTTTGTGTCAAAGATAATTGCTTCGTAAATGTTATAGAATATGTGCATAACATATATGTGAATACTGCATCGTTGCTGTCCTATACGGCACACGGAGTTGTACGTCAGCCATCCATGTGCGTTCCAGCCATCAGCCATGTTCACCTGTGCTGCCGTTTGACGAAGAACTCAAAATATGAAGTAGAACATATGATATAATGTAGCTAAGCACATATATAACAGCCAGGAGAACGGACTCCTATCAATTATATTGCACCAAACTGTAAAATATGTCAGTTTTCTGCATATGTTTGTGCCTGTGTTTTAACAACACAAACCACCATTGTAAATAGCATCATACACAGAAAATCGCACAGTGTATCACTTACCCGGCAAACCACACAACGCATACCGTATATACCCACTACTGTACTCTGTTATTAGCTATCAAATCCAGTGACATGTAAGCAGTTACCTGAGTGTATTGTCCCAGGTGTCTACTCACATACTATGCGAGTAAATATGGCTTTACCAATGGGTAATTATTGTAGGACCCTAAAATTTGGTTAAAATTAATCAAACAAAGTTTCATTTGCTTCTATATTATATAGATATATCCATGGAATGTATTGCAGCAGAACTAATTTTATTAGAAATAAAATTATATGTTAGCAATTTTAAGAAATTTTTCATTTTTCTCCCACATAATTCCCCCATTTAGGGGCCCAATTTTCATATTAAATGAATATAAATAGTTTAACATACTAAAATGCTGCATGCTTATACAGCACACGAGGGTGGGTCAATAAGTAGTGTCACTTGATATAATATATTATAGCTTGAAAATTATGTCTAAATAAATCTAATAGAATTGTTACTATTTTTTTCTTTAAATTTCCCATTTGCGGACCCCAAAAAAACTTAAATTAAAAAAAGACAAGCGGCATCTGCACTAGTATTGATCACTGGTGCCATAGCAATGGTTTTATCATTCGCATGGATGCAATATTATACTAAAGATTGACATCAAAAGTTATTTGTATGGTCTTTGCCCACTATTATTACATAAGCACATCGTCATATAGTGAAGCTGTATTGGACACCAAACCTGTTTTTTGTAACGAGCTAATTTGCATATTTATTACACTCGTGTGTTGTGATTTTTACTACGCTGTGTTAATAGACTGCGGCTTAGAGAGGTTCCACTGTAATGTATTCTGAACCGTAGATGTGTGCTATGCGATCACGAACAGACATTATCACCCGAGATAAATGACCAAGAAACTCATCACATGTGTTTTCTTGGCGTCCGATTTTGGGGAGTTCCGCTGTATTTATATTGTCTGATTTTGGTTGTAATTTCACATTCAGACAGTGAATCCATGGATATAAGCTTAAATACGGAACGGTATGAACGTTACAGCGGTCATTTTGAAAATAACGAAGATGGCCAATACAATACCTTAAATGGGTTAATGAGTATCCGCTCTCATAAACATTTCAACGTCATTAATAAACCGTTATGCCAATTCCAAGTCTGTTATCACATGTTACAGCTGTTTTACGTAGATATAATGCGCATAGCAAGGGCGGAGGAGAACCCGGCGCGCGCGCGACAACCCTACCCCTTTCGCCCCTAAAATTCGGAGAGTAAAGATTGTTTTGCTCTAAAATGCGCTAGAACGCAGGAAATTGGATGTCGATATCAAACTATTAATATACATTATAATATAAGTCTGTACATTGAGGTAGGGGGGGGGGGGGGGGTGTAAGGAAAGTATCCTTACTTTGGCTGTCAAAATGGAGCATTTCATTCCACAACAATCATAAAAACCTTAATTACTTTATATAATGAGTGATTTGCCAGATCAGATGAATAGTGTAAGATGGAGTGCTACGTAACTGTTATATAAGCCATATTACTACCACAAGCTGTGGAATGGCCATTGTCAACTGTTGACATTGATTCGACACTTCGCTGGAGGACACGTGACCACCTTAATTGGGCTGGATATTCATTACCAAGGTGTCAATGAAATTAAATAGTTGTACAGTGCATGCCCTTAGACCCCCTAGCAGTCTCCTGACCTCCGCTCGGTCGACGAAAATAAAGTAAAATATTTCAATTAAAAAGTTCCGCCCCCCCCCCCCCAAATGCGAAATCCGCGATCCGCGACTGCATAGCACCAACTAGTTGGCTAGTTTCAGAATTGTAAATCCAGATGTCAACTATCCATGACTAATACTTTTGACTTTCAGTTTATAAATCAATTTCATATATATAGCGGAAAACCAGCTGGTATATTGTCGAAAAGTGATGTCTATCTTGATAAATGCTAGATAAGTAAATAGTTGATGAGCAATATTATTAAATATTAAAACAATTCCACAACCTTTGGGATCTAATTGGTTCTATGTTGAAATGGCTGATCAGAAATGTTAAGTATAATAAAGTACACGTACCAATTTGCAGCTGTATCTGATGACTGTTATGTTATGTAAGCGCCACGTTTATGTATCGGATATACTATACAGCGGAACTGACAGCCTGGTACTCCGTGACTTGAATTAAACGATGGTAGCACAAATAACTGTTTTATTTACCACGGCACGCAAGAAGGCGGGCTCGTTAATAAATATCCGTTATTTCATATTGACGAATACCTTTGACAGAGTCAAAGCCTATTGGTTGGTTAGAACAAGACTCTATTAAATTGAAAAGCTGTCACATGAAGGAAATTGTGAATGGTATACCACATACACTATTACATCACGTTCAAAGTAAAATGGTTTTTATTATGCAACAGTAATGCTATGCCACGTTGCAAATCCATTTATGTATTGTAAAGAGGCAACAACTGGTAGAAGTCGAACTATTGTTGTAACATGTACATACGTATTACACACTTAGTAGAAGTTATTGTTCACATATTGGATTGTTAAGGAATTCAATGCGAGGGAGAACTAGTGACCAGCATTTAGTTCCTTAAAAGTCCAATATGTGAACAATAACATATGTAACGTTCAGTAAAAATTCACTATGAATCTCCCATCAGAGTGTTGACTTTCCATTTTCTGTGGAACAAGTAATGATTAAATTTGGTAATATGTAACTTATTGGGGTTAGATCTTATAATATATGAAATAAGTGTAGCTCGATACTGGCCAGCGATTGGCTTAGAAAGTAAGGCGAACTATAACGTGCGTTAAGGATTATGTGTGTGACTAACCCGAAGTTTATTTATGTAACGCAGGGCGACTTCCTGGCGACTTCCAGCGTTACAGACATAAACTTCGGGATAGTGCAGGCGCGGATACAGGGGCGGGGGGTCCAGGGGGTCCGCCCCCCCCCCCCCCCCCCCCCCCGCCCCCCCCCACCCCCACCCCCTGCTCCCGGCAAAAAAAAAAAAAAAAAAAATAAAACGAAAATCTACAATACTCGAATAGTTGGATGACTTTTTTCGTGTCCTAGGTGTCAGGAAATCGCATCTGCGGCGATCTGGCATCTAAAAATGTCATGGGGGAGGACCCCCAGACCCCCCTACTTTACGAAATTGCGCTCGAGGAGGTCGGCTTGTAATTATTAACCCCCCCCCCCCCTGCAATTATTTCTGTATCCGCGCCTGTAGTGTGTAACATTTGTGTCGTGATTGGAGCAGCTGAATCCGTGTGTAATGGTGGTCCTCAATAATAGGGCATCCTGTATCGAGATCCCGAAGAACCCCCGCGATTCGATTCGATTCGGCTTATATTTCGAACACCTTCCATACCCGGTAGAAGAACCCCTCGCGTGGTTTTATGCCACGTATGTTGGACCATCACGCAGACTCGCGTACAACCCTGTTCGTTTATCGAACCCAGCTAACATTGCGATGTAAGGAAGTGCATAAAATAATTATACCTTTAAGGACTGACTTTATAGAATATGACATTTTGTTTCAAATGTAAGAGAATCAGACATGTGATCTATATAAAGTATATATGGCCCTGTTCTTCTTAGAGTATATTATAAACAGCATTGAGTTGCCATCTCCACCATTTTAGTTCATGCTATCGGACAGCTTCACCACTTGGAGCGTTGGGCACGTACATAAAATAATATAGCAGCAAATATAATACAATTTGATGCAATACATCACAGATATCTAGGATGACAATGTCCTATAAATATTATGTCAGCAGACAACACTAAAAGCTAGATAGCTGAGCTTTTCTACCATCTCTCACAGAATATACAATGGACACTTTTTCCATGTGTAATCTTTCAAACTGATGCACTGTCTATTATTAGAAGCACATCTGACACAGGTAAACGTCGTATTTACTTGAATAGCAGGCAAGTAGACAGTATTGTCAATACACTCAGATAACTGCTTACAAGATTCGATGGATTCGATACAGTATGTTTGGTACATATATATCTACAGCACTGTGTATTGTTCTTACTGTGACACAGTCTTTACTGAACCAAGGGTCAACAAACCCTTCAGATATCAGACTTTGTATATAAATTTGATGAAAACAAAGCATAGCACGCTGTAGTCTAATGTATCCCCATCATGTTTCACCAAATTTTATTCATGTTTTTGTCATATTATTAGTGGTATGTGTCAAAAGCAAAAAGAGGTAAAACTGGGTGTTGGATTGTACACACTAAGATGGCCGACCTGGCAACTCTATGCACCATGTAGGATATAGTAAGAAGAGAATGTTCCCATGTATGTTATGCATATATCCCGTCATATTTACGAAGCAATTATGCATCACTGGATGATCAGGGGCCTCAGAGGTCCTTAATATGATGTATACATTGAGACAAATTATCTTTTTGAAAAGGCGGCTGTGACTAGAAATGGGGTTTAATGGTTTACGACAAGTTTAGCTCTTGATAACATATCACACTCCTACTGATAAAAATACATGTATGTATTACTTTTAGAAGCATGGCGATTGTTTAATGGAATGGCAAATAGTGCAGATCCAGATCAGACTGTGCTGACTATATGGATCTACACTGTTCTCTAAAACCAGTAATCCTCATTTCTCCAGTAACAGCCAAAATAAAAACAATCACCACGCTCAACAATGTCAAGGTCACTCACAGACGTATGTGTCCACATGCTCCATAGAATTAGCACTTGTGTAAGATACCTACATACTAGATTGTTTTCTAACCAGTCAGCTAAATTGTCTCTAGGAGAATGAAATTTAAGAATGACCAAATTCACTATGTTCCAGTACCACGTGTATCCGCTCTTTCCATGAATCAGAACAGGAATTTCCTTATATTTGATTTCCATGCTGACGTCATGCAATTACGTCTTCCCTAACGCAATTACAACCATGTCGTATACTCCGTAAATGTTCCCTGTGGACGAAGATAGGGGTATATCCGTCATTACAGAAATAAAAGTCTTGGCGAATATTGTCACATACAGTTGGGTTTGAGGAGAGGGTTATATCCGTCTTGGTGGATTTTGTCACATACAGTTGGGTTCGACGACAGGGGTATCGTGTCTTGGCGAATATTGTCATATATAGCTGGGTTCAAGGAGAGGGATATTGTGTCTTGGCGAATATTGTTACATACAGTTGGGTTTGAGGAGAGGGGTATCGTGTCTTGGCGAATATTGTTACATACAGTTGGGTTCGAGGAGAGTGGAATCGTGTCTTGGCAAATATTGTCACTTACAATTGGGTTCGAGGAGAAGGGGTACCGTGTGTTAGCGAATATTGTTACATACAATTGTGTTTGAGGAGAGGCGTATCGTGTCTTGGCGAATATTGTCACATACAGTTGGGTTCGAGGAGAACGGGTATCGTGTATTGGCGAATATTGTCACATACAGTTGGGTTCGAGAAGAAGGGTATCGTGTCTTGGCGAATATTGTTACATACAGTTGGGTTTGAGGAGAGGGGTATCGTGTCTTGGCGAATATTGTCACATACAGTTTGGTTTGAGTGGAAGGCTATCGTGTCTTGGCGACATTTGTTACTTACAGTCGGGTTTGAGGAGAAGGGTATCGTTTATTGGCGAATATTGTTGCATACAGTTGGATTTGAGGAGAGGGGTATCGTGTCTTGGCGACTATTGTTACACACAGTTGGTTTCGAGGACAGGGGCATCGTGTCTTGGTGAATATTGTTACATACAGTTGGGTTCAAGGAGACATTCGAGGAGACATGTATCGTGTCTTGGCGAATATTGTCACATACAGTTTGGATCGAGTAGAGGGGTATCGTGTCTTGGCGAATATTGTTACACACAGTTGGGTTCGAGGAGAAGGGTATCGTGTCTTGGCGAATAATGTTACATACAGTTGGGTTCGAGGAGAGAGGTATTGTGTTTTGGAGAATATTGTTGTTACATACAGTTGGATTTGAGGAGAGGGGTATCGTGTCTTGGCGACTATTGTTACACACAGTTGGGTTCGAGGAGAAGGGTATCGTGTCTTGCCGAATATTGTTACATACAGTTGGGTTCGAGGAGTGATGTATCGTGTCTTCACGAATATTGTCACATACAGTTCGGTTCGAGAACAGGGGTATCGTATCTTGGCGAATATTATTACATACAGTTGGGTTCGAGGAGAGATGTATCGTGTCTTGACGACTATTGTCACATACAGTTGGGTTTGAGGTGATGGGGTATCGTGTCTTGGCGAATATTGTTACATACAGATGGGTTCGAGGAGATGGGGTATCGTGTCTTGGCGAATATTGTTACATACGGTTTGGTTCGAGGAGAGGGGTTTCGTGTCTTGGCGAATATTGTCACATATAATTGGGTTCGAGGAGAAGGGGTACCGTGTGTTAGCGAATATTGTTACATACAATTGGGTTTGAGGAGAGGCGTATCGTGTCTTGGCGAATATTGTCACATACAGTTGGGTTCGAGGAGAACGGGTATAGTGTATTGGCAAATATTGTCACATACAGTTGGGTTCGAGGAGATGGGGTATCGTGTCTTGGTGAATATTGTTACATACAGTTGGGTTTGAGGAGAGGGGTATCGTGTCTTGGCGAATATTGTCACATACAGTTTGGTTTGAGTGGAAGACTATCGTGTCTTGGCGACATTTGTTACTTACAGTTGGGTTCGAGGAGAGGGGTTTCGTGTCTTGGCGAAAATTGTTACATACAGTTGGATTTGAGGAGAGGGGTATCGTGTCTTGGCGACTATTGTTACACACAGTTGGTTTCGAGGACAGGGGTATCGTGTCTTGGAGAATATTGTTACGTACAGTTGGGTTCGAGGAGACATTCGAGGTGACATGTATCGTGTCTTGGCGAATATTGTCACATACAGTTGTGATCGAGTAGAGGGGTATCGTGTCTTGACGAATATTGTTACATACAGTTGGATTTGAGGAGAGGGGTATCGTGTCTTGGCGACTATTGTTACACACAGTTGGGTTCGAGGAGAAGGGTATCGTGTCTTGACGAATATTGTCACATACAGATCGGTTCGAGAACAGGGGTATCGTGTCTTGGCGAATATTATTACATACAGTTCGGTTCGAGGAGAGATGTATCGTGTCTTGACGAATATTGTCACATACAGTTGGGTTTAAGGTGATGGGGTATCGTGTCTTGGCGAATATTGTTACATACATTTGGGTTCGAGGAGATGGGGTATCGTGTCTTGGCGAATATTGTCACATACAGTTGGGTTCGAGGAGAGGGATATCGTGTCTTGGCAAATATTGTTACATACAGTTATATTTGAGGAGAGGAGTACCGTGTCTTGGCGAATATTGTTACATACAGTTGCGTTCGATGAGAGGGGTGTCGTGTCTGGACGACTATTGTATCGGTAGACAGGTAGCAGTGAGCAGAAGTTAGCCGTGAGATGTGTTTCACTGCTGGAAGTAAGCAGCAGTATGCAGTGAGATGCATTTCATTGCTGGCAGTAAGCAGCAGTGAGCAGTGAGATATGTCTGGCAATATGTAAAATAGATACATGTGCGTAATCTCTCTAGACCGGACACCGCTTTCAACTAGGTATGTGTGCGGAACCTTTGTAAACTATGTGTGTGTGCTGCATCTTTCTAAACCGGACACCATTGCAAGCTAGGTATCAATGTGTGAGGATCCTGTCTGGACACCACTGTCAACTAGGTATGTGGGCGGAACAACTCTGAAGTGGACACCACTGTAAATTAGGTATGTGTGCGGAACGTCTCTAAACATGATACCACTGCAAGCTAGGAATGTGTGCGGAACCTCTCTAACCCGGACACCATTGCAAAACAAGGTATGCGTGCTGAACATCTCTCGACCGGATACCACTACAAGGTAGGTATATGTGTGGAACCTCTCTAAACCGGACACCACTATAAGCTAGGTACGTGTGCGGAGCCTCTATAGACGGGACATCATTGCAAGCTATGTATATGTGCAGAAACTCTCTAAACCTGACACCACAGTAAACTAGGTATGTATGCGGAATCTATATAGACCGGACTTCACTGTAAGTTATGTATATGTGAAGAAACTATCTAAACCGGACACATATGTATTCGTATGATGGACATACTGAAACATTCAGATTATCCATGAATTAGAAAAGATAGTCAACATCGTAGTATTATATTCATTCGCACAATTACGCCAACATACACACATATTGACTTGCGTTTGCGCATACTATATTGAATACTCGATGCTGATTTTGCGACATTACGCCGGTAGAGAGTGGGTGGCAGGTGGGAGCATGCGATGGCCAATTTAACGATCGGGATTCGTCATTACCGGATTCCCGACCGGAGACCTAGTTTGGCCCTCAGGTACGTCTTCGCCATTCTTGTATGTGATGATTGAATCTGGTTATACCCCTTGTACGAGTAATACGATTATTCCTAATCATATTACTTTTAGGTGAAGGGTTCAAGTGACTTTGGTGTGGTATGGACCTGGCACCAGGTCAGGTTATTCTAAAATATTCCGTTCTCATTTTGGGAGTTTCTCCCCAAAGCAGCAGGTTACATGTGGAATCAAACCCGTTGGCCTGGCTTTAAATGACATTAGCTGTTGAAAGGCCGTTAAACACCTTTACATCAAATCAAAATCACATCCACCGATACAATAGACAAACTGACTTTACAAGGCGACTAGAACGTTCCATGTCACGTTGTTAACCAAACGTAAATCACCATTCATATCAATCGATCAAACAGCCTTCCCATTTTTCCTTTCCGTATTGGCGTATAAGCGTTCATGGGTAACGCATGAGACTACACATGTTCGCCATGTAAGAGACGCTTTGTCAGGCTCATTACTGTCTGTTTCACGAAACCTGCCCAAATCTTACGGCTATATAAACAATGCAAAAACTTTTCTTTTTTTTCGATAATATTACATTTTATCAAAATTTAAGAATGAGCCTTCTTTTTATTTCGTGAAATTTGGTCAAATATTGATTTTATTACGAAATATTTATTTGTCTATGGGAATTTCACAATGGGGAAAAGGAGGTGGAGGAGCTGTGGGAGGAGTAAAAAAAAGAAAAAATGTACTCCGAAACCTGGCTAGACAGCTTGGAAATGATCTAACTAAGAACACAGAGGTTAAATTTTGAAAATTGATCCTGTATTTCTGAAATTCGAAAAATGTCCCCTTGTTATTTCCCCATAGACATCTTCACTCTTTAATAATAAAATCAATATTTGACAAAATTTCACGAAATAAAAAGAAGGCTCGTTCTTAAATTTTGCTTTAATTTAATATTATCACACAAATATATTGTTTTTGCATTGTTTATATGGCCGTAATATTAAAGCAGGTTTCGTGAAACAGACAGTAATGCTACATATATTGTATGTATAGTATTACAGCGGAACCGTTCTATACCGGACATTCTGGGAGGTCCCAAGTGTGTACGATTTAGAGAGGTTCCACTGTACAGTCCCTGAAATGGCAATGGGATGTCAGACAATGCCAGATAATGTAAAGTATTGGTGGATTGTTTCTTATGAGATTTATGTCGGAGAAGTGCATGCATAAAACACAAAAAGGCCAAGTTGAAGAAAGTGTGGTCAAGTGTTTTCACAACCATGTGAGGGTAAAAGAAAATATAAAGATCATGTTATTGGCGGCATGAGTGTGTTCCAAATGTTTACATGTATCAAGTGCCCAAAGATTGAACCAATCCATCAAGTAACATGTATGTTATACGATGACGAAGAAACTTGTACAAATGTTTTGACGCAAAAATGTGAAGGTAAAAATGGTCATGGCCCTAGGGCATTTGCATGAGATGTTAGGTTAAATATTTCTCTGTTGCTTTTGTGTTCTAAAGCTGAAAATAGTGACGTAAATATAAATTGGAGGTTACTAATAGTATTATGAATGATTGATGGATATACTCAGCAAAAAGTGGTAAAAAATGGATTTATAGTAAAGTTATAGCAGGAAAACGGATTTACAAAAGGAAAATTTATTAGACTTTTGTCAGAAGTTTACACATCAACAACTTTCAAACAACTTGGGAAGACCCCCTTTTGTATTGCAACAAAGGGAGTATGATACATATTGTACATTAAATACTATTGTGTTCTACTGTGTTCTACTGTGTTCTACTGTGGTCAATATGAGCAAGCCAAGTGACCAGAATTCCGGTACGAATAAACCAGGTTTATCCTCTGGACACACAACACCAGCCAAACCGAAACGACCATTTACTGAAGTGGCTGAGTCTAGCGCAGAGGAAGTAACACTACTAGCACACCAAATGGAGGAAATCAGTACGGACATAAAGCAGCTGAGAGATAGTGTTACGACACTTGTCACGAAAACTGACACAATAATGAATAAAACAGAAATGAGAGATTTTATAAAAATCAGCTGTGGAAGGGATTATGCTGGAAATCAACAACAATTTGGAAATGACGATAGATATCCAAGTAAAAGAAAAAACCGCAAATTTGAATGCCGAATTGACCAACCTGAAAGACGACAACAACGAACTGAGAACTGAAATTAGAAGGCTAAAGGACCGTTTTGAAAAAGCAGATGAAACATCAAAGTTGGCACTCGAGAAAGCAAATTACAATGAACAATACTCGAGAAAAAATAACTTTAAAATCTTGAACGTGTCTGAACGAGCTTCCGAATCAGAGGCCACACTCACACAAGATGTCTGCAACTTATACAAGAAATTTTTTTATCCATGAACCCAGAAAATATCATAGCTATCCACCGGATCCCAGACAAACCAGGCACGACAAAACCAGTACTGGTGAAATTGAAGAACAACTCTGAGAAATCAAAACTCATGCGAACCAGGTCGGCGATGAAGGCGACTGGCCACAGATTAGTAGATGATGTCACAAAATTTAAATCTTTCCACACTGAACGACCACCAGAAACTGGATTCAGAATGGTACTTTAACGGCGCAGTGTATGTGTATGACAAGACCAAAGATGGAAAAAGGCTCAAATTTTACATTCATGACAGTGTTTACAAAGCTATTGAAAAGGCCTGAGAGAAAGGAACCTAGATAATTTTCACATATTATTGTTTTGTGCGACAGGGCTTCTCTACGCAATCCTTATGCTTAAATTAAATGTGCAATGGTCTTCGTGAGACTGTTTTAATGTGCTATCTAAAGGTCAACGATAAATCTGGCGCACAAAAACAAACTGCTATTAGTATTAGTTTTTGGAATATGTGTGTTTTTTTTGTGACAAATTATTTTCCAAGAACTGAATGTGGAATATATACAATATCAAAAGAAACTCAGCATGAACATAGGCCAACACTACACACAAACATGGACCATGAACTTGTTGAATCTTATGACATGGATTATACACTGGTGTAAACATAAACAATGGACATTAATATAATAGATTGTACAAAACCAAAAATATGGTGAGTTAACACCTTTGTATGACATGCCTTCACAAAATGGGACAAATGGTGGCTTTTCCAATGCGGCCCATGATCTATCAGCCTACCCTTGTAATTTGATAGAAATTGCAACTGACTATAACATTTGCAAGGTATACTGACAAACATTACAACTTACAAGAGTACAGACAAATATTTGACAATACATATAGGCGGGCTGATCTGTGGCTACACTGGATCCAGCACTATTTGGACCCCTTTTCTCATGGCATGCCACATATGCTTTTCATATGTCTGAAACAGAACTATTTTACACCAAACTGTATAGCAATAAATACACAGATACTTATATTAATTTAGATTTGGATATTTTTTTGGAAAATGCGTATGTACCAAAAGTAAACGAATTAGAATCAGAAACACTAGAGGGACTAATCACAAAAACTGAACTAGCCTTTGCACTAAAAAACATGACGAACAACCGTAGCCCAGGTACAAGCGGATTTGCATGTGAATTTTATAAAATATTTTGGCAAAACTGGGTGATTTCATTTGTAGGGCAATAAATTATAGCTATCAGAAGGGTGAATTATCTATAACTCAACGGCAGGGTATAATAATACTAATCCCAAAAGAAAATAAATAAAGTATAGACCTATTTCATTATTAAACACAATTTACAAAATGGCATCAGCATCTATCGCAAATAGAATAAAAACAGTATTAGACAAATTAATAAATGGGGACCAAACAGGATTTATTTCAGGAAGATACATGGGGAAAACACTAGGCAGGTATACGACATTATGCAATGTATTGAAAAAAACAATATCCCAGGACTTCTTCTTATAGACTTTGAGAAAGCATTTGACTCTATATCGTGGAACTATGTTCATAAAGTACTTCGCTACTTTAAATTCGGACCAAATATTAGGCAATGGATTACATTATTCTCCAAAAAATGCTCAATTATCAGTTAATCAACATTGTAACCTCTCCCCTTTTTTTCAATACATCGAGGCTGTCGTCAGGGGGACCCACTCTCACCGTACATATTTGTCTTATGCGCAGAAATACATAAATTTCACGGAATAAATGAGGCTCATAAAATAAAAAATCAACAGCTGGAACAAAAGGTACTTAACACCATTAGGCCGAATCACAGTAATAAAGTCTCTTCTTCTCCCATCTTTAAATCACCTCTTTATATCCCTACCTAACCCCAGTCAAATATGAGTTAAAGATATCAGCAGCATTGTGTAAAAAAAATTATGGCAAGGTAAATCACGAGTAAAAGGCACTATCACATGCAAAAAATATGAGGATGGCGGATGCCAAATATTGAGGACTATATATCGTCTTTGAAAACAATATGGGTAAGAACAATAGTGTGCAACAAATACAAATACAAATGTATAAACATTTTAAATACAGAAACAGATACAGATAATAGTCTTAAATTGGGAGATATGTACATCGAACAAAAAATAGGAAAAATGTCAAACCTTTGTTGGCGGGATGTTTTAAAAGCTCATCTAAAATTACAAAATAAGTTTAAGCCGATAAACATGGATGCATTTCTTTCTAGCCCATAAGGACATAAAATGTGGGACAACCTTCTTCAATAAGGCATGGTTTGATAAGGGAATATGCTTTATAAATGACATTATCAAAATTGATGGAACTTTTGCCTCTCAAAATGAACGTAAAATCAATTTCAACATGAATATAAGCTTTCTTCAATGTTATGGTCTTGTCAAAGCAATAAAAGATTCGGGTAAAAGTTTGAAACAATATCGAAAAAAAGTTAGAAATGCCATTTACTCCATACAAAATAATAATATACCTAAAAAACAAAACCGGGACAAAAGACATGTATCTCGCATTAAACTCCAATTCTGAAACTACAGCTGGCAAAGTTAAATGGAACTCCACCTATAATTTTAACAATGAAACATGGAAGAAAATATATTTATGGCCGCATATCATAACAAAAGACATAACTCGAAAATGGTTCCAGTACCGAATAAACCACAATATTCTGGCCACAAATGATTTCCTAAATGAGATTAAAATTGTCAGTCAATTATTTACATTCTGTAAGAAGTTTTCGGAAACAATAAAACATTTGTTTCAGGATTGTAAGGTTACAAAAAACATATTTAGGGAACTTCAAGAATGGTTAGCGACAAAAAATATAACCATTACAATTAACGAAAAATCATTCATCTTTGGGATTTACGAAAAAACAATAAGTATCTTCAAACAATTAATACTATTGGAAACTAAATACTATCTCTATTATTGCCGGTTGCAAAAGTAGTTCCAAGTCTCAGCGTACTGAAGCATCGAATTCAACTATTGTATGAAACATCCAGGAAGGCAGCAATAATGGACAACAAACTTGAAAACGTTACAAACATTTGGGAAGACTTTATCATTTCACAAGTTTAATTTATGTAACAAAAATACCAAAATAAGATTTCATCTTCAGCCGAGCTAGTTGCGGGTGCTATAATAAATCTCTGCTTTTGTGTCTGTTTTTTTCTTTCTTTGTTTTAACCCCTCCCCTTCCCCCCCCCCAAAAAAAAAAATAAACAAAAATTCCACCTCATATTATAGGTTTGGGAAATAAAGACATTATAAATATGAATCTAGTAGAAGAATATAATATACACAGAGTAATACAGGTTCAATCAAAGACCATTATCTGACGGAACCAGCCGCGTTTTGTTTTATAACCAGTGTGTGAGCGGAACATATTGTATATTGGCTTGTCAATACATAATGTTACCAACAACTTTAACATTTAACCCTTTCAGCCCTAAATAACTGGAATGGATTATAATATGTTAATTTTCGGTCAATTCCATTCAACACAAAATACTTTTCAAATAATCGATTTATAATTAAACATTTTTTTAACAAATATGAAAATTACTTGCAAAGAGTGCAGATCCTGGTGATACATCATGAGCCGGCTCGTCTGGATCTACACTGTTTAAGAACATCTATATACATGGCTGTAGTGTTGAAAGGGTTAACACACGATTTAAACATGTAGATGCACAGTAGGATCGACTGTCTAATTTCTGACTGTCGGAAATCTGTCTAATTTTCGGAGTTGTGTTTGCCCAGATAATCTGAAGCATATGGCATTCTAACGGAAATATAAGTTATCCCGTCAACACAGTGCGTATGTACCGTGAAACGTTTATGACATCCTGTCAATACAACCTAATCACTGCGTAAGAATATGTGCGGTGGCTGGGGTTATTTTTATTGCATTTTAAAGCTATTTGTAGGTGTTGACGGGATAAATAGAATAGTAGGTTAGTGCCGTGAATGGGAAAAAATATATCGACTAAGCCTCGCCCATCCCGATTCCTAAGCCTTGCCACATGTTTGTCCCATTCACGGCACTAACCTACAATTCTCTATATGCAGGATTACCACTCGTGGAAATGCTGAAATTGTTTGACAATCTAACGAACTTTCTTGTTACCATTTAAGTTAAAGTGATGAAACACATTTAATCTAAAAAATATTTATATGGAAGTACTTTTTAATAATAATAGTGAAACATCACACTTGCAAAATTTGGAGCTACTCTTGTCATGACTTGCCATATTAATGATTTGAGCATAAACGTACTCCAGGAATACATCTGATAGCTCAGCTGACAACTGTGAGTGACCAGTGCAATTAAACGGTAACAGGCTGACCCGGTGCTTGGCTGACTCTGACCTGGCTGATTCGGACCTAATTTCTGGCTGATTCGGACCTCGATGTTGGCCGATTCGGTAACAGGCTGACCCGGACCTTGGCTGATTCGGACCAGGCTGATTCGGACCACGGTGTTGGTTGATTCGGACCTTTTTCTATTTTTATCATTTGGCTGATTCGGATCTCAGTGTTGGCTTATTCGGACCTCAGTGTTGGCTTATTCGGACCTCATTGCTGGCTTATTCGGACGGACCTCAGTGTTAGCTTATTCGGACATCAGTGTTAGCTTATTCGGACCTTATTCAGACCTCAGTGTTGGCTTATTGGCTTATTCGGACCTCAATGTTGGATTATTCAGACCTCAATGTTGGCTTATTCGGACCTCAGTGTTGGCTTATTCGGACCTCAGTGTACCTGAATGTTGGCTTATTCTGACCTCAGTGTTGGCTTATTCGGACCTCAATATTGGATTATTCGGACGTCAATGTTGGCTTATTCGGACCTCAGTGTTTGCTTATTCGGACCTCAGTGTTGGCTTATTCGGACCTCATTGCTGGCTTATTCGGACGGACCTCAGTGTTGGCTTATTCGGACATCAGTGTTAGCTTATTCGGACCATATTCAGACCTCAGTGTTGGCTTATTCGGACTTCAATGATGGCTTATTCGGACCTCAGTGTTGGCTTATTTGGACCTCAGTGTACCTCAATGCTGGCTTATTCTGACCTCAGTGTTGGCTTATTCGGACCTCAGTGTTGGCTTATTCGGACCTCAATGTTGGATTATTCGGACCCCAATGTTGGCTTATTCGGATCTCAGTGGTGTTGGCTTATTCGGACCTCAATGTTGGATTATTCGGACCCACTAAATAGCTTGCTGCCGACAAACGTTTGGTTATTAAACACATTAAATCTGAAACATATTTAACTGTATGTACTTTTTCATCAATAATATAAGTCACCCTCCCTTTATTGTTTCATTTGATGAAATTACATAAAATATTGATTTGATTGCCCTCATGTTAAATTCCCATATGAGTGCATCATTAAATAGACGTTAGGTGCGAGGATCTGACTTCTAATTTTAAAAACAATCTGAGAGGGGGGGGGGCTCATGCCCGGCCCCTCTGCCCGATTATACGTTGCGTGTTGCTCTCCTCCATTTTCGGTGACCACATGTACACTGTTTTGTATAGTTCATTTAACGATGGTGGCACAGTTGACCATAATTAGCGAACAGACGAGAGCATCATGCGATCTGACTTTCCTACATGATCGTGAGACATACTAGCTATTTTCAACTGGCTAAATGTCTAGTACAGTCGAGCCCGGTGCCCACGGAAGCAAATGGTTGATATAAATGACCACGGACAAACGTACGGACAGACGGAACTTCAAGTGAAACGCAATCCTGTTTCAATCCCGTGCTAACGCAGGGTGGAGCATGTGTAGTTCTCAGTATGTGTAGTAATTGTAGTAGGTGTACACCAAACAAGATATTGAAAATATCACACTACAATTAGGCCCAAACACAACAGCATTATTATCACATTTAGCTTATATTTAAGGGTAAGACTTTCTAAACCCGAGTCAAAAAACTGTCAGGCCAATGGCCGTTGGCCCGTTTTTTTCCGATATCACTAATAGTCGAAATATGTGCATTAAATGTAGAAGGCGATGAGGCGGTTAATTTAACCTAGCTAGTTCATTCTCCTATCGCACTGTGCCGGTATGTCAAACCGTGAAAAGGGCCGATTGGGAGTGTATGTGATATATGGAGACTCAGACGTAACAGTGTGATCCTATATGATGATGATATTTGAGGGTTGGTCAGGGAAAAGCAGATCAAGCAGGGAAATATCCATATGGGGTTGGGTTATAATATATAATATGTGTTGGGGTCAAGCTACAGTCGGTTCGCGGCTTATCGTTGTATATGAAATGCTATTATTCGAATTCAGTTGCGGCATATATATGTTGTTATTTGGTTAGATGACAATTCGTTACACTAATTCTGAAGACGAGAGAAAAAGATAGGATAATACACGGCGGTATGGCATTTAACCATATATTAATGTAATGCTATTAATGACGTGTCTGTACAAGTATCAGGCTGACGGTTATTTAGATAAGTCTTACAGCTTATAGTTTCGTGGAATTGATAAAGAAAGAGTCACATACCATACCACGGGTCATGGTCAGAAATTTTAAAATTTGATTTCATACGATGCAGATTACAGCCAATGATGTTAAAATCTAGAGTAATGCGGGCCGCCAATTCCGCCATAGACTCCATTACTCCGTGACATATATGGTGGGGAAACCGGAGTACCCGGGGAAAACCACCTCACACCGGTAAGTAATGACCACTTCGCATACGTCCGTGTAGATGTGTCGAGCTGTGATCGAACAGCTATCGGGGACAATTGTTATCACATGACTCGTTCAAGCCTAAATATTTTGAATGGACTGTGATATTAATGTTCTGACCAAACAAATCATTACACAATGGTTTTCATACTAGTCCATGTTAAAAAATGATTTTTTTCTCTAAAACATATGAACATTACTTGCAAAAAGTTCAGATCCCGATAAGACGGTTCGTTATGAGCCGGATCATCTGGATACAGTTTGCGAACACGGCTTTAGAGGTCCGTAGTGTTGAAATGGTTAAACAACATCCATACTGTTCGAAATAGTATAACGTCTCAAAGGTTGAAGTATATTTTCGTATGGACACGGTGTACTAGCTGGATAAGTAAATACCAAATGGCCGCGGCCCGCATGTCGAGCGCGCCGAGGCATTTGATGGTCTCGGAGTGTATTTATTTGAAGTTTGAATTAAGGATTGTGGAGATATAAGGTATGTAAAAGCTTTAACGCAAATGTTAAAGTCATTTGACCTTGATCTTGGGCATGTGAGCCGCATGGGTGGGCTATAGAATGAAAATATGGATGATAATAAAGAATTATTTGAAGTTTGAAGTAAATCGGAGTAAGTGTTGTGGAGATATAATGTATGTAAAAACTTTAACACAAATTTCAATGTCATTTGACCTAGACCATGGGCATGTGGACCACATGGGCTGGCTATAGAATGAAAATATGGATAATGAATAAGAAGTATTGGATGTTGGAAGTAAATCGGAGTAAAAGTTCAAAGTCATTTGATATTGACCTTGTGCATGTGGACCACATGGGCAGGCTATGGAATTAACATATGGATGATGAAAAGGAAGTACATGTATTGGAAGTTGGAAGTAAATTGGAGTAACAATTGTGGAAATGTAAGGTATGTAAAAACTTTAACGCAGATTTTATAATAACGCAAACTTCTAAGTCATTTGGCATTGATCTTGGGGCAATGGGGCCGCATGAGTGGGGCACAGAATGAATATATGGATGATGCCCAATAAGCATACACAATTTCAAGCAAATCCGATTTACGGTTACAGAGATAGTATGTATCTGAAAATCTTAACGCACATTTTGACAAAAATTTAACAAAAACTTCTAAGTCATTTGTCATTGACATTGGGCACAGTGGCCGCATGAGTGGGATGCAGCATGAATATATGGATGATGACTAATAAGCATATGAAGTTTCAAGTCAATGTGACTTAGGATTGCAGAGATATAAGGTATTTAAAAACTTTAACGCAGATTTCGGACGGACGGACGGACATTCAAACATTTGAGAGTTATGAGCTATTTGTTCTTTAAAAGATCAAAGGATTAGCTCCTAAAGATCAATGGAATTAGGAGCTTACCGACTATAACAAAGGAATCCTTTGTTACTAACCCTTACCCTAAGCTCCTAAACCCCCGATGTTGGCCCGGACGGACGAACTGACGCACGGACGGACGCACGGACGGACGCATGCACGGACGCACGCACGGACACATTTACGTCATTGTGATCACTATGTCTCGCTTTCCGCAAGCGGGCTCGACCAAAATGATGTGCATCTATTTATACCGGGCAGGGGGAGTAGTATTTACAATAGCGAATCTGGCGCACCTCCCCCTGAGGCCCCGCCCCATTTCTGCCGATTGGGGAGCCCACCCCGCCCAGCCCAGACACGCAGCCACAAACGGCCTTTGCCCTCGTAGGGGCACGTTACCACAATGCGCACGTGTAGGACGGCCGGAAGGGCCGCAGAGGCTGCATGCGCGCGGATTCCAGACAGGAAGGTCTTGGCGTCGACAAAGACGTCGGAGACGGGTTCGAGCTCCGTACAAAAGACGTATGAGCGCCGTGTCGGTAAGTACACTTCTGCGATGTCGCTTGCAAGGGTACCATTGTAGACGTTCTGCAGAAGGACGTGCCGGTCTGTACGCTCGCCCACGGAGTCGAAACCTTGTTTTCCAATACCGTGCATTGTATTTCTCTAATTGGAAAATGCTGGTTCTTCCAACTACTATGGGAGTAGTCAAACAATTGTAGTAAGAACCCGAACCGATCGGGGACTAATTTTAGGGCGTTGGTGGGTGCGTCAGGGCCCCATAAAAGTTGCGTTACTCGCCCTCCATGATGCTGCTAAAAACGCATCGCGGCCGCCACAATGGGAATGGAGAAACATAATAGTTTTGGTCAAGTGTATGCTAATAAAAAATGTCCTCTGCTGCGTGAGTCTGATTAAGCCATCTGCGAATAAAATACTAATTACGAAACGTTCGTTCCATATCAAATACATTTCCAAATTATGACGGGACCATCGTTGTTGCGTTCATAATTAATATTAAGTCGATTTAGTAACAATTATACTGACAATCGTAGTCGACCATTATTCCACATTGTGGAAGTTAGTATATTCCATATATACAGTATTTAGACGATATTGGTTGCAATCACTTGAAGCATATCGTTATTGTATAATTTCCGTCTTCAGTCTGGAACATTCCGCCTTCCGTATAACGGTAAACTACGGAGCCCCGCAGGGGACGTAGAATTCTTTTTTTTATTAATTCGTTCCCACGAAATAACAATTCGTTCCCTCAATTTAACAATTCGTTCCCACGAATTAACAATTCGTTCTCTTAATTTAACAATTCGTTCCCACGACTTAACCATTCGTCCCCACGAATTAACAGTTCGTTCCTACGAAATAACAATTCGTTCCAGTGGGAACGAATTGTTAATTCGTGGGAACGAATTGTTAATTCGAGGGAACGAATTGTTATTTTGTGGGAACGAACTAATAAAAAAAATCCATGTCCCCTGCGGGGCTCCGTAGTGACCAATGGCTACACTGCTTGTACATAAGTACGAATTCATTCGTGTATGTAGTTTCGCATGGAATTATCCATCCGTAACTGTATATGGGCCGACATTAGCAAAACCATACACTGTTCACGCACATTGGTTACGCACTATCAATGGACAAAACACGTAGTATATAAGAGTCACAATGATACCACCACCCTCTGAAAGGCATCGGCTAACGCGTGGTGCCCCCCACCGCATGGTGGTATCATTTGTGACTCTTATATACTACTTGGATTTCCCCCCACTGTTCGGCGGGTATGTATGAGAAGAATGGACCATATTTTTCATCAACCGCGAGACCATATATTTATGACATGAGAAGATACACCCTATTAGAGATAAGAATCCCTATGTTATACTCAGTATATATAATAACATATCTGTCATACATTTATTACGAATAAAATAACAACTGACACCCTATTAAAGATAAGAAATCCATAAGTTATACTCAGTATATTACAGCAATCTGTCATAAATATCAACTGACACCCTATTAAAGACAAGTTATCAATAAGTTATACTAAGTATATTACAACAATCTGTCATACATTTATTACAAATAAAATATAAACTGACACCCTATTGAAGATAAAAATCTATTGGTTATACTCAGTATAATGTCTACCATAAAGCAAATGAGAGAGCAAGCTAAGAGTTGGGGAATTTCCCTAAGAGGTTTGAGAGTCAAGAAAGATATAGCAGATAGGATAAGTGACGCGCGAGCCACCGTCTACGAGGAGAGGCTGCGGCGTGCGGTTTCGACCGGACGACTGCCCGCCGACCCCGAAAAACCGACCTCGCTGCCATCAAGAACCTCGCGGCGGCGACCAAGGTTTCAGAAAACGCTGTCAAGGAATGGCTCAAGAAGCAGGCCATCTGGCAGATCTATTTACCCGCGCCTCACAATATTCCGCGCCCGAAATTCGACGTGCCAGTGCCGAACCAAGTTCACCAAGCGGATCTCCTGTTTCTACCTCACGATCGCGTCGGTCGCAAGACGTACAAGTACGCACTGACAATCGTTGACGTAGCGAGTCGTTATAAGGGGGCTGAGCCGTTGACCACTAAAGCGTCTAAGGAGGTGGCCGAGGCTCTTTCCCGAATATATAAGAGGAGTCCTCTCAAATGGCCGAATCTTCTCCAGGTCGATCCCGGCCGCGAGTTCATGGGCGCGGTCTGTCATCTATTGTCTAAGCACAACGTTTCTGTCAGACGCGGCCGCATCATCCACCGGGACCAGGGGATCGTGGAGCGCTTCAATCGAACCCTGGCCGAGAGACTGTTCGGACACCAATACGCCAAAGAACTAGTAGACCCTCATTCACGATCGACCGAGTGGGTGGCCAGACTGCCCGCCGTGGTCTCCGCACTGAACGGAGAGGTTACCAGATTGATAGGTAAGAAGCCCGTAGATGCTATCAAGTTTAAAAGGGTGACGAGCAAGCCCTCTGCCGTCTCGCGCGGGCGACCCGTTGGTTTAGAGGAGCAACGGCTTCCATCAGATATTGACGTCCGGTACCTCTATCAACCGGGAGAGCTCGAAGGTGGCAGCCGCCGCGCGACTGATCCCGTATGGTCTCTCAATGTATATCATCTAGATCGATCTATTACCAAACCTGATGAGCCCGTGCTCTACTATTTGGATGATGGGCCATCTCGAGGGTTTGTTCGCGAAGAACTTCTTATGGTGCCTTCTGACACCCAGCTACCCCCGGATCGTCAGAGTCTTTAGTATTCTCTCCTTTTTTTTTCAAAGTTTTTTTTTTTTGTTTACCTATCCTATAGGCTCGGTGTGTAACCCGTCTTCCATCACTCTCCTCTTGTCGTAGTACGCCGACAACCCCAACTTCTCCTGCTTGTACGTCTTCATCACCCCGTTAATCATTCGGAATCCCCTGTTCTCCGCCATATCCATACCCCCTTCGAGAGCACTCTTGTACCTTCCCCAAGTCAGATCGTTAGATCTCTTCGACATCCCCTTGGCCGAGTGCTTAGATTTTCCATCACCACTCACGTAGTAACACTTGCTACACAGAGCGATGGCTCTATCCCCTTCGAATTCCAGCTTGAACAGTCCTGGAGTTCTGTTGCTCCACACGTCCCACGCCAACCACTCGGTCTTCTCCTTATTGAACTTTCTCTTCATATTCTTTCTCACCACCTCCGCCAGCGTCTTCTCCGACAGCGTGAAGTACATGCTGTCAGTGTCCATCTGTATCAGCTCGAAATCTCCGCGATCCACGTACTTGTCTAAGAGGTCGTAGTAGAACTCCAGCATCCGGAGCTTGGCCAACTGGTAGACCGCTATGCCACACTGAAACGGTCTGTTGATCACCACTCGAGTCTTCCTGCTCGATATCTCGTAAGCCTCCCCAATCTCCTCCAGGTCTTCGAACCACGCCGACCTCAGTGCCCGGTCGACAGTCTTCTCATCCTTCGTATATGTGGTGTTCAGGTGTCTCTCTTGTGCCTCTATCAGCTTGCCACAACACGCGTTGCCAACCTGTTTGAATATCTCCGCCAACACCGCCTTGCTCTTGTCGACGTCCCCTGTCCGTCTGGCAGCGGTGACCTCTTTAACGAACCATTGAAACGGTTTGCCGGGTGTGTAGTCAATCACCCTATGCACCGCCTTGACGATCAGACCGTGCTCCAGATACCACTTTAGCAGTGGGGAGTATATAATCATCTTCTTGGCGGACATTGCCCCCACGAGCTTTCTCTGTCCTTCGACTCTTTTCCTCCCGGTCCCGGCCAGGTAGTCCTTCATGTGCTGTGGAACCTCGTTCTCATCGACTTCTCGATTAACAAACAGCGGTGACATTTCCGAGAACTTGTCTCTCAACGTTTCAGGGACCTCTATATCCAACTCCGCAAATCCGAACCACTTTTCACTCCTGACCTTCCTCACGAAACAGTCTATATACGACTGTCTTTCCGGGTCGTCATACGTCCATATCTGCTCCTCACCACACGGCGTGTCCTTCGACAGAGTAAATAGGTACAGAGCATTGGCATCGTACCCCAGCACCGCCTTGCACATCTTCTCCTCCCGACTCCCCACCTGACCCCTGATCGTTGACCTTCCAGCCTCGGCGTATCTGGAGAATACTATGGACGGACCACCGACCAATCCCTGCTTCATCATCTCGTAAGTTTCAGACTTCGGCGACCACAGCTCGGGCGTTTCCGCCTTCCCATCGATCGACCCGCGGAGTAGGTACTGAAGGGATACACCGGGCAGAGACACAGCATCCTTGAGTATGTCCACTCCTCTTCCCCTGTAGAACTCAGTCATTTTAGTCAGAGCCTCCAGGAACGGTCCTACATCCAAGTCGTTGTAGTGTTGCAACCATTCCTTGAACGTCTTCATCCCATTTTCTCGGAATACCTTCTTACACTCTTTCCACTCGGACAACGATAGTAGGAACTCACCCTTCAACTTCGAGTACCACTCGGGATAGTCTGGCAGCCCCGGATGGTGGAGGTTGTCCGCGCTATCGAACCACTCGTACGGAAAGTGAGACTTTACCGTTTTACAGTCGTACGCCTTAGCCCACCGGTCGTACGTGGTACCGGGTCCCAGAAACTGGATGATGTCGAGAAATCTAAACTCCGGGGTAAACAGAAACATCGTCGTGCTGGCTCTCTTTCCGACCATCACCTTATTCACGGTGGCCGCCAACTTCTCTACAAAGTACTGCTTGATGAGGTTCAGGTCGTACCTGCAACAGTTGAACCCCACCACCGGGACTTGGTCAATCCAAGAGATAATCTTTGCTTGCTGAGACTTCGATAACATATCTATGTCGGCCGGCAAATACTTATTCCTAACCCCCTCACTGATTGCCTTGCCTCTCATCTGCAGTTCGGTCACGAACTTCTCGACTAGCGTGTCGGGATCTCGTTCGCATATGTGTGTGATCCCTTCATGCATCGTATCCCCCAACGACACTGATATAGGAACGTGCTCGACCTCGAAGGTCAGGTCTTTGGTGGGTCGCGTGGTTTTTGACTTGTCGAGATACGCCTCGAAGTCGTAGACTATCTGGTGAGGGTACAGAGTCGTCGCCTCCTCGCGCGGAGGTGGTGGATGGTGGGGATCCCCCTCATTCAACCACTCGCACTCCCACATCACCACCAGCTCGTAACCTGCCTTCCTTATCTTGGCGTCTTGAATGTTCGTCCTCCTGTACAGCGATCTCACGTTACCTCTCATGCAATGCCTCGGACACCCGTGCCAGTAGCATCCGTGAAACTGAAACACGGTCTCGGTCTCGTGACAGTAACCGTCTACCGGATCGCCGGCCACCCACCTCTCACCACCGTGACCGCATCTCGCGTGATGTATGTGCTTTCCCACCCTCTCTTCTTCTCTATTCAACCATTGAATCGACCTCTCGCTCGCTGACCTCTTGGGATAGAACGCCTTCTCGTAGGCCGACTGTGGTCTCTCTACCCTCTTACATGGATATGTCACCACGGTCTTCCCACCCATGCAGGTGGTCGCGTGCCTGTGCATGTTACACGACTTTGTGAACCGTTGTTGACATCCGGTGCACCCGTACTCGTTCGTCATCTTGCGGAGGTTCGTTATGAGGAAAGAGTGACCTCCAAACATTCCTATCGTCATTATCTTCTCCCCAACCACGTCGTAATTTGCCGGAACCTTCATGAGGTACCACACTCCGTCGGCGGTGGGCTCGTAAACGCGAATGCCCATCTTGAAGCGCTCTTCTTCCTTCTTAATATCATCCAGAGGGATTCCCTTACTACCCGGTCCGTTATCGTGCCCGAGGTATTCGCGAGCCAGAGCTCGTGCCTTCTCACAACAGCGGTCTGGTCTCCCTCCACGGTGGATGGCTATGCACCTAAACAGACACAAGTAGTCGTCGTACGTGTCGACGGAATACATTCCCTTTTTTTTTCTTAACCAGTCTGGGAGTTTTCCCGCTCCCATGAGAAGTTGTTGCGCATCGATGATCATCTTCACCTCGACCGATATCCAACGAACGAAGGTCCATTCTGTGTTTGGTCTATCAACTTTGTCGATGTCCATTCGACCTTTCTCTCTATCGGTTATCCAACTCTCCGCTTTGAAAATCTCGTTTATCCACGGACTGCCCTTTGATTGTTTGTGATAGATCATCGTTTCGTCGGTATCGATGTTCCTAATACGATACGAGCACGAATACCTCAGATAACACGCTGTGGTCATCTCTGGGCGAATTTTATTAATTATGCGATTAGCGATCTCCCCGTCTACCCCCCTCTCGAAGGTCTATACTATCTTCCTCCTACCCCTATCAACAGTTTCCCTAACTTCGGCTTCTTCGGCGAGAATCCTGGGACCCTCCTCCACCAAAGCTCTGGCGATATCTCTCCTCCTCTTAGGAGGTCTCCCCACCAACCCTTGATAAATCTTATTGTAGTACGCCTTGTATAGGGGTTTTCTACGTGCGCTGTGATCTTCTTTTACACGCTGCGCGTAAGCAGTGGCACGCAGGCTGGCCGTCGTCTTGTTCTACAATTTCTCGGATCGTTTTTCGGGGTCGGCGGGCAGTCGTCCGGTCGAAACCGCACGCCGCAGCCTCTTCTCGTAGACGGTGGCTCGCGCGTCACTTATCCTATCTGCTATATCTTTCTTGACTCTCAAACCTCTTAGGGAAATTCCCCAACTCTTAGCTTGCTCTCTCATTTGCTTTATGGTAGACATTATACTGAGTATAACCAATAGATTTTTATCTTCAATAGGGTGTCAGTTTATATTTTATTTGTAATAAATGTATGACAGATTGTTGTAATATACTTAGTATAACTTATGGATAACTTGTCTTTAATAGGGTGTCAGTTGATATTTATGACAGATTGCTGTAATATACCGAGTATAACTTATGGATTTCTTATCTTTAATAGGGTGTCAGTTGTTATTTTATTCGTAATAAATGTATGACAGATATGTTATTATATATACTGAGTATAACATAGGGATTCTTATCTCTAATAGGGTGTATCTTCTCATGTCATAAATATATGGTCTCGCGGTTGATGAAAAATATGGTCCATTCTTCTCATACATACCCGCCGAACAGTGGGGGGAAATCCAAGTAGTATATAAGAGTCACAAATTATACCACCATGCGGTGGGGGGCACCGCGCGTTAGCCGATGCCTTTCAGAGGGTGGTGGTATCATTGTGACTCTTATATACTACTTGCTTTATGTAACTAATATGAACACTCTTCCAATGAATTCAACTATGTAAAGAGTTAAATTACAAATTTAAATTGAAGGTAATGCGATGTATATTTCGTAAGATGGATTAAAATCATTCTTGAAATATGTACGTCAAGAACGATAAAAAAGTGTATTGTAAATATATAGCGAGAAAATCATTCAAAATACAAAGTATTACAAAATGGTGTTGCACAGGGATACATGATGATGCCTAGTCAATTTAGTTTGAATGTTAAATTGCAAGGTTGAAAATAGAGAAAGAAGTAACTGTAAAATAAAAAGGGTAAAAAATGTCTTAAAATATGGAATTCAGCAAGGATATGCGATAGAACCGATCATATTTGTGTTGAATATCAAAAAAAGGAAAAGTATTGTAATGATGGTAATGAAGTTAGTTATAACAATTGTGTAGAAGTCGGCATTTAAAAAACTAATTTCTGCAAGGATAAATGCTTAGTACTATCATATTTGTAATGTTATAAATTGTGATAACTGGAATTAAAAAACAACTAAAATGTACGACTTGAACAATACGAATTAATGGAAACATAATTATGTAATGGATTATTGACAAACAATAAATGGAGAAAGAATTGTGTAATGAAATTGTTATTAACAAATGGCTACAGAACTGTGTAATGACTGGCTGGCTTACAAAATGCTAAAACAAATGAATGATTGAATGAAAAATGAATGACATGAAAGTTCAAGTTAAAAACATAATGCAGGCGGCCTAGCCTGGTGGTGCCACCCGAACAACCATCTTAGTACATTATGATGAGTGGAGTACCATTTCTCTACTTCAATTGATGTGCTAGAGTCACTCAAGGCTTTCAGCTCCAGCACAAACTCTGTTGATGGATTGGCCATACACACATGTACACTCACACAATGATCAAAAACACTAACACATAGGCTTTCAGAACACTCATATTCGTTCACACATGTGTCGCTGCACTCTACAGGTGTTTAATCAAGACACGGAAGACACCTCACTTTCATATCATAAGTCACACACTCTCTGCAAACTCTCAGAACAGGGAATTTCACACTCGCATTCACTTTTCGAACACTCACATACGCTTACGCACGTGTCATTGCGCTGTACAAGGCTTGACCCTAACCCTGATGACACGTCACTTTCACTTTGTAATCTGCACCCATTCTCCACTGATGTACTTTCACACTCACGCTCTAATTCACACTCGTAAGATCGACTAGTGACAGGAAAAGGTACGGAGTCAGTGGTGGCCACCGGTTCATGTACCAACCCTGTATGTGTGCTACTCGAGCTCCCAGACTCACCCAAACTCACACACTCTCGCACACTTTCACGCACTTTCACGCACTAATCCTGAAAATGTGTTACTCGACACGTCACACTCTCCCAAACTGTCCAACCCTCTCACACTTTCACATAACGGGGACATATTACGACTTTTGTTTATTTGAATTGTTTGAATTGTTTGAATTGTTAGCAATAATTTTTCCACACCGGCTCGGATAATTTCAAAATCAGAGAGCAATTGTTGATGACGTTCTTGAGATTGCTTAAAGTCATATTCGGAGACTGAATTTTCTTTGTCCATTGTGAGGGTAGAGTATTAGAAAAGATCAAACACAAACAAATAGAACAAAACATGAAACAGTGATGAAACAGAAATGTGAAAAATAACACAAGTCGTAATTGTAAATATTTATTTCCGTATTCACATAGAGTGTAACAGGACAGAACAAATACAAAACAAAATCACAACATAATCGATGAATTCTATGCAATAAATTGCCATTAACAGCGCAAAACAAAATTATCAACAGTACCGGATGTTATATCAAATATTTCGTGGAATATATCTGACCATTTCTTGAAATAATTCACCGCTTCAGCAAAAAATATGTGAAAATTTCCTGAAAATTTGTCGCTTATAATGATAAAAATATATCACAATAGAACGGCGTATCAAGATATCAAATATTTCACAAAGTATATGACAATTTTCTGAAATTCAACCGGTCATAATGACAAAACTAGCGAGCCGATAATAAGCAATAAAAAGCAAATCAGTTTTAAATCGTTTTAACGACGAAGCAAGAACATGAAACGGGACAAGTTTATGTGTGAATAATACCGCAATATAGGCAAAGAAAAAATAATTATTCTTTTTCACTTTAATATTTGCAATAAAATACACGTACAGTTCAAAGAACAAGGAACATGATTACTTCACAATTAAATTATGAAATAATGACAGACTGTCATGACCGCGAGAAGTTCTCTTAAATGCCAATAAGGATTAAGTTGTCTTCCGTATGTTGTCATTTTTTTTTTAAAAATATGAATTATTTACTTTAATAAAAAAAAAAAAATGGCCGAAGGTGGAGAAGGAGACTTTGTGCATTATGATAATGAGCCTTATGACCCCGATATTGACACAGGCGCCAGTGAAACTATGGTAGATCCGCCAACTGTTCAAATGGAAGAATCGACTTCCGAGACAGAACGGCCCCAGCGGACAAGGGTACTAGAACTTTTTAAAGACCAATTTAAAAAAAGTTTGGAATATCAGATCAGGATTTTATGTTAATGAGCCCAGACCTGCACACTGTCAACAAAACATTGTACTGGAAGGATATACGAATAAGCCAAAAAGGTAAATCAGGTCACTTAATAAGCACTTTTACTGGTAAATGGGCGACAGAATTAAAACGGCTATTGGGTTTACAAAAGACCAGTTGCCAATAGAAGCAACTACAAGAGTACAAACTATAGAAAATGAAATTCCAAATGTCGAAAATATAGAAATGGCTGAATTACCAAATACAGCTAATGCCACAGCAACATCAGTAAACGAAATCATTGACATATTATACGTCAACAGCGATTACTGATGATTTTGAAACGCTACCATTGAGAGAACTTAAAGCTTTAAACAAAGCATTACAACAAACGAAAGGCTCTCTCGCTAATAATATTACAAAACTTGATGAACTTGATAACAATAAGAAAGCAGCTGTATTAAAGTTGTCAGCCGCAATAACATTTGATGCTGATAACCCAGAGGCACAACAAATAGAAAAATAAATTGCAGATATTGTATCTGAGCGTGAAGCTCGTCTTGGTGTTATGTCAAATGATAAGGAAACATTCAGAACCCAAATAAATAGAATAAAAAGTACAATCGAAAGAGTATTACACAAAGGTACAACAATAAAAGAAAAAGTAAAAACACTCTTCAAAGAACAGGGAATAACAATAGTTTCAGTTATAACCGCTATTGGATTTATAGTTTCTACTTTAATTTTACGTATTACTGGTACCAGCGGTGCTGCAAATATTACAAAACCACCAGGGAAACAATTAAAACATCTTGGTTCATTACTGGGAATGTTAGCGGGGAAAGCAGCTGCTGCATTACCCGGAATAATTGGAACGATTGTAGCTTGGTTGCTGAAAACTGCAGAGAAAGCCGTTGGTTGGTTAGCAAATAATGTATTGGCTTTAATAATTGCAATTGTAGGACTTCTATATATGTTTGCTAAAGATTATATTTTGTCTCGATAATAAAATAATAATACACCTAAACCAATTATAATACTACCGATAACTAGAGCAGTCTTTTGATTTTCATGATTATCTGCTTCTAGTATTTCAGGGGGCAGTGGTACAGTAATGTTATGATTTTGAGATGCTGTAATGTTGTGAATTGGTTTAGGTGCGAGGGGCTTAACAATACTTTTTTCTTGTGTTTGTACAGGTGGTGGAACTGGCATACTATTTACATTATCATTAAAACCAACTGATTGATCGCCAGTAGCTATTACTATTAAATTATTATAATTTTGAATACTTCCTATCTGCAAATCCATGTCGCTTGGTGCCATATATAATCCAATTCCATATACAAAGTCAACTTTTGACCTAGCATATTTTAAAACATTCTGATAATTTGAAATTATTTTTGGCAAGTCTACAGCTCTGTTAATAGCATCATTAACATTGGCTAAATATTGTTTTTGTGCATCAAAAGCAGTCCTAGTACCTAGAATGGAAGTTCTTGTTTGTGATTGGGACCCAAGCATTAACCAAACATAAACTCTAATACTATCATTCAGTCGTTCAACTCCGGCTTAGGTATATTCAACTGAATTATGTCGAACACAACTGGTCGAGGCATTGGTTATATCAACTTTATGCTGGATATAATCATTCACATTAAAGAATGGTGCATTTACACCTCCGTGACTTAATCTATATGACCCACTAGGCTGGAAATTCATATAAAATTCGCCAAGATTATGATTCCCATGGTCTATTTTTTTTCTGAAATCCTTGTTTGGATTAATACCAAATTCGGTGCATATTCTATGGTAAGCCGAAAGATCAAAATTATTATCATACCAACAATAACTGTGGTCATCTGGTAAAGGAACTTTCATTTGAGCCAAGATTCTAAGTGTTTGATATATAATATGAAATACATATAATGACTTCATAAAATGAGTCATCCAGTATTGCCAAGTGTTGGTTATATGAAATGCCGCACCCGCAGGTAGCACACCATATTGCAAAGTTAAATTGATTTTGATACCACCGTATCGGATTATTCAACCAGTTATTATATGCTTTGTTGTTGTTATCAACTTTACCAATTATGTTGGGATTAGGGTACCCTGCTAAGGCATTTGAATATGTAGCCTTGAAGCTTTTATCTTTTGTAACATAAATATCAACATTGCAAAACATTTGAACCGTTTTCAAAGCATACATATGGTTATTATTGTAGTTTTCATCCTTATTAAATTTGAATGCCATTTTTTCTTTAATAAAAGCCATAATTTAAAAACAATAATAATAAATTTATAATATAACTTTAACAAATACAACAGCAACATGTCAAGACTTTATCGGTAATAACGATTTCAAACGAAAAATAGGTTTAAACAGTTTAACATACTGGGTTGGTTGGTACAAGCTGTTACATGATGTACAGTATGTATGTGTACAGTATGTATGTTCTTCTGTAAGTGGTGTCGACAGAATAGTTTCAGTTCCAGCGGGATTATATTCGTTTGATAGGTTGAGTACAATTTTAAGTAATGATGCATTAGCACTGACTGTAAATAAATCCAACGGAATATGTACTTTACATGTTCACCTGGGATATAAAGTGAAGATACCAAGCGATATTCTTAATCTGCTAGGGGTTAATATTAATCTTGATTGGTTACGCGCAGGTTCCCATCCAGGTTCTAATCCAGTTAATTTTGTTAACAAATCTGTATATATTTATCTTGACCAAGTAAATACATCATGTAATTTACTCAACGGTAAAAGGAGTAATTTTATTGGTGTTATACCAGTTCGCAAAATAACATTTGGAGAGTCAGATACTGTGACATTTGCACACCCAGAATATATAAATCTACAAAACGGCGATATAAACGAATTCAGAATTGAAATTAGAGATGAAAATAACAATATAATTGATAATCATAATTTACCATTTATAATAACATTAGAAGTTATAAGTTATATAAAAACAAATAGTATTTATGGAGCAGTTGAAAATAGTCTTACAGATTTTATAGACGCCGGAGATAAAAAATGTAGCACAGTTGTTCAATAAACATAAAATGATAATAACTGTGTGAGCTGAAGAGTCTGGACCATTACGTGATGGCTGTACTGAATTTGCATTTTAAAATGGTGCTTCCGGTTCAGCGCATGAAAACTGTGGTTATACTATGATGTGTCGTGGAAGGGTTTTACGAATGGGTTTATGCAGCGTATTAGTGGGATTAGTATTAATGACCGTCCAAATGTGAATGCAACTTTAACAAAGCATAAAGGACAGCGTTCGGCATATACAATATTTCAAACTCCAATCGAACTTGCCTCTGGAAATGTATTAAATTTTGTTTCACTTGCAACATGTGGCAAAGCTTCCATTTCAATTGTAAATGTATTGATTGAATTAGATTTAAAATTAAAAGTAATAAACTGTATCCAACGCTACCAGTTGATGAGAATAGAACAGAACATTATAGGCTTAGTGAAATAAGTGCTTTAAAACGTAAGCTAGAAAAGTAAGTGGTGATAAGGAAAACAATACGAAATAAATATAAAAGAACATATTAAATGGTGTTCAGTCTGGATTAACTACTGTTGGCCTGGTAATGGGTGGGACGAGTGCCGGACTGTTATTAACTGTTGTATGAGTGCCAGTTTCCTTGGGGCTTGGTATTGCGGGTAGTATATGTGGTGCATTTGCATTTACAAGCAAATTTATTAATATTAAACTACTGAAAAAAGCTGAAAAACATGATGAGATACGTATGCTTGCAATGGCAAAAACAAATGAAGTTTCTACTGCATTACAAGATGGTAATATTTCTGATGAAGAATTTAAATTGATTATGGGAGAGATGGATAAATATGAACAAATAAAAGCAGATGTTAGAAAACCTATAAAGTTTGAGATTTCTTATGAAGAAAATAAAATACTACGAGAGCAAATCAAAACAGATATGTTAAAAAATATAAATGGGCAGTAAATTTTGACTTTCATTTTAGTGCGGTGGGGTAAAAAAATAAAATAGGGCTTAAAAATTTTAATAATTGTTTTTAATAGACAAAATCAAAAGCATGATACTTATTTGTCTTACTGTTTTTACATGGTTTCAACCCTAATGGCCTTACATGGTATGGTAACTCTTTAGATTTATATTGTTCAATTTTGGTTCTAAGATGGGGTGGTGCCCATACCTCAGTTTTATCAGATAATATCAAAACCATAGATTCGCCATGAGAAGTTTCCACGCATTTGTTATCTGTAATAGTATAGAATTTCATTCTTTTCTAAATCTCCCCATTTAATTGTGCTATATTGGCCTTGATCTTTCAGCTTTTCTTCAAACTTAGCTTGTGTAATGTATGCCATTGCTTTTTATTTATACTATTATATGAAGATATCTTAAATAGAAATAAAAAAACAATGGAGAAAATGTATTACAGCCCCAAAGGATTTTGGAAAGGTTTAACAGCTGTTAAGAAATTAGTGATAAAGAAGCATTGAATTTCTTAAAGAAACAAGCGGTATGGCAGATTTATTTACCTGCACCAAAGAAAATAGTGAGACCAAAGTTTGATGTTTCTAACAAGAATGAAGTTCATCAAGCGGATTTATTATTCCTACCACATGACACTGTTGGTCGAAAAACATATAAGTATGCATTGACTGTTGTTGCTATTGCTAGTAGATATAAAGAGGCAGAACCACTGACTTCAAACGACAGCAAGGAGGTTGCTAAAGCTTTTGAAAATATTTATAAAAGAAAACTAACTTATCCAAACTTACTGCAAGTAGACAGTGGGAGAGAATTTATGGGTACTGTTACACAGTTCATGGATGAACATAATGTAAATATAAGACGCGGTAGAAGAGAAATTCATAGAGACCAAGTCATTGTTGAAAGATTTAATAGGACACTGGCTGAAAGATTGTTTGTTATCAGTATGCTAAAGAGTTGGACAATCCACTTAAACGAATTAGGGAATGGGTTAAGAGACTACCAGCGGTAATCGGTGCAATAAATTCGGAGACGAAAAAACCCTCCCCAATTTAAATTAAAACATTAAAGGGCCACCCCATCTGTCCTACTGTAAACGTAAGAAATTTATACCAACCTGGAGAACAAGATTGATTATAATTTTATTACACCAGGTATAAGAGTGTATTATTTGAAGACACCGGCACCAAAAAAAGGCTTTTGAAGGAAGAGCTTCTTATTTTTCCGGCTGATACCCAAACGCATATGACATGAATCCATCGGGTGCAATGTATCGTTTTGTGTCGAATGGTGAGAGTGTTGTTTTGTTCATTGTTAGTCCGTATATTTTATGGCGCAGGGAACGTAGCATATTCATGTCATGAGTGTGTGATTTCTTGTTGAACAGTGCATCCTTGTAATTTTCAATTTTTTTTCTTTTTTTCTTACATATTGTTTAACTCCCTTTGCTTTCTTGATGAGTTGTACGTCTGCTCGCAGTATAGAGTATAACTTTGGGCGGAGACCAATATATTCTGCTATTGGGGTGCCAACACATTCATCTTTTATTTTGCCGATGGCTTTTTTGTTTGTTTCGTCGTAGAGTGGATGGTTTTTTGGATAATCAGAGAAGTAATATTCATCTTTAATCTCAGCCATATCTTTGTATACATCTTTTGTTTTGATGTCAACTAATAAACTATCGGTGTATGTATACAACAAGGTGCAGTTTTCGCCATACTTCGTTTTCAGTTTGTTATAGTACCTGTCATACATCAGGTGTTTTGATAAGTCTAAGATAGACATGCCAACATATATTGGTTTGTTTAGCGTTAGTTTTGTTTTGTTTACATGCATAGCAGATAATGCATCTGAGAATTTGACACGTCTATTGAAATTAGGTTCAACTTTGATTTTGCTTAACCTTTCATTGTCACTACCATCTGTTCTTACTAGTTTGATGTCTACTCTTTTGCGTATGTTCTCCATTGTTTTTTTCCAAATACAGCGTTGTTCATTAGTTTATAGAAATCTTTTTCAAATGTAGACATTGCTTTTTTACGGAATTCGGTGTTTAGACGAATGTATGGTTCCATCCAGGGTTTCTCATTGAATTTTAATACTCGATGTACTTTCTTGAGTTTCATGCCGAGTGATATGTACAACTGTAGATTTCGGTAGTGTATCACATATTTCTTCTTGTCTCCAATCTGATGGGCAAGAAGAAATATGTGATACACTATCGAAATCTACAGTTGGGCGGTAATTGTGTTTCATTGAATCTTTCTTGGCTGTCCATATATTCATAAGGATAAATTCCTTTACGCAGTAGTAGATTGGCTTGTTTATCAAACACATTTCTTGTAACTTTGAAATGAGATTTGTCTGTTGTATCAACTAACTTTTCAAGTGAGGAAGCCATGAATTGAAAACAATCCAAGAATTTAAGTTGGCCAATGCTAAATGAGATGTAAGTTTCGGTATTCTTTGGAATACAGGTGATATAACCGTTTTCTTTGTGTATTTTTAGCATTATAAGATGACTATCATATCCTTTGAGATTGTGAACCCCCACAGGGAGTTTAGTTTTATTTTGAGTTTTAAGTTGCAGTTTTTGTGTGCGGCACCTCTGTATTCGCCTGTAAAGTGGCAGTGGTCTCTTACTTTTTCGTTATTAACCAATTTTTATTCACATATCCAACAATGTGTAGCGTTTTCATAGTCTTTGATGTGTTGATCTGCCATTATTAGTGGTTTTGGATGGGCAAACGTATTGTTAATGCTGCTGACCTCACATTCCAAATGGTTTAGGAATACTTCAATAACATCTTCACCTCTGTATATTACTGGTTCTTCTGCTTTACCATAATAATTGACAACTTGATAACCAAAGCCACAGGCTTCATGTTCGCTTGTTATTTTTGATGTCTCACCTGCTTTTTTAATTTCTGGTTTGATTATACTTTCAAAGTCGGCGTATATGGTATATGAGACAGGCATTTGGTTTTGGTGGTTCTTGAATTTGATGTGGCTTTTATCTTTTTGGGGAATTTCTATTCTTGTTGCATTTTTGTTGATGCCTTCGCAATCATCTTTATGCTTGAGTAGTAAGTCTTATTTTGTAAAACCGTAAAGGCAGCGGTCGAAGAAATAGGTTTTTTCCTTATGTTTGTTTTGGTCGTGAAGTAGTCTGTTTAGATATTTAATCCAACAATAATGGTATTGCGTTTCTTTCTTTGGTTCTTCAACTTCTTCATCCGGGTTATAATTTTCATCTAGTATTCCTTCTTCAACTTCTTCATCCGGGTTATAATTTTCATCTATTATTCCTTCTTCATCAGTATCATCAACTTCTACATCTTGTGATATCAAAAGTAAATTAATTATTTGCATTTCTTTTGGTTGGTCGGATATGTAATATGGGAATATGCTTATTTTCTCTGTCTTCTTTGTTATTGTATATCCATACACATTAATTGCCAGATTATTTTGTTTCTCTAATTTTGATAGTTGAGATATTGGTGTGGGAGTGTCAATATCAGGATATTTTGATAATCTGTCAGAATGGTCTGAAGCAGGATTAAAAGCAGAGTTTATTGCGTGAAATAAGCATTTATCGTCTTTAGTTTTGATTATTGCTTTTTTATTTGTCAATGCCTTGGGTAAAAGAATGTATGAGGAGCCTTTGAGTGGTTCATATTTTTGCAATGTTTAAGTATAGTTTAGTGCAGTGCTCAATCTCTAAACCTGATGCTGTATTTGTAAATTTCTCAATCCAAGTTTGCAAATAAGAAGAAATAAAATTCAACTATTTTATTTCCATCAAGAACAGCACTTTGTTCTCCATGGTTTTGTCCAACGACATATTTTCTTTCTGGATCACCTTCACCTTTGAAGAAATTTATAGAAATACCGATTGAAAATTTTATACCATTATATTCTTTTATATCTTGTTTGATTTAATTTATTATAGTAGACTTTTTATCATCAAACAGAATATTAGGGTCTTTATATTTATGCGCATCTATTTCATCTTTAAATAATCACACAATGGTCTGTCGACAAATTTTAATTCTGATTTTTTATCTTTGGGACCCTGCTTAGGTTCATTTATAACATTTTGTTTTAATTCAACGTATGCCTGTTTTTGCCGCCTCCTTTCCTTTTTCCTACGATGCGTTGCATGTAGATTTTCTAATACAGATGATTTTACCTCGACCTTGATATCCACCTTGGCCTCTGAAGGTTTCAGAGTGTCCACATTTGTTTGGACAGAAGGTTCTTTAAGATAATCTACCATCTTTCTAAGTTGTTCATCAATAATTGCACCGCTTTTGTGAAGCTGCAAAATGTATTTCACATCTGTAGCACTCATTTTCTTTAAAAGTTTTTGTATTTTTATAATATTTTATATTTATTTAATAGAAATAATTAATTATATAAATACAAAATGACCGAAATAAACGTGTTCCAGTATCAAAATATGCATACAGATAAACCATGTACAAAGAAGTCAGTAAAAAAACCTCAATATATTGTGCAATACATAAGTTTAGGGTAAAAAACAGCCAAGTGAAACCATGGTTATTATGTGAAAGGCGTACTCGTGCTATGTATCAAGTGTGTGCTAAATGCGGTGCAAATAGAATTTGGGCATTAAATAGATATTATAAAATCGAACGAAATTACAAAATTGAATCAACACGATTAAGAAAAATAACATATATATAGGGACACAGAAAAAAAACTTAGGGGGATTGCGATATAGCGGTTTCGTGGTTAATTGCATATATTTTGCTGAAGATTATGTTTTTGTACAAAACAACTATATAATTGTGTACAGCAAGCATTGTTTTGACAAATTCCTAGCCACAGGGGCTGAGAAGCCTAAAACAGTAAAATTGTTTTACATTTTTATTAAAACGTACAAAACCACTATATAGTTTTGTACATTTGTAAATAAATGTACACAAAATTAATAGCCTCAGGTATTGAGAACACAAGGTTGTAAAATTGGTCCAAAAACCCCAGTTTCTATATATATCACTTAGTACCACTGTCCCACAGTGCATAATTTATTTTTGTCCCTTTAGTACCACTGTCCCACAGTGTATAATTTATTTGTGTCCAATCTCTACCATTGTCCAACAGTGTAGTCCTTTTATTCCATTCCATACCACTGTCCCACAGTGTATACTTATCTCGTGAACAATTGTATTCAGTCCCATAAGTACCACTGTCCCACAGTGTATAATCCTCCTAATTGATTCTATTCCTGACCATGCTGACGCAAACGTGAAAATATCTGGCGCCCACTGCGTCCTCATCCACGTTGCCAGTGGTGTCGATATCAGGAAGATGTCAAATCTGTTTATACGTGTTGTATAGTTGTGTGTTCCCGTTTTCATCGAATCTGTGTATGTACCCAGCATATGTACGCTGCTTATGACTATAAGTAGGTCTACTATTTGTAAATAGGAAATTTTAACCCTTTTTGTCAGCATTCTTTTCATTCCGCTCAGTATTCCGTTATTCATGTCCGAGTACTGTATTTTCCTTGATGTATGTTCTGATGAACTTTGTTCATTCTTCGGCCTGATGTTTGGTAGACTACACTCCATTTGTTCTGCCCGTTTCAAAGATATATTGCATGGCCCACATTTGAGCACCTCTTCTGGGTCTAAATTTGGGCAATTGCAATCTTGTGGGTTAGTGCATCTGGATAGACTGTCCGCATTCCCCTGTTTGTTTCCTGACCTGTATTCAATACTAAATGTGTAGCCAGACAATATTTCTAGCCATCTGGCTATCCTCCCTTTTGGTGATTTTAAGCTAAATAGCCATATCAGTGCCTGATGATCTGACCTTACTTTGAACTCCTGTCCAATGAGGTAGTGGCGTAAATATTCAACGAAGTAGCGGATCGCAAGGAGTTCTTTATGTGTCACACAAAAGTTTCGTTCTACTTTGTTTAATGACCGGCTTGCATATGAAATAACCTTTTCATCCCCTTCTTGCATTTGATTAAGTACTGCCCCAATTCCGAAATCGCATGCATCTACATCCAAGATAAACTCTCCCTCAATGCGCGGAAGTGCCATTATGTCAGGGTTTGTTAATGCTCGCTTGAGTATGATGAATGCCTCATGACATTCTGCCGTCCATTTCAGCTGGCTGTCATTTTTAGTCAGATCAAATAATGGCTTAGCTATTGCGCTGAAGTTTCTAACATGCGTCCTATAGTAAGAAGTAGTATATAAGAGTCACAATGATACCATCACCTCTGGAAGGTACCGGCTACGCGCGGCACCTTCCACAGCATGATGGTATCATTTGTGACTCTTATATACTACTACCGCGAGACCATATATTTATGACATGAGAAGATCCACCCTATTAGAGATAAGAATCCCTATGTTATATTCAGTATATATATATAACAATCTGTCATACTTTTATTACGAATAAAATAACAACTGACACCCTATTAAAGATAAGAAATCCATAAGTTATACTCAGTATTTTACAGCAATCTGTCACAAATATAAACTGACACCCTATTAAAGACAAGTTATCCATAAGTTATACTAAGTATATTACAACAATCTGTCATACATTTATTACGAATAAAATATAAACTTACACCCTATTGAAGATAAAAATCTATTGGTTATACTCAGTATAATGCCTACCATAAAGCAAATGAGAGAGCAAGCTAAGAGTTGGGGAATTTCCCTAAGAGGTTTGAGACTCAAGAAAGATATAGCAGATAGGATAAGTGACGCGCGAGCCGTCGTCTATGAGGAGAGGCTGCGGCGTGCGGTTTCGACCGGACGACTGCCCGCCGACCCCGACAAACGCTCCGAGAAATTGGAGAACGAGACGACGGCCAGTCTGCGTGCCACCGCTTAAGCGTAGCGTGTAAAAGAAGATCCCAGCGCACGTAGAAAACCCATATACAAGGCGTACTACAATAAGATTTATCAAGGGTTGGTGGGGGGACCTCCCAAGAAGAGGAGAGATATCGCCAGAGCTTTGGTGGAGGAGGGTCCCAATATTCTCGTCGAAGAAGCCGAAGTTAGGGAAACTGTTGATAGGGGTAGGAGGAAGATAGTATGGACTTTCGAGAGGGGGGTAGACGGGGAGATCGCTAATCGCATAATGAATAAAATTCGCCCAGAGATGACCACGGCATGTTATCTGAGGTATTCGTGCTCGTATCGTATTAGGAACATAGAGACCGACGCTACTATGATCTATCACAAACAATCAAAGGGCAGTCCGTGGATAAACGAGATCTCCAAAGCCGAGAGTTGGATATCCGATAGAGAGAAAGGTCGAATGGACATCGACAAAGTCGATAGACCAAACACAAAATGGACCTTCGTTCGTTGGATATCGGTCGAGGTGAAGATGATCATCGACGCGCAACAACTTCTCATGGGAGCGGGAAAACTCCCAGACTGGTTAAGACAGAAAAAGGGAATGTATTCCGTCGACACGTACGACGACTACTTGTGTCTGTTTAGGTGCATAGCCATCCAACGTGGAGGGAGACCAGACCGCTGTTGTGAGAAGGCACAAGCTCTGGCTCGCGAATATCTCGGGCATGATAACGGACTGGGTAGTCAGGGAATTCCCCTGGACGATATTAAGAAGGTCGAAGAGAATTTCAAGTTGGGTATTCGCGTTTACGAGCCCACCGCCGATGGAGTGTGGTACCTCATGAAGGTTCCGGCAAATTACGACGTGGTTGGGGGGGGGGGGAAGACAATGACGATAGGAATGTTTGGAGGTCACTCGTTCCTCATAACGAATCTCCGCAAGATGACGAACGAGTACGGGTGCACCGGATGTCAACAACGGTTCACAATGTCGTGTAACATGCACAGGCACGCGACCACCTGCATGGGTGGGAAGACCGTGGTGACATGTCCAGGTAAGAGGGTAGAGAGACCACAGTCGGCCTACGAGAAGGCGTTCTATCCTAAGGGGTCAGCGAGTGTGAGGTCGATTCAATGGTTAAGCAGAGAAGAGGAGAGGATGGGAAAGCACATACATCACGCCAACTGCGGTCACGGTGGTGAGAGGTGGGTGGCCGGTGATCCGGTCGACGGTTACTGTCACGAGACCGAGACCGTTTCAGTTTCACGGATGCTACTGGCACGGGTGTCCGAGGCATTGCATGAGAGGTAACGCGAGATCGCTGTACAAGAGGACGAAAATTCAAGACGCCAAGATAAGGAAGGCGGTTACGAGCTGGTGGTGATGTGGGAGTGCGAGTGGTTGAATGAGGTGAATACCTACTATCCACAATCGCCACGCGAGGAGGAGACGACTCTATACCCTCATCAGATAGTATACGACTTTGAGGCATATCTCGACAAGTCAAAAAGCACGCGACCCACCAAAGACCTGACCTTCGAGGTCGAGCACGTTCCTATATCGGTGTCGTTGGGGGATACGATGCATGAAGGGATCACACACCTATGCGAACGAGATCCCGACACGCTAGTCGAGAAGTTCGTGACCGAGCTGCAGATGAGAGGCAAGGCAATCAGGGAGGGGGTTATGAAGAAGTATCTGCCGTCCGACATAGATATGTTATCGAAGTCTCAGCAAGCAAAGATTATCTCTTGGATTGACCAAGTCCCGGTGGTGGGGTTCAACTGTAGCAGGTACGACCTGAACCTCATCAAGCAGTACTTTGTAGAGAAGTTGGCGGCCACCGTGAATAAGGTGATGGTCGGAAAGAGAGCCAGCACGACGATGTTTCTGTTTACCCCGGAGTTTAGATTTATCGACATCATCCAGTATCTGGGACCCGGTACCACGGCGTTAAGGCGTACGACTGAAAAACGGTAAAGTCTCACTTTCCGTACGAGTGGTTCGATAGCGCGGACAAGCTCGACCATCCGGGGCTGCCAGACTATCCCGAGTGGTACTCGAAGTTGAAGGGTGAGTTCCTACTGTCGTTGTCCGAGTGGAAAGAGTGTAAGAAGGTATTCCGAGGAAAGGGGATGAAGACGTTCAAGGAATGGTTGCAACACTACAACGACTTGGATGTAGGACCGTACCTGGAGGCTCTGAATAAAATGACGGAGTTCTACAGGGGAAGAGGCGTGGACATACTCAAGGATGCCGTGTCTCTACCCGGTGTTTCCCTTCAGTACCTACTCCGCGGGTCGATCGATGGGAAGGCGGACACGCCCGAGCTGTGGTCACCGAAGTCTGAAACTTACTAGATGATGAAGCAGGGATTGGTCGGTGGTCCGTCCATAGTATTCTCCAGATACGCCGAGGCTGGAAGGTCGACGATCAGGGGTCAGGTGGTGAGTCGGGAGGAGAAGATGTGCAAGGCGGTGCTGGGGTACGATGCCAATGCTCTGTACCTATCTACTCTGTCGAAGGACATGCCGTGTGGTGAGGAGCAGATATGGACGTGTGACGACCCGGAAAGACAGTCGTATATAGACTGTTTCGTGAGGAAGGTCAGGAGTGAAAAGTGGTTCGGATTTGCGGAGTTGGATATAGAGGTCCCGGAAACGTTGAGAGACAAGTTCTCGGAAATGTCACCGCTGTTCGTTAATCGAGAAGTCGATGAGAACGAGGTTCCACAGCACATGAAGGACTACCTGGCCGGGACCGGGACCGGAGAAAAGAGTCGAAGGACAGAGAAAGCTCGTGGGGGCAATGTCCGCCAAGAAGATGATCATATACTCCCCGCTGCTAAAGTGGTATCTGGAGCACGGTCTGATCGTCAAGGCGGTGCATAGGGTGATTGACTACACGCCCGGCAAACCGTTTCAATGGTTCGTTAAAGAGGTCACCGCTGCTAGACGGACGGGGGACGTCGACAAGAGCAAGGCGGTGTTGGCGGAGATATTCAAACTGGTTGGCAACGCGTGTTGTGGCAAGCTGATAGAGGCACAAGAGAGACACCTGAACACCACATATACGAAGGATGAGAAGACTGTCGATCGGGCACTGAGGTCGGCGTGGTTCGAAGACCTGGAGGAGATTGGGGTGGCTTACGAGATATCGAGCAAGAAGACTCGAGTGGTGATCAACAGACCGTTTCAGTGTGGCATAGCGGTCTACCAGTTGGCCAAGCTCCGGATGCTGGAGTTCTACTACGATTTCTTGGACAAGTACGTGGATCGCGGAGATTTCGAACTGATACAGATGGACACTGACAGCATGTACTTCGCGCTGTCGGAGAAGACGCTGGCGGCGGTGGTGAGAAAGAATATGAAGAGAAAGTTTAATAAGGAGAAGACCGAGTGGTTGGCGTGGGACGTGTGGAGCAACAGAACTCCGGGACTGTTCAAGCTGGAATTCGAAGGGGATAGAGCCATCGCTCTGTGTAGCAAGTGTTACTACGTGAGCGGTGATGGAAAATCTAAACACTCGGCCAAGGGGATGTCGAAGCGATCTAACGATCTGACTTGGGGAAGGTATAAGAGTGCTCTCAAAGGGGGTAGGGATATGGCGGAGAACAGGGGATTCCGAATGATTAACGGGGTGATGAAGACGTACTGTCAACAAAAATTAGGACTCTCGGCGTACTACGACAAGAGGAGAGTGATGGAAGACGGGTTACACACCGAGCCTATAGGATAGGTAAAAAAAAAGAACTTTGAGAGAATACTAAAGACTCTGACGATCCGGGGGTAGCTGGGTGTCAGAAGGCACCGCAAGAAGTTCTTCGCGAACAAACCCTCGAGATGGACCATCATCCAAATAGTAGAGCACGGGCTCATCGGGCTTGGTAATAGATCGATCTAGATTATATACATTGAGATACCTCACGGGATCAGTCGCGCGGCGGCTGCCACCTTCGAGCTCTCCCGGTTGATAGAGGTACCGGACGTCAATATCCGATGGAAGCCGTTGTTCCTCTAAACCAACGGGTCGCCCGCGCGAGACGGCGGAGAGCTCGCTCGTCACCCTTGTAAACTTGATAGCATCTACGGGCTTCTTACCTATCAATCTGGTCACCTCTCCGTTCAGTGCGGAGACCACGGCGGGCAGTCTGGCCACCCACTCGGTCGATCGCGAATGAGGGTCTACAAGTAGTTTAGCGTATTGGTGTCCGAACAGTCTCTCAGCCAGGGTTCGATTGAAGCGCTCCACGATCCCCTGGTCCCGGTGGATGTTGACGCGGCCGCGTCTGACAGAAACTTCGTGCTTAGACAATAGATGAGAGACCGCGCCCATGAACTCGCGGCCGGGATCGACCTGGAGAAGATTCGGCCATTTGAGAGGACTCCTCTTATATATTCGGGAGAGAGCCTCGGCCACCTCCTTAGACTCTTTAGTGGCCAACGGCTCAGCCCCCTTATAACGACTCGCTACATCAACGATTGTCAGCGCGTACTTGTACGTCTTACGACCGACGCGATCGTGAGGGAGAAACAGGAGATCCGCTTGGTGAACTTGGTTCGGTACCGGCACGTCGAATTTCGGGCGCGGAATATTGTGAGGCGCGGGTAAATAGATCTGCCAGATGGCCTGCTTCTTGAGCCATTCCTTGACAGCGTTTTCTGAAACCTTGGTCGCCGCCGCGAGGTTCTTGATGGCAGCGAGTCCCTTCCAGTACCCGTGGGGGCTATAGTACGCGATCGCTAGCTTGCGCGTTATGTGAACCGATAGTTTGGTATTAAGTTTGCGCGTGTTCATCGTATGCGATGTATTCTAATATATCGGACAATCTCCAACATGCCCTCGCCAGATCGTCCGGTAACTGCGTTGATAATAATAAACCTTTGTTGGAAGTACAATCGCGATTGGGGGTTAAGTTCTGAAGGAACTTGGGAAAATCTAATCCCCCAGGATTGGTGGAGGAATATAACATCCGCTTTGCGAAAAGGGTGGCCGCTTTTTCGTCCTCCCGCCACGTCTCGAGAGAATCTCGGGCCAGACAAATCATACCCTTTGCACCAGCTATGCGGTGTTTAAGGGCAGTGTAGCCTACATCAATCATAGCAAAATAAAGTTCGTCAACTGACATCGTTCTATATATATATATTTATAAAAAAAATTATTTAAAATAATTAATTTAAAATCTCGATCGAATATAGTAGCCGACGAGACCCACCACACCCATTCCCACGACGATGAACGCGATCTTGCAGTCTTTTTGGGGCTCTGACGGTACATAGAAATCTGAAAGTTGGGGCTCGCGATCCAGCGGCGCGAGACTTTTCTGCGGATATGCCAGCGCGTACTCGCGGTTGGCTTCTTCAACGTTCTGAAAAGTTTGCGCGGCGTGATTTTCGTGGCGAAGCTCTTCGTTAACCCAGTCCAGATGGACGGTTCGTTTTTTCGACCACGCTTCCTTTGCGCTATTGAGTTGTTCTACAGCTAAATCGTGACGCTTACGCTCCTCATCCACGTTCGAGCTTTTCATTTTAGAGAATATAAAGTTACTACCGCTGAACGCCAATGCGTTTACGAGCGCACCACCTACTATTACTGCGATTGAAGCCATTTATTTCCATATATTAACTGGTAGAATTCCAGCTTTAACTAGATAATCTCGGGTCCAAACTGCGGCCGCTACATCTAAGGTCGCGAGCCCTACGTCTCTCACAGTAAAGTCCAATTTGGGAGCGGATCCTCCTAGGGCCATCTTTGATAGTCGAGCATACCCGATACTGAAACCCGATATCACCACGGCGTGATAAAGCGCATTCACTAACATTTTACCATCTTGTTCAGCCATTATAATTATTGCATATAAAAGGGGTCACGATCAATGTTTAAATGGGGCGCATCCAATCGCGATTGGTGTTTCGTAACTTTCTTCTGAACACTGGCTGGTTGTTTTTTTCGATAATATGGGGTATTTCCACACGCACAGGGCACCAACAACTGCCAGACCACCACCAACAACCCAACTCCAATTCACGAATTTAGGTTCAATCGGATTCGCCCAACCTCGATTGGGTGTTGAGTGTGCTTCCAATTCGTGAATTGGGGGTGTTGTTGTACTCAACTCTGTCTCCGTCCCCAATTGCAACGACTGTTTAGCCTCTCGAAGCTCGGCGAGTATTTTATCTTGTTTAACTTTTCGGGTGGCAGCCGCCGCCCGCCCAGCTGCCTGTCTTTTGGGATTTTTTATATGCGGTATGTCATCCAGTGGCGGAGTAACACTCGGGTTCGATTGTGTTGGAGCAATCGGGTTCAACTCCGTCACTCTCGCGGGTGTGTCTTGTGTCATCATTTATGATATTAATATTAGGGCTTATAGTTCGTGGGCATATATGTCCAAATTGACAGTGTTTACCCGTGGTCAACGCGGTTGTCAGCGGAGCTAAGTACATTCCAAACTTGTGATAAATTGAGCAGCAGGCCGTTCTAAGAGTGTGACCTATAAAAGGGTCAGTCTCTAGATCGTCAATCAATCCAGCGGTGTTTGGTATAGGGAGAAGTATACTAACGGCGGTTGCGTACAAATGAATAGCCGCCGATCCGAGAGTATTTGTCATCTCCGCACCTAACCTAGATTCGTATCGCGCATACATTTTATCGATCTCCGCATCTGACATCTTATCCACCTGAAAAACTGAGAGACGCCTACCGAGATAATGCTCCGATTGTCCCCCAGCAACCAGCGCAGCTAGCCGCTCTCGTCGCGCCGCATTTTCATTTTCATTCGGAGTCGTTGCACTCAACCCAATACCAACCGCCGTTGGAGTTGATTCCGATTGCTCTGTCGGATCATTATCTATGTTGGGTGTCGGAGTTGAGGTTTCTTCTATTAGCTGATCGAGAAGTTCGTCGCAGTTCATTTTTCTTAAAATTAATTTAACTATTCTAACAAGTCTCATCACTTTAACATATTGCCAAGCGCACCACCCGATACTTATGATCACCATTATGCTCGCAACAAAGCTCGCAGCGGAGCACCAAATTGTTAACATTGTTAACCATTGTTCAGCATTAGTTCAACATTTGTTAAGCATTTGTTCAGCATTGTTCAGCATTGTTCAGCAATTGTTAAGCATTTACTCGGCAATTACTAACGAGCGTTAAGTAATTGCTAATTAATTATAAAATTAATTGATAATTTCGTAAGCAGTTGGTTGATCAGTCTTTAGCAAAAGCTTGGCGTGCTTAGTTTCCGAAAGAATCTGTCGAACCTCCAGGCGCTCCTCGCGCGTTGGGATAACGTCATTCTCTCGAAGACAGTCATCGAATGAGTCTCGGTCCTTGCAGTGAAAGAGGGCGACCCATTTCGTTTGCTCGCGCAGATCCTTGAGGACGGCGTTGTACTTTTGAGTGGATATCCATACGCTTTGCCTAGCATGGCGGCCAGAAAATGCGAGCTCGGAGAGCATGTCCTTCTTTTTGGTCATCGCCGCCTTGGCCGAGCAATCGTCAATCACGTATAGGGTGGGCTCACCCTGGAATTTTTGGTATAAACCACGCAATCAATCGTGAAGCCTATCACCGGGGTCAATAACGTATACCTCAGGGTCGGTCCATATCCACGGGCGCCGCTGATAAGTATCGTTGTGCCGCACAGTGGGACACAGGATCACAATATGACGAAAGGCATCGCGGTAGGAGCCCTCGAGCAAGTCTAGGATGAAAACCGTTTTTCCACATCCTGTCTGCCCACATATTATGGCAGAGTGGGCATCTCCAATCGTGAATTGGTATTGATTGTTAATTTTCTTAAAATTAATTAATAAATCGTTAGATTTAGTAGAGTGCTGAGACGTATCGGCCATCTTCGATGTTGAGTTATGCATCTGTAATTATATATAAGTACACGTTCAATGGCCCGGCTCCGTCCGCCTCTTTGGTTATCTGGATCGTCACACCCTCGCTAGCGTTCTCAACTTGGCGTCCGTTGCCGTGTATTTTGGTCGTCGTCGCTGGCTCGCATGTCTAGCCATAACGCGTATTTGGTATTCAGGAACTCCGCGAGGGAGACGGACGAGAGATGCAGGTCTTTGGCAACTGCTGCAACCTCCGGAGAGCGCTTAGAGCCGGCAGCAAACTGCTTTCTTACTTCGTCCCACTGCTGGTGCGCGCGAAGACCCGCGGTGTAGAGTTGATTGGGTACTCCCTCGATCGTCACCTCTACCTTCGTGATTTTGGGGTTATATAATTTGTCGATTTTTCTAGCACCGAACGCGAACCGAGCATCCTCGAACAACATCAGTATACCTTTCATCGAGCGGGCGGGTACTCGGTCGTAAAGTATGGCAACACGCCCGGCGTACTGGGTTCTGATCAATCGCGCGAGTTCGGGCATCGTGACCATGTCGTACTCCAGCGAAACATTATCGATCGTATACGTCGATAACTGGTCGGTGGCCATGAGAACTCGTCCGTAGTCGTTGAACGTTAGTTCGTATTCGAGGCGGTCAGCCAAAGCGCTCTGATAGTAGGGCATGTGACTCTCCAGCAACTCAAACTCGAGCGGGATGTAGAAGCGGTTGCCGTAAGCGCCCGCGACCGCATTGTCACTCGCGTTGTTATCTGCCTTGTTAGCAGACCCGATTCTAAGTTTGGTTACGTTCTTATTTTTGCTGGTGTCAATACCCTGATAGACAGCGTTTTCGCGCTCTTGCGCCGTCATCCATAGGTCCTCATAACAATGGTAGACGTCGCTGTCATCGATCGACATCACCTCATTACCAGAAATCTTTATCATGGTCTTCTTGACGATGGCGCGACCAAGGTTCTGAACGACGGTTCGGTCCTCGTCCGTCGACGTCAGCGAAATAGTGAAAGTGAGGCGAACAGTACCCGGCACAATGACGTCGTTAGCTCCGAGGTTGGGGAAGCGAACCAAGAGCTGCTGGTTCTGGTCGATCGTCGATGGATTGTTCGTAATAACGACACTCTGTCTCACGCCTTTTGCCCCGAGGGGCTCACGCAGTCTGCGGTATGGATTGAGTTTGCGACCGTATTGACTCGAAGACATAATTTAGTGAATCTATATTAAACCCGTATGGTTTTGTCTTTAATACATAATTAATTTTAAGAAATTATAAAGATGGCTGATTACGATATTGACATGGATGAAATCGGCAGAGACGATTTCCGCGATGATGATGACATCGATGATGACATCGATAACTATGACGAAACGACCTTCATAGGGACGCCATTAAATAAAGATCCTAAGTTTGTCGACCCCCGAATTACGCCCTTAACAGCCATACCAATGGGAACTTCACCCGAGACTACCTTCCCCTGGGAGGCCCCATCCGCAACTCCGGCATGGGCGGGCGGTGCCGAGATTCCTGCGGGGATCTCCAAGAATGAGCTGGCGCCTCTCACGGAAACGGAGTCTCGGGTGAAACGGTGGGAGAGTGAGGTGTCTAAAAACGGCATCAAGGCCACGTTGGAGTTCCGCAGCACTAAAAGAGGAGACCTGTGGGTTAAATGGGGCAAGAGCTGGAAGTTGCTGACGTACAAGAACAACCCGACCCGGTTCCTCAGCCCCTCTTCCTTGAACCGATATGGAGTACTCTTCGCTCGAGCTCTCGGAGTGATCGATGATCGGTCGCAGATGCCTCAACAAATGGTAAAAACCCTACAGTCTACCGACGAAACGCTGGCGAAGACGGCCGCCGCTATAGAAATGAGCGAGCTCAGCGATGTCCCTCGTATAGCCACCGACGGTATTCACACAATTGAAACCACGGTCAACGAAATGAACGGCACGAAATATGACCCACCATTACCTCTTCGCGAACTCCTGGGACTCGATAAGGCTCTGCAAACAACTCGGGGCGAACTGGTCAATAACCTCTCCAAACTCACGGCGCTGGACAAACATATCGCGCTAGAAGAAAGAAAACTTGGGGAAATCCGTGGCGATAGAGATTCTACCGAGAGGATTAACAAACTCCTGCAGTAGTAGTAAGGGAGTCAAAATGATACCACCTACCGCGATATCATTTATAACCCTCTATAATACCCCCACCACCCCCGAAAAATCAAAAATTGGTTAACGAGGAAAATTGTCTCCCGACAGCAAATTTATGAATTTTTGGAGAAAATAATTTTGAAAAGAGGGAGTCCCAATTATATCGGTAATTGACTTTTGAAAAAAGTCGAAATCATTCATGCAAGTACAATAGTTTATATTCCACATTTTTCTCCTCCGATATAGCTAATTTATTTCGCAGATCAGCAACTAATTCTACCAGCTCTAGTCTACCACGTTCACCTTTAGCCACCTGACAGCGTAGTTGCTTATGTCTACAAAGAGTTTGGGCACTAACGAATTTACAAGGGCATCTGGGGCATTGAAATTGTGGGGGGACACAAGGAAACTTTCTACGTCTCACTAGATGCCTTCGTAGATAGTCTTTACACATAAACGTCTTACAACAAGTCTCACACTCCATTATATATGTATTTTTATATATATATGTATATTTATCTGTTCAATTGGACGTGAAAAAAACATTATGTAAATTTTTGACGTCCAATTGAACAGATAAATTTCATAGGTTATACAAAAGTATATATACAAAAGTATATACAGAAAATATGATAACGCCAGAAACTAGAGCAGAAATAGAAAGTTTGAGAAGAGAAGCCGAATCTCTAGGGATTACTTATAGTACACGGTTGAGAGTTAGGGGGTTGACAAAGCTGATAAATGCCACAAAGAATGAGGCGTTTATGAAGCGGTTTACCCGCGCCTATAAAAGAGGGGCATTTAAAAACCTCTCACTAGCGGAGGAAGTTGGTAACAGAATTCAAAAAGAAAGTATTGCGGAGCTAAGGGCTAGCGTTATAGCACCAAAAAAGAGAGCTTGGGTAAAATCTTCACTCGTTCGCGCGATAGTGGAAAAAGGTGAAGAAATATTTAGGGATCACGATGAAACATTGGAAAAGGTAGAAAATGGAAGACGGGTAGTTACATTTTCCTTTCGTAAAAACATTGACATTAACGAGTCTGAACGTATGTCCGATAAACTCGCTCAGTATCTAACAACAAATTTTTATTTGAGATATTCATATTCTTACAAGCTAGAACATATGGAGGAAACTAAAATGGATGGAAAACCTGTAACTATAATAATGCACAAAAATCTCGGTGGTAGCGAACCACTATCATCAATGAAAACCGTTAAAAAATGGCTGTCAGATAAGGAGCAAACACGAATAATGTCTGATAAAATAGACAGACCGAATACAAAGTGGAAGTTTGTAAGATGGGTAGAGGTTTTCGTAAAGCTAATACAGGGTAGTAGGGGAATAGATTTGGGACTACAATCCAACGAAGCAGCAGGAGGAGAACTTCCAGAATGGCTGAAGAATAAAAAAGGTATGTATTCTTTAGATAAGTATAATGACGACCTTTGTCTGTTCAGTGTCTAGCTATGCATATGACAGATAAAAGACCCGACAGATGTACAGAAAAAGCGAAAGAACTTAGTAAGCAATATTTTGGTAGTAATGTGGTTTCACCAATTCACCAATTCCCTTTTCAGATCTGAAAAAGGTTGAAGAGTTTTTTAAAATCGGTATAGAAGTATATCAACCCACCGAATGTAACGTATGGTGGTTGAAAAAGGTACCAGCACACTATAAGGCAATAGGTAATAAACCAATGACAATAGGACTGTTTAATAATCACGCATTTCTGATAAAAAACCTTAAAAACCTATCTAAAATTTACGCATGCGATAATTGCAAGCAGAAATTCACGAAAGCGAGTAATATGAAGAGACACGGACCAAAATGTATGAAAGGTGAGACAAAAGTAGTATGTGATGGTAATTATTTAGAGCGCCCGCGTTCGTCGTTCGAGAAAGCGTTCTACCCAAAAAGTTCTAACAGTTATGGGGCGATCGATTGGATGTACTCTGTGGAAAAGCGCGAGGGAATTCACATTCACCACGAACAGTGTGGACACGGGGGTGAAAGATGGGTTTTAGGAGCTCCAGTAGATGGATACTGTACGAAACCAATACCGTATATCAATATCACGTCTGTTACTGGCAGGGCGTGTGAGATTCATGCAAAGCATAGAAAGAGAAGAACGCGCATCCACTATGAGAGATACATTTATTAGAAGAAGCAAAGAATTCAAACTAGTAGTTATGTGGAATGCGAATTTAAAAGAACTTGGTAAAGACATAAAGATCGGTTGCGACACTACTCTTTATCCATATCAGATAGTATACGATTTTGAGGCATATCTCAACCCAGAATTTGAAACTCTCGGTAATAATCTAGAGTACGAAGCCGAGCACGTTCCGGTAAGCGTTAGTATAGGAGATAATTTCTCAGGAACAGTAACTCATAAATTTGTGATAAAGATCCTGCAAAACTTATAGAAAAATTCGTAGAGATTGAAAGTCAGGGAAAAGCTATAAGAGAAGAAGTGTGGTCAAGATATGGGGTTTAATACAGAACATTTACGTAAAAACCAAATCGCCAAGATCGAACAGTGGATAGAGCAAGTACCGGTTATAGGTTTTAACAGCAGTAAGTACGATATAAACTTAATAAAGAAATACCTAGTAGGCGAACTGGCATCAACAACAAAGAAAGTAATGGTCGGAAAACGTGCAAACGCAACAATATTTCTATTTACTCCAGAGTTTAGATTTAGTGTAAGTTACGATAGTTGGATAAAAGCCTACGAATGCAAAGGACAGAAATCTTTCTTTCCTTATGAGTGGTTCGATTCTCCAGACAAACTGGATTACCAAGGACTACCGGATATAGAGAATTGGTATTCCAAACTATCTGGGAAAATGTTAATAGATGAAACAGAATTAAGTAAATGTAGAATTTTCGAAGAAAATAATATGAAAACATTCAGAGATTGGTTGAAATATTATAACGATTTAGATGTAGCACCGTTCCTAGAAGCGGTGGAAAAAATGTGTGAATTTTATAAACACAGAGGTGTGGATATTTTCAAAGATGCGGTAACACTACCTGGAGTAGCTATACAATATTTATTGAGAGGAACCATTAAAGAACAAAAATCTTCAAAGACGATTATACCGGAGGATGCTCTATATGCACCTAAAGAAGAAACATACGAAATGATGAAGGACGCTCTAGTTGGCGGTCCATCAATAGTATTTACACGATATGCAGAAGCTGGTGTTTCAAATATTAGAGTGGGTTCCAAACCTTGCAAGGCCGTTTTGGGGTACGATGCAAACGCGTTATATTTATCTACGTTCAATAAAGAGATGCCGTGTGGGAGAGAAACTATACACCATATAGATACCCCACATAACCCTAAATTTATTAAAAAGTTTTGTAAAAGAGTTTTATCTGGAGACTGGTTTGGGTTTTCGGAGGTGGATATAGAAGTTCCACACAACTTAAAAGATAAATTTTCTGAAATGTCCCCAATATTTATAAACAGAGAAGTAGAGGTTGATGAAGTTCCCACACACATGTTAAAATATTTAAAAGATACTGGCCGAACAAGAGGAGACGGAAAAAAATTGGTGGGATCTATGACCGCCACTAAAGTATTGCTGTATGCGCCACTGTTGAAATGGTATTTAAAACACGGCCTAGAAATAACTGGAGTTCATCGTGGTTATAAAGATTATATTAGCGGAAACCCATTCGAATGGTTCGCAAAAGAAGTTACAGCCGCAAGACGAACGGGTGATGTAGAACCAAATAAGAAACCAGTAGCCGACATAATGAAATTATTAGGAAACTCGTGTTGTGGAAAAATGATAGAGGCAACAGAGAGACATTTAAATACGACATATACACAAAACGAAACCTGTGTTGACAAAGCATTAAGATCTGCATTCTTTGACGATTTGGAAGAGATAGGAGATGCGTACGAAATATCTTCAAGAAAACCCAGGTGTGCGGTAAAGAGACCATTCCATTGTGGAATAGCGGTTTATCAACTAGCTAAATTGAGAATGTTGGAATTTTACTACGAATTTCTAGACAAATACGTAAAAAGAGAAGACTTGAATTAATACAGATGGATACGGATAGTATGTATAATAGGAGTTAGTGGAAAAACGATAGAGGAATTGATTAGACCTAACTTACTAGACCGGTTTGAAAAAGAAAAAAAGAAATGGTTGGCTTGGGATAAATGGAGCGAAAGAGAGCCCGGACTTTTCAAAATGGAATTTAGCGGAGATAGGGCTGATAGCGTTATCTAGTAAGTGTTTTATTTTATAGAAAAATTTAATTCTATTGATAAAAACTCTGCGAAAGGAATGTCCAAGAGAACTAACAATTTAAATTGGGATAGATATAAACGAGTACTAAGTGAAACTACAGAAGATGGAAAACACATTATAGATGTAGCACAAAATAGGGGATTTAAAATGAAAGACGGCGTTATGAAAACGTACTGTCAACAAAAATTAGGACTCTCGGCATACTACGATAAAAGACGTGTGTTACCAGACGGAATACATACAGAACCTCTCTAAAGACTCTGACGATCCGGGGGTAGCAGGGTGTCAGAAGGCACCGCAAGAAGTTCTTCGCGAACAAACCCTCGAGATGGCCCATCATCCAAATAGTAGAGCACGGGCTCATCGGGCTTGGTAATAGATCGATCTAGATGATATACATTGAGAGACCACACGGGATCAGTCGCGCGGCGGCTGCCACCTTCGAGCTCTCCCGGTTGAAAGAGGTACCGGACGTCAATATCCGATGGAAGCCGTTGCTCCTCTAAACCAACGGGTCGCCCGCGCGAGACGGCGGAGGGCTCGCTCGTCACCCTTTTAAACTTGATAGCATCTACGGGCTTCATACCTATCAATCTGTTCACCTCTCCGTTCAGTGCGGAGACCACGGCGGGCAGTCTGGCCACCCATTCGGTCGATCGCGAATGAGGGTCTACAAGTTCTTTAGCGTATTGGTGTCCGAACAGTCTCTCAGCCAGGGTTCGATTGAAGCGCTCCACGATCCCCTGGTCACGGTGGATGTTGACGCGGCCGCGTCTGACAGAAACGTCGTGCTTAGACAATAGATGAGAGACCGCGCCCATGAACTCGCGGCCGGGATCGACCTGGAGAAGATTCGGCCATTTGAGAGAACTCCTCTTATATATTCTGGAGAGAGCCTCGGCCACCTCCTTAGACTCTTTAGTGGCCAACGGCTCAGCCCCCTTATAACGACTCGCTACGTCAACGATTGTCAGCGCGTACTTGTACGTCTTACGACCGAGCGCTATCGTGGGAGGGAGAAACAGGAGATCCGCTTGGTGAACTTGGTTCGGTACCGGCACGTCGAATTTCGGGCGCGGAATATTGTGAGGCGCGGTAAATAGATCTGCCAGATGGCCTGCTTCTTGAGCCATTCCTTGACAGCGTTTTCTGAAACCTTGGTCGCCGCCGCGAGGTTCTTGATGGCAGCGAGTCCCTTCCAGTACCCGCGGGGGCTATAGTACGCGTTCGCTAGCTTGTGCGTTAGGCGAACCGATAGTTTGGTATTAAGTTTGCGCGTGTTCATCGTATGCGATGTATTCTAATATATCGGACAATCTCCAACATGCCCTCGCCAGATCGTCCGGTAACTGCGTCGATAATAATAAACCTTTGTTGGAAGTACAATCGCGATTGGGGGTTAAGTTTTGAAGGAACTTGGGAAAATATAATTCCCCAGGATTGGTGGAGGAATATAACATCCGCTTTGCGAAAAGGGTGGCCGCTTTTTCGTCCTCCCGCCACGTCTCGAGAGAATCTCGGGCCAGACGAATCATACCCTTTGCACCAGCTATGCGGTGTTTAAGGACAGTGTAGCCTACATCAATCATAGCAAAATAAAGTTCGTAAACTGACATCGTTCTATATATATATATATTTATAAAAAAATTATTTAAAATAATTAATTTAAAATCTCGATTGAATATAGTAGCCGACGATACCCACCACACCCATTCCCACGACGATGAACGCGATCTCGCAGTCTTTTTGGGGCTCTGACGGTACATAGAAATCTGAAAGTTGGGGCTCGCGATCCAGCGGCGCGAGACTTTTCTACGGATATGTCAGCGCGTACTCGCGGTTGGCTTCTTCAACGTTCTGAAAAGTTTGCGCGGCGTGATTTTCGCGGCGAAGCTCTTCATTGACCCAGTCCAGATGGGCGGTTCGTTTTTTCGACCACGCTTCCTTCGCGCTATTGAGTTGTTCTACAGCTAAATCGTGACGCTTACGCTCCTCATCCACGTTCGAGCTTTTCATTTTAGAGAATATAAAGTTGCTACAGCTGAACGCCAATGCGTTTACCAGCGCACCACCTACTATTACTGCGATTGAAGCCATTTATTTCCATATATTAACTGGTAGAATTCCAGCTTTAACTAGATAATCTCGGGTCCAAACTGCGGCCGCTACATCTAAGGTCGCGAGCCCTACGTCTCTCACAGTAAAGTCCAATTTGGGAGCGGATCCTCCTAGGGCCATCTTTGATAGTCGAGCATACCCGATACTGAAACCCGATATCACCACGGCGTGATAAAGCACATTCACTAACATTTTACCATCTTGTTCAGCCATTATAATTATTGCATATAAAAGGGGTCGCGATCAATGTTTAAATGGGGCGCATCCAATCGCGATTGGTGTTTCGTAACTTTCTTCTGAACACTGGCTGGTTGTTTTTTCGATAATATGGGGTATTTCCACACGCACAGGGCACCAACAACTGCCAGACCACCACCAACAACCCAACTCCAATTCACGAATTTGGGTTCAATCGGATTCGCCCAACCTCGATTGGGTGTTGAGTGTGCTTCCAATTCGTGAATTGGAGTGGGTGTTGTTGTACTCAACTCTGTCTTCAGATGTTTTGCTGTCTCCGTCCCCGATTGCAACCCCAATCTCGATTGGAGTTTAGCCTCTCGAAGCTCGGCGAGTATTTTATCTTGTTTAACTTTTCGGGTGGCAGCCGCCGCCCGCCCAGCTGCCTGTCTTTTGGGATTTTTTATATGCGGTATGTCATCCAGTGGCGGAGTAACACTCGGGTTCGATTGGGTTAGAGCAATCGGGTTCAACTCCGTCACTCTCGCGGGTGTGTCTTGTGTCATCATTTGTGATATTAATATTTGGGCTTATAGTTCCTGGGCATATATGTCCAAATTGACAGTGTTTACCCGTGGTCAACGCGGTTGTCAGCGGAGCTAAGTACATTCCAAATTTGTGATAAATTGAGCAGCAGGCTGTTCTAAGAGTGTGACCTATAAAAGGGTCAGTCTCTAGATCGTCAATCAATCCCGCGGTGTTTGGTATAGGGAGAAGTATACTAACGGCGGTTGCGTACAAATGAATAGCCGCCGATCCGAGAGTATTTGTCATCTCCGCACCTAACCTAGATTCGTATCGCGCATACATTTTATCGATCTCCGCATCTGACATCTTATCCACCTGAAAAACTGAGAGACGCCTACCGAGATAATGCTCCGATTGTCCCCCAGCAACCAGCGCAGCTAGCCGCTCTCGTCGCGCCGCATTTTCATTTTCATTCGGAGTCAACCCAATACCAACCGCCGTTGGAGTTGATTCCGATTGCTCTGTCGGATCATTATCTTTCAGGGTGTTGGCAGTCGGAGTTGAGGTTTCTTCTATTAGCTGATCGAGAAGTTCGTCGCAGTTCATTTTTCTTAAAATTAATTTAACTATTCTAACAACTCTCATCACTTTAACATATTGCCAAGTGCACCACTCGATACTTATGATCACCATTATGCTCGCAACAAAGCTCGCAGCGGAGCACCAAATTGTTAATATTGTTAACCATTGTTCAGCATTTGTTCAACATTTGTTAAGCATTTGTTCAGCATTGTTCAGTAATTGCTAAGCATTGTTAAGCATTGTTCAGCATTGTTCAGCATTTGTTCAGTAATTGCTAATTAATTATAAAATTAATTGATAACTTCGTAAGCAGTTGGTTGATCAGTCTTTAGCAAAAGCTTGGCGTGCTTAGTTTCCGAAAGCATATGTCGAACCTCCAGGCGCTCCTCGCGCGTTGGGATAACGTCATTCTCTCGAAGCCAGTCATCGAACGAGTCTCAGTCCTTGCAGTGAAAGAGGGCGACCCATTTCGTTTGCTCGCGCAGATCCTTGAGGACGGCGTTGTACTTTTGAGTGGATATCCATACGCTTTGCCTAGCATGGTGGCCAGAAAATGCGAGCTCGGAGAGCATGTCCTTCTTTTTGGTCATCGCCGCCTTGGCTGAGCAATCGTCAATCACGTATAGGGTGGGATCACCCTGGAATCTTTGGTATAAACCACGCAGCCAATCGTGAAGTCTATCACCGGGGTCAATAACGTATACCTCAGGGTCGGTCCATATCCACGGGCGCCGCTGATAAGTATCGTTGTGCCGCACAGTGGGACACAGGATCACAATGTGACGAAAGGCATCGCGGTAGGAGCCCTCGAGCAAGTCGAGGATGAAAACCGTTTTTCCACATCCTGTCTGCCCACATATTATGGCAGAGTGGGCATCTCCAATCGTGAATTGGTATTGATTGCTAATTTTCTTAATTTTTTCAAATTTATTAATTAAATTAATAGAGTGCTGAGACGTATCGGCCATCTTCGATGTTCAGTTGTGCGTCTGTAATTATATATAAGTACACGTTCAATGCGCCATTTCCATTCGCCTCTTTGGTTATCTGGATCGTCACACCCTCGCTAACGTTCTCAACTTGGCGTCCGTTGCCGTGTATTTGATCGTCGTCGCTGGCTCGCATGTCTAGCCATAATGCGTATTTGGTATTCAGAAACTCCGCGAGGGAGACGGCCGAGAGATGCAGGTCTTTGGCAACGGCTGCAACCTCCGGAGAGCGCTTAGAGCCGGCAGCAAACTGCTTTCTTACTTCGTCCCACTGCTGGTGCGCGCGAAGACCCGCGCTGTAGAGTTGATTGGGTACTCCCTCGATCGTCACCTCTACCTTCGTGATTTTGGGGTTATAGAATTTGTCAGTTTTTCTAGCACCGAACGCGAACCGAGCATCCTCGAACAACATCAGTATACCTTTCATCGAGCGGGCGGGTACGTTGACGTTAATATTCACAATGTGTCGCCTTTGTCTTTCGTCATCTTGCGATGGCGAAGAACTCGGTCGTAAAGTATGGCAACACGCCCGGCGTACTGGGTTCTGATCAATTGCGCGAGTTCGGGCATCGTGACCATGTCGTACTCCAGCGAAACATTGTCGATCGTATACGTCGATAACATGTCGGTGGCTATGAGAACTCGGCCGTAGTCGTTGAACGTTAGTTCGTATTCGAGGCGGTCAGCCAAAGTGCTCTGATAGTAGGGCATGTGACTCTCCAGCAACTCAAAGTCGAGCGGGATGTAGAAGAGGTTGCCGTAAGCGCCCGCGACCGCATTGTCACTCGCGTTGTTATCTGCCTTGTTAGCAGACCCGATTCTAAGTTTGGTTACGTTCTTATTTTTGCTGGTGTCAATACCCTGATAGACAGCGTTTCGCGCTCTTGCGCCGTCATCCATAGGTCCTGATAACAGTGGTAGACGTCGCTGTCATCGATCGACATCACCTCATTACCAGAAATCTTTATCATGGTCTTCTTGACGATGGCGCGACCAAGGTTCTGAACGACGGTTCGGTCCTCGTCCGTCGACGTCAGCGAAATAGTGAAAGCGAGGCGAACAGTACCCGGCACAATGACGTCGTTAGCTCCGAGGTTGGGGAAGCGGACCAAGAGCTGCTGGTTCTGGTCGATCGTCGATGGGTTGTTCGTAATAACGACACTCTGTCTCACGCCTTTTGCCCCGAGGGGCTCACGCAGTCTGCGGTATGGATAGAGTTTGCGACCGTATTGACTCGAAGACATAATTTAGTGAATCTATATTAAACCCGTATGGTTTTGTCTTTAATACATACTTAATTTTAAGAAATTTATAAAGATGGCTGATTACGATAATGACATGTATGAAATCGGCAGAGACGATTACGTCGATGAGGATGATGATGATTATAATGACGAAACGCCCTTGATACAGCCTCCAGTTCCAATCCAATCGGGGGAATTAGGTGGCGCTACCAGCAGCGTTGGTCAAAGTCGGGAATTACTCGAGGGAGCCGTAGACGACTACTACAACAGTTTGGCAAAAAAAGATCTGGTCCCATCTGTCGGTCGCGACTACTCCAAATTCGAATTGACTCTGGATGGTAAGTTGCGACTAAAATCATCAGATATACCAATCATCAACATGAGGACCGGTAAACCCCTATCGCTGGGCACTGTTGCAGGAAACCGGGGCGGTGGCCAAATCGTAAAGAACGAACTAGGATTCACGGATTGGAAGAAGAATAAGAAAATTGCTTTGAGGGCCGCAACTATAAGGGCCATTAACAGCCTAGAAGCTAAGGCGGCCGCCTCGATAGAAACTATCGAGCTCAGCGATCTCAGCGAGGTCCCTCAAGTGGCCACCGACGTTATTAACGCGGTGGAGACCACGTTCAGCGAAAACGAAATACTCAACCTCGAACAAGGGTCTAACGATGACCCACCGTTACCTCTTCGCGAACTCCGGGGACTCGATAAGGCTATGCAAACGATCCGGGGCGAATTGGTCCATAACCTCGCCAAACTCACGGCGCTGGATGAACATATCGCGCTAGAAGAAAGAAAACTGGAGGAAGCTGGTGGCGATAGAGAATCTACCGAGCGGATCACCGAACGCCTGCGGTCGTTGCGGGACGAAAGAGCATCTCGCTTAGAGAGCGCATCGGCTAACCGTGAGGCTCTCCGCACCCAAATAAGTCGGATCCGCGAAACAATCTCGAGGGTCCTGCACGAGGAGACGACACTCGGTGAGCGTCTTCGCACTCTGTTCACAGAACAGGGCATCACGATAGCAAGCATCCTCGTTGCTATCAACATGACTATATCGACCATAGTTCTAGCTTTCACTGGTGGTGCGGCGCCACCACCCGCGCCAGCACCCACACCACCATCACCCGCGCCATCAGGCGGAGCCAAGGAGTGGGTAAAAAAACAACTAAAAGCCCTCGCCAGTCTCCTGGCTAAATTAGCCGAAAAGGCGGCTGCCGCACTACCTGGACTGATCGGAAGTATCGTTTCTTACTTGCTATCTATATTATCAAAAACGGTCGGATGGCTCGCCAAAAATACTTGGGCTTTAATCGTGGCGATCGCCGGTCTCCTATTATTCTTCGCCAGAGAGTTCCTAAAACCAAAGCGTAAATAGTCCGATCGCCACGAGGGCAACGACGAGCGCTAATTTCTTCTCCTCGTGTGTTGTGCTTCCAATCTCTATTGGTGTTTCAACATTGTTGATGGAACTCGATGGTGCATCCAATTTACGAATTGGGGGTACTTGGTTCGATTGTGTTGAGGGAGGTGTATCCATTTTGTGTTTTGGGCGTTTTATGAAATCTTTTTCAAATTTATTTGAATTTACAACTCCGCGCCCGATCATCTTGGGTGGGAGCTTGATGATACCCGTGTTCACGTTCCCGTTGCGGCCGATTTTTTGATTGGTGGTTGCGACTACGATCTGATTATTGTAACCGTCAACCGGGTCGTCTCGTAGTATCATATTGCTCGGCGCCATATAAAGACCTATTCCAAATGCGTAGTCTACCGGGGTGCGGGCAGTCTGCAAAACGTCTTGATAATTCTGGATCGCCTTCTGGAGGTCCACCTTAGCTGAGATGGCGTCCTCGACAAGTGCCAAGAACTGTTTTTGTGCGTCAAAGGCCGTTCCCGTACCAAGTATAGCGCTGCGCGTTTGATTCTGTGAGGCGAGGATTGCCCATACGTATATGCGAATGGATTCGTTGAGACGAATAACCCCACCCTGCGTAAATCCAGTGCTTTCATCTAACATAAATGTGGTCCAAGCATTTCGCATCTGTGGAGTATCACCCAGGTCTAGGTATTCCACATGGGCTACTTTAGTAGGCAGCCAATGGCAATCACCATCACTACACGCAAGTCCACCAAGTACTTCAGCACCGAACGTCATCTTATTCAACTTATAATTATATTTAGTCCATGTTGCCATTTTTCTAACTGGTGGTGGGGTGGCCCCTCGAGCGCTCCATAGCCCTGAGAAATATACTGGAACTTTATCCAGACGCTCCCCACTAACTAAGCCTTTAAGGTGAACTAACCCTAATAAACTGTTGGTCGGGGTGTATACTTTCTGTCTCCAGTCGGCGTCTTTTGATACCCAAATTCGCTACACAATCTTTCGAACGCCTTACGGCCGTATGCGCTGGAAATGGGATCCCAGCCATCGTCTTGAGGCAGTGGAATACCTAGTTCTTTGAGAATCCTTCCTAATTGTGTAATACACGTGAAAGTTGTAGACACTTCGGAGCATGATATTCTCGGATGTCAAATGGTCTTGATGCGAAACTCCGCATCCGGCCGTTGCGCACCATACAGCGAGATTTAGCTGGTTCTGCCAGAAGTTCATATGGGAAAACTCCCATCTTAGTAATACATCTTGACTAGTAGTCTTTGGAACTACATATTTCTCAAACGTGTTAGGGAAATTGGTGGCAAAGCCACTGTCCGGTCTAACCGTTACGGTTGGGTGTACAAGGCGGTTAACAACGTCTTTTTGCGTGTATTTACCACCGACCGCGTACTTTGCATTAGAGTTAAAGCTAAATGCTTTTGTATCCATTGAAAGATATTATTATGTTTGCTACTATCACTAATGTTCAAAAAGGGAGTTGTGAACTTCAAAAATTAATAGACAACTGCTGCGGACAACGTCGGGTAGGCCTCAGATCAATCACCTTCACGGTTGGGTGGAAAAACATTGAAATGCACAAGGAGATCTCCGGAATAGAATGGCCAGAGGCTATCTATTCCGCAGATGGTATATATCTAGAGGACTCCGATAGTCCTGCAGAAACAAGGAGACGCCTTCGGGAAACAGCTGCCGCATTACTTCCTGGCCTTTGGGGTTTCTGAGATGTCCAAGCTTTAATCGCGACGAATATGCCTGATAATGGCACTCTCACAGTCTCAAAAGCCACGGGGATTGCGACATTGTCCGTTGATAAAAAATTAAAGATCACTCCGGGGTTGGCCTCAATGTTAGGATTTAAATTTGCACCCCCTTACAACGAGGATGAAGGGCGAGAGTTCCCATTGAAATTTGTCTTCCCCGTGGGCGAGCACCGCGGCGATACCCCGGTGAACTTCGCCTTCACAAAAACTCTCGGGGTGCACCTGGATCGGGTGAACACATCGTACAACACGGTAGACGGCACTCCCAGCACATTACTGAAAACTGTGCCCGCCAGCGACTGTTTCTATGGCGAGACTGTGACCTTAGACTTCCCACACCCAGAGATGAAAGTTTTGGAATCGGGACATATCCACGAATTTACGGTCTCTATTCTCGATGATCAAGCGAGAAAGTTGAAAAACGATTACCCGATTTCGGTAGTTCTCGAAATTTCCAATTGAGTATAGGTGCCCAATATTATAATTAATTTTATTATGAGTATATACGGACCAGGTAGTTCTTCCGATTGGGTGACAAATTCAAAGAATTTGGAACCGGCAGAAGGTGGATTCATCCCGACAGAGGGCGACTTTTTAACTACCCAAAAAACAAAGGCCTTGATCAATAGAACTATATCGGTGGCCACGGACAATATTCACAGGAGTCTACTATCACAACTTAGAGAATATGCCCTGGCTGTGAATACACAAAGTCGTGAAGAAACGCATACGGAACTAAACGAACTAGGTGAAAAAATAACCAAATTTCGAAAAGAGAGCAGGTCGGATATTGATAAAGTCCGAGCAGACCGCCAGGCGGCCCTTACGTTGCGCTTAGAGGACTCTCTCATTAGAGATGCGGCATTTATCGAACTAGGTAATACCAAATTTCGAAAAGAGGCCAGGTCGGGTATTGAGAAAGCCCGAGAAGACCACCAAGCGGACCTTACGGAGGCTTATGCGGTGTTGCGCTCAGAGGACTCTCTCATCAGAGAAGCGGTGGTTGCCGAACTAGATAAAAAAGTAACCAAATTTCGAAAAGAGACCCGGTCGGGTATTGATAAAGCCCGAGAAGACCACCAGTCGAACCTTGCGGAGGCCATTGCGGAGGCTTATGATGCGTTGCGCTTAGAGGACTCTCTCAGTAAAGAAGCGACACTTACTGAACTAGACGAAAAAATAGCCGAATTTCTGAAAGAGACCAGGTCGGGGGTTGAGGGGGTCCGAGAAGACCACAAGGAGGCCATTGCGGAGGCTTATGGGGCGTTTGCGCTCGAGACTCTTCTCAAAACAAGAAGCGGCACTTACTGAACTAGACAAAAAAATAGCCGAATTTCGAAAGGAGGCCCGGTTGGGTGTTGAGGGGGTCCGAACGGGTATTGAGAAAGCCCGAGAAGACCACCAGGCGGACCTTACGGAGGCTTATAGGGTGTTGCGCTCAGAGGACTCTCTCAGAGAAGCGGTGGTTGCTGAACTAGACGGAAAAATAACCGAATTTCAAAAAGAGGCCCGGTCGGGTGTTGAGAAAGCCCGAGAAGACCACCAGGCAGCCCTTGCGAAGGCTTATGATGCGTTGCGCTCAGAGGACTCTCTCGTCAGAGAAGCGGCGGTTGCTGAAATAGATGGGAAAATAACCGAATTTCAAAAAGAGGCCCAGTCAGGTATTGAAAAAGCCCTAGAAGGCCACCAGGCGACCATTACGGAGGCTTATGATGCGTTGCGCTTAGAGGACTCTCTCAGCAGAGAAGCGGCACTTACCGAACTAGACGAAAAGATAACCGAAGTTTCCGATAAACTGAAACATGATCGTATAGCCGCGACCAAAGCTCTTGAGGAGGCCTCTTATAAGATTCTTACTGAGGCATATAACGCAAACAGTGCGCTTGCCGGAATAGTGCGAACAATGAAAACGCCAAAACGTGTCATAACAGTTTGGGCTGAGAAGCGGGGCCCATTGGTTGAGGGGCGCTATGAATATTCGTTCGGTGCCAAAGCGAGTAATAAATGTGGGGGATACGCTATGACAACTGCGGGTGAAGTTGTCCGAATGGCGGTCTGCTCGGTTAATGGTAGTGGTAAACCTGTGGGCGTGGTCGCGGTAAATATTGTAGTAGATGGGAAAGAACGGGGGATTGGAGTCACTAAAATCTCTGGAGATAGTTCGACGATTGTTGCGTTCGCCGGTGATGATCGAATTAGACTTTCCCAAAGTAGTGTTATTAACTTTGTTACGAAAATCGGTGACCCAGAGAGTTCTTCCACTATTGTCTCATTGTTAATTGAACTTAATTTGTAAATATTAATATATTGAAAAATCATGAACGAATCACCGCTTCCAATTGTTAATATCACTCCATCAACACCGTATCCAATTGTCAATACCACTCCATCAACACTGTGTACAATTAACGAAAGAAGTTCAGATTTTAGGTTGAATAATATCGTCGCTATGCAGGATATTTTAGTTAGAGAATATAGAAATAGAAAAAAACAGACACGCTAAAAAATATAAGCACGCGGCGAATATGGCTGAAGCATCTAGCACGGCTCTGGCGAGTGTTTCTGTGTTGTGTGGGGCGGGGACAGCTGCAACTATATCCACCATTATAACGGTTCCTGTAGCGGGGATTTTATGTGCGGTGTCGGCCGTTTCTGGGTTGTTGTGTATGGTAATTAGGGCGTCGGGTGGAAAACTCGAGAAAAAATGTAGAAAACATGATAGAATATCCATTCTCGCCAGGTCTAAGAAAAATAGCATCGACGTTATAGTGTCCAAAGCGTTGGCCGATAAGAAAATATCAAATTTGGAGTTTGAATCCGTAGTGGAAGAAATGGGGAGATATGAAAAATTAAAAAATGATATAAGAATCAAGGCGCGCGCCACCATGCCCAAAATTGAGTGTACTGATTGGGATAAATTTAGGGAAAAACTTGGAGATAAAGTCGGAAGAAATTAATATTTATATTAAATAATTAATTATATAATTAATTTAAAGAAAATTATAAAATTAATTATATTGGTGCAGTAAACAATTTATTAATTAATTTTAGGGAAATTATTAACAATTTAAAAAGAAAAAAAAGATTTTTTTTTTTAGGTTCCACTGAGGCTCGAACCCGCGCCAGCAAAACCCTTCTGGGTCCACCCCGCTAAGCCTTCGCTTAAATTTCTTCTATTTTTTTTATTTTTCGGCTTAGTGAGGTGTGTTAGACTCACATCTCCTACACCCCCATCATTGGACCGATGCCGCAGACCCCACCTCATCGTTACCTCCATCCGCTATAATGTGCAGAGCGGCCAGAGTGAAGTACATGTGGCGAAACTTATCTCACTGTTGAGATATTAATGCCGGCGTCCCGACACCGATCTGTGTTTATTTCTCGTATATAAACCTAACTTTACTGGTGAAATAAAAAAAATTAAAAAAAATTGTTATTTATTATTAATTATTATATTATATTAATTAATATGTTTTCTATATAATAGGGGGTGTTCAGCTTTAAATTATAAATAATTTTATTAAAATTAATTAAATAACGAACCATCCCGGAAATTCGTGAATTATATAACCCTCACTAAGTGTTTATAAACTGTGTACACCACCTGTGTAAATCGATAGCCCGTTTACATACCATCGATAAGGCTATAAATAGCCGTGTGTGTAATATATTATAGTGTGTTTATTTCCCATCCCGGAAGACATAATCGTGTAAACCTCTCTATAAATGGACACTTAATATACGTGTAAGGTGGGGCACCTAATTTACATTTTCATAACGAGTGTAATTGGAACGTTGTCGTCTGCTTGGTGTTGTGATTACAACATAAATTTATAAGCGATATCGTAGAAATGTACATTCGTAAACGAATCGTTGGGTTTTAATAGTTTTATATAATACGCCTTAGTTTCATATCCGATACGCATTATCCGTCTTAATGTTTGTATTTGCCTCTTGTATAGTTGACATAATTGCCGGTATAATATTGTAAATGTAACGTTTTTATCGGAGCGTAATAAATTACGCTGGTATTTCATGTATTCGATATCGCCTAGTGTTCTCATTTTATAGAATTTATATACAGGATTATAACCCCCATATTCTTCGTAAACTTCTTCAACACAGCCATTAAAAACTTTCAATTCCAATTGTATTGTATTATCCATTTTCTCTAATAATATTGGTACTCGTTTTTTCTGTTCAATTTCCAATTAGAATTTTCAAATCCATTACAATATGATTGTAGAAACGCATATCCGTAAACAAATCGTTGATTTTAAACGGTTTTATAAAATTAGTTTTATGATGTTCCGGTAGTTGTTCTCCGATCCTATTTAGTCGCTTCGTTTCACGAATTTGATCCTTGTACCGGCGACATAATTGCCGGTATAATATTGTAAATGCAACGCTTTTATCGGAGCGTAATAAATTACGCTGATATTTCATGTATTCGATTTTGCATAGTGTTTTCAATTTATAGTAATATTTTTCACCAAAGACATTACAAAATTCCAATTCCCATTCTATTTTATTATCCATTTTGTTATGATATTGGTACTTGTTTTTTCTGTTCAATTTTCTAATTTTATAAAATTAGTTTGATAATGTTTTTTACAGTGTTTTAATGCTGTAGAAACACCGTGACTTATTAGATCGATTCTATCTTTCTAACTGACTTTCCGATTTGAATTATTACTAAACGATAATACTTGCGAGCACGTAATCCCTTGTTAGCCATTCGATGAGTAGCCTGAGTGCCACCGCATGGTGGACATAGCAATGACTCTGCTTTGGTCCCTACCCCACAATGCCGACATTGTCGAGGCGAAACGGAATCTCTTCGCATCCATGCACGGTGATGTTTGCAATATTCGTAAATACCGGTGCGAAAACATCTCTCGTGACTACCTGTCTTCAACCACGCACACTTAACTAGAACCATTATGTTATATATATACTGAGTATAACATAGGGATTCTTATCTCTAATAGGGTGTATCTTCTCATGTCATAAATATATGGTCTCGCGGTAGTAGTATATAAGAGTCACAAATGATACCATCATGCTGTGGAAGGTGCCGCGCGTAGCCGGTACCTTCCAGAGGTGATGGTATCATTGTGACTCTTATATACTACTTAAGAGCAAAGACCCAAATATTGTCTTACTTCTGTGACATTTGATGGTATTTCCCATTGCAATATTGTTGCTACATTGTTTGGGGCTGGTTTGATGCCTGCAGTGGTGACCTTATGTCCGAGGAAAGTAACCGTTTCTTTTAGTAGCTCACATTTTGTCTGTTTCAGTTTGAGATTAACTTGTCGAAATCGCTCCAGTACTGATCTTAGTCTGTTGATGTGTTGCTCAAAATCTAACCCGAATACGATTATGTCATCTATATAGATGATACATATGTGCCATTGTAAACCTTTGAGTGCTAATTCCATTACTCTTTGAAATGTTTCCCCACTATTTGTCATACCAAATGTGGTTGATTTAAATTCAAATAATCAATGTTTTGTTGCGAATGCTGTTTTTGTATGTCATTTTCCTTTACGGGTACTTGGAAATAGCCTGATGTAAGATCGAATGTGCTGAACACAGTTGCCCCCGTTACGGCATCAATACATTGGTCTACTTTCGGTATTGGGAAGGCGTCAACTTTTGTCAATTTATTTACGGCTCGATAGTCTACGCATGGTCGCACTGTGCCATCTTTCTTTCTAACTAGGCGAATAGGAGATGCCCAAGGACTATTCGAAGGTCTGATTACTCCTTGTTGCTGTAATTTTTCGATTGCTTTCTTTTACTCGCCTGCAAACGCTATTGGAACTCGTCTGAAAGGTTGTTTAACTGGTTTTGATTCTCCGGTGTCGATCGATTGTTCTGCTAAATTAGTCAATCCCAAAGAAGTTTCATTTTTCGAAAATACATCTTGATATTCTATCAGTATCTCAGTTTCTGGGCTGACGTTTTACCCTCAGTCGACTGTGTACATAAAGATCTCAGGTGCTCAGGCACTTGCTCGTTAAATGTTTCATTGTACATTTTTGTGCGACTAATATATGTCGAGCTACTTGGTGTTCGTTTTGTGTGAAACTAATTGTCATATCGTGGGAACGAATTGTTAATTCGTGGGAACGAATTGTTATATCGTGGGAACGAATTGCTAAATCGAGGGAACGAATTGCTAAATCGAGGGAACGAATTGTTAAATTGTGTGAACGAATTGTTAATTCGAGGGAACGAATTGTTATATCGTGGGAACGAATTGTTAATTCGAGGGAACGAATTGTTAAATTGAGAGAACGAACTGTTATTTCGTGGGAACGAATTAATTAAAAAAAACATTTCCCCTGCGGGGCTCCATAGATTGGCGCGAAAATAGGATGAAGTAAATAATGTGCTGAGTGCCATTTCATTCTTGCAGAAAACAACTTATTCTATGTTGTATTGACGATTTAATTTCTGATAGCTATCTAATATTTGCCAAAATATTGTAAACTGAATTGGTGAATTGTTACGTCATTAAGACAGTCGGTAATTTAAGAGAGATCTTAACAATACCTTGGCCCATCCTCCTCTCTGTTCTGACCAGGTCGAATTTATATTCGACGACCCATTCGTCGTCACCCCGCTCGCGCACGAACTTGATTTTCAGGACGAAATCGCCCCCTGGAAGGGCTGCGAGGAACTGTGCCGCCCTATCGTCTGTCATGCGGGCGTCCATGGCCAGTGGGCCGGCCCTGGCATTCATGCCATCGGCAATCTCAATGTCACCAACGTCAATCGGGTCTTCTGCTTCAACCCTCCACGTAGAGAAGACCACCATCGACTTTAAACTCGTCATTGGCGTCGTTCAAGATCTCAACCAGCCTTACTGGGTGAGCTGACAATAATCAGTTAATACCAGTGCGTAGCTCTATGTTAATTGTTTCAGATTGAGCCCCGTCATTGTAATCTGAATAAATAATCATCAAACGGACGTGTTCCTATCTATGACGGGACTCATTAACTATTGAATACTCTGAGACTGTTCGCCAATTCCATGACATCCACGCCGATTCCACGTCTTTGACGATGCCGGTTGTCAACTGCCCCATCGATGACTGTGAATACGCGACACACCCGACGTTGAGGCAATTCTGGCTGCAGCACTCCTTACAACCCATGCCTCCATCCATAATGCAGGCGCCACTAACACTGCTACCGCAAAAGTCGAAAATGTAAAACGACCTACAATATCTTCCGCCGGCACTAGCGAAGACTGGTCTTACTTCACATCTCGATGGAACGACTACGTCGCAGCGACAAAGGTGTCGGGTAAAGACAAAGTGATACAATTACTAGAGTGTTGTGATGAACAGTTGCATAAGGACCTTACTCGTACCGCTGGTGGCACGTTGACTAATAAAACTGAGGAAGACGTGTTGAAGGCCATAAAAACACTAGCTGTCAGACATGCGCCAGGACGGTGACGAGCCAATCCGCTCATTCGGTGCCAGACTCCGCAGTCAAGCTGGGGTTTGCAAATTCGTCATAGAGTGCCCCAATTGTGCTGAAAACGTAAACTACACGGAATATGTACTTCGTGACGTGCTGAGTAGAGGCCTAGTGGACTCAGATATCCAACTTGAACTCCTAGGCGATCAGAACCAGGAGATGATTCTGGAAGAAGTTTTCCAATTCGTCGAGGCTAAGGAATCCGGCAGACGCTCTGCTTCACGACTCCTTGACTCTCAAATGCATGGTGCGGACGCAGCTAGCAGTTCATATAGATGTAGCATGAACGACACTCTGAAAGATAGTCATCGGCGAGACAACACGAAGGTCGACAAGTCCGAGGTGTGCTCGTACTGTGGTAAGAAGGGACACGGAGTACGTGTTCTCGCCAAAGTCAGACAGAAAGAGTGCACAGCTTACGGTCATACATGCAAACACTGTAAAATAGATCACCATTACGACAGCATGTGCAGGGGAAAGAACAAAACAAAGCCGAAGACATTGACAAAGCCGTCCAACGAGTATGAAGGCGCCGTCTTTGACTACCTCTGTTCGCTCACTACGTTTGCCCAACATGGGGGTAGAAGTATAACCCTCGACCATCACATATACAATAAACTCTCTGACACCTGGATGAAGCGTACTTCCAAACCACAACCATGTGTCAATCTCACTGTAGGAGTCAACCGCGGAGACTACGAGAGCCTAGGCTTCGAACTTACCTCAACACCTAGGACGGCCGTCATCCCATCCATGGCTGACATCGGCTGCCAGAGTTGTCTGGCCAGTATGAAGGTCATTCGTCGACTTGGTCTGAGAGAGTGCGATCTCATCCCGGTCACACTGAAGATGCATGCCGCCAACAACAAAGGCATCCACATACTTGATGCAGCCATCCTGTGGTTTTCCGGTAACGACAAAATGGGCAACACGATCGAGACGCGTCAAATCACTTACACCACTCACAATTCTGACAAACTCTTTATCAGTAGAGAAGCCTGCATCAGCCTGGGTATGATCACCAGCACCTTCCCAACCATTGGTGAGGTCACTAGTAACCAGACAACTCACTCTCTCAGTGATGTGATCCCATCCGCTGATGACAACGACAGTGGCCTTGCCTCCGAGTGTGACTGCCCTCGTCGCCGGACGCCTCCACCCCCACCACCGTGTCTGCCGTACCCAGCAACGGAAGAGAACCGCGAGAAACTCCAGCAATATATACTGGAAAGCTACAGATCAAGCACCTTCAGCACGTGCGAGCACCAGTCGCTACCGATGATGGAGGGGCCTCCGTTGCAACTTATGGTGGATCCCAACGCCAAACCTGTAGCAGCACACAACCCCGTGCCAGTACCCATTCATTGGAAAAACGACGTGAAGGCAGGACTTGACAGAGACGTCAGACTTGGTGTACTCGAACCAGTACCAGTGGGTGAACCTGTGACATGGTGCCATCGTATGATCGTCTGCGCAAAGAAGGATGGCAAACCAAGGCGTACGGTCGATATGCAGCCACTGAACGCACACGCTGTACGAGAGACCCATCACACGCAGTCACCATTTCACCAGGCGCAGGCCGTACCACACGGCACTATAAAAACTGTATCGGATGCGTGGAATGGCTATCATAGCGTGCCTCTGCGAGAGGAAGACAGACATCTCATTACTTTCATCACCCCATGGGGAAGATACCGCTACCGCACTGCCCCACAAGGGCACATCGCCTCCGGTGACGGCTACTCCAGACGGTTCGACGAGATCGTCTCAGATGTCCCAAACAAGACCAAGTGCATCGACGACACACTCCTCTGGGCCGACAATCTGGGGGAAAGCTTCTTCCATGCATGCAACTGGCTGGACATCTGTGGCAGGTATTGAATAATCCGCAAACCCGAGAAGTTCACATTCGGCCAGAATACTGTCACATTCGCTTGTTTCCAGATCACATCTGACAGCGTACGACCATCCTCCAGGAAAGCATCGACTTCCCAACGCCAAGAAACATAACAGACATCCGTTCATGGTTCGGTCTCATCAACCAAGTTTCCTACGCCTTCAGCATGACTGAGCGGATGGCCCCTTTCCGCAACTTCCTCAAGCCGGCGACTCCCTTCCACTGGGATGAACAACTCATCGAGCTACTGATGGAATCCAAGCGAGCGATAGTAAGTGAGATAGAAGAGGGTGTCCGGATCTTCGACAAATGAAAGCCAACCTGCCTTGCCACGGACTGGTCTAAAGTCGGGATAGGATTATGGCTCTTTCAGAAACACTGTGAATGTCAGAAGACGGAACTTTTATGCTGCCCGACAGGTTCGAAAATAACACTCGTCGGCAGTCGCTTCACACACTCCGCGGAATCCCGCTATGCTCCGTTGGAGGGGGAAGACCTAGCTGTCGTTGACGCATTGGATAAGGCCATGTACTTCGTCCTAGGATGCGAGGAACTCATCATAGCAGTTGACCATAAGCCTCTACTGAAGTTGTTCGGAGATCGATCACTTGACGACATCTCTAACACCCGACTCAGGAACCTGAAGGAAAAGACACTGCGATATAGATTCCATATGACACACGTACCAGGCGTGAAACATCGAGCTGCCGATACCGTATCACAACATCCTACAGGTGAGAGTCAACCGACCAAGATGCACCTTACAGATGACATCTCTGCCGTCACCAGCATGCCTCTGATCGACACTCCTCAACTCAAACTGCTCTCACAATCCGACCTCACAACTCGCTGCAATCCGTCACTTGGGACAAGGTTCGGACAGCGACCAGCAGTGACGAAACCATGAACAAGTTGGTCGACACCATCGAATCGGGCATGCCAGAATTCCGCCATGAACTATACGGACCACTGCAAGTGTTCCATCAGTTCCGGGATCACCTGTACACAGTTGACGGTGTTATAGTCTACAAAAACCGTGTCTTGGTCCCACCCGCAATGAGACGTGACTGCTTGACAGCCCTACATGCTGCACACCAGACTGTATCATCTATGATCGTGAGAGCCGAGGTGTCTATATTCTGGCTTGGAATCACGCCTGCTATCACCGCACTTCGGAACAGCTGTAACCATTGCAACCGAATGGCACCGTCGCAACCTAGCGCACCACCAGTCCCACCGTCACCGATTGACTACCCGTTTCAATGTGTATGTGCCGACTTCTTCCACAACAAGGGAACAAACTACCTGGCGATCGTTGACAGATATTCCAACTGGCCCATCGTTGAGAAGACTACAGGTGGTGCCACCGGGTTAATCGATAAGCCCCCGCAGATCGTTCGTCACATATGGTATACCCGATGAACTCTCATCTGATGGCGGCCCCGAATTCACTGCTGCATCAACCCGTGAATTCTTGAGAAACTGGGGTGTCCATCATCGCTTATCCTCCGTTGCCTACCCCCACAGTAACTGCCGTGCAGAGGTTGGAGTCAAGATGATGAAGCGACTGATAACCGACAGCACCGGTCCATATGGCGAGCTTGATATGGACTCTTTCCAACGCGCAATGTTGTAGTACCGTAATTGTCCGGATAAAGACACTAAACTCTCCCCGGCGATGTGCGTCTTCGGAAGAGCTACCAAAGATTTCATCCCTGTCCTTCCGGGACGCTACAGACCACACAACACCTGGCAGGAGACTCTGACTGCGAGAGAGGAGGCACTACGAAATCGACACATGCGATCGACTGAAAATTGGTCAGAGCACACGAAACGTCTACCGCCACTCGTATTCGGTCACCAAGTAAGGATACAGAACCAGACAGGCCCCAACCCTCGAAAATGGGATAAAACTGGCCATGTGATCGAAGTCTGCCAACACGACCAGTACGTGGTGCGAGTAGATGGATCGGGAAGAGTAACACTCCGTAACAGAAAGTTTCTCCGGAAATACACCCCCAGAGGGCCCACAGAGACCATGTCACAGTATTATGGATGACCTCAGTGACCATACCCGCACGCCATACCAACCACTGCAGATGCCGCCGACACCTACTACTCCTCGGTCGTCTGGTAACCGCCCATTACCCACCATCATGGCCCAAAAACCAGTTGACCGCCAACAGCTTCAAACAACGCTCCCTGAACCCACGAACTCGACTGGCCGCCCTACCAAAGACAATGGCGATGGTCCGTGGCGAGGACTTCCAACATCACCGACCAGGAACGGCCCACAAGCTGGGCACACGTAAGTACCAGACAACTCACCACCGAGACATCCGGCACCTGTACCAATTGAAATCACCACGTACAGCCAGAAACACAAACGCCATCACCCCGTCCAACACGTATTAGACGCAAACCCGCTTGGCAGACATCTGGCGAATACGACCTCTAGCTAGTGTCCTTCATGATGCAGATTTTGATTGACACACCTTTAAGACATTTGACAGTTCCGTTCCAGTTGTTGTTAATTTTAGTCAGTTAACTTTAATTAATCAGTCTATGTTAATTCTCCAATGAAACACATACCAAAGACTTGGGGGAGACAGAGAAACAATTTAACAGTCTATAGTTTCGCTTCTGTTAATTATTTTTCCAAATAGGAATATGAATATATACATTAATTAGTCATCACTATATCCCTAATGAAAGACATACCAATTACTTGGGGGAGACAGACAATAATCAGTTAATACCAGTGCGTAACTCTATGTTAATTGTTTCAGATTGAGCCCCGTCATTGTGATCTGAATAAAGAATCATGAAATGGAAGTGTTCCTATCTAGGTGTCCAGGTCGATAAATTGTTAACACTCTGGAATTGGCATTTCTGCAAGTATCTCGTCGATAAGATCATCCATCGTAGCCATGTTGTTGGAGAAGTATAACTTAGCGTATATGAATCTCTAATTGGGAGATTGTAGGCCTTTAAGCTGGGCTAGGACCTCAGCAAACTCTTTTCGGGAACGGAACTCAGCGTGTGCGAACATGTGCTTGATTCTTTCGGCACCACATGGTCGGCTCTCGCTCTGTGTTCCCACCCCACATTTCCTACAGGCCGAAGGTTCGATTACGCCACGTCTGAGCTGAGCGCGATATTTCTTGCAGTGTTCGAAGACACAGCTCTTGCCACAAGGAGCGTGGCTGCCAATCATTAACCACTTGCAATTGTTGTTACACTTCATCGTGTACCTTAGGTATACCCATTGCTATGGGTGCATCTAAATGGAGATACCTAATGCTATCACTTACCGCAGTGCCATTTGGGAGCCGTTCCGATTGCTTGCTCTCCGAGCGATGCTGGGAGCCGCGGGGTGATCCAGGGCCGGCCTGTGTGTCGGCCGTCCCTTGGGCTCGCCCCTGGCTCTCCCCGCACTGCACTGTACGTCGTTGCGACGCTAAAATTAGCAAGCGAAATGGGTGCTTCAGGAAAGGGGGCCGAGAGCCGATGGCAAGTGAAACAACTAAGTATCGCTGTATGGAAATGACAAAGTAGTTAGGTCAGATGTACAGGTGCATAAAGTGTGACAGGACTGGTAAGATAGTTACAAATTTCCTATAATTATGTTTAGAAACCAGCAGCAAATCAGAGAAATATAATTTTTTTGTTTTCATGGCAGTTTTTATTTCTCGGGCTTTCTGCTGGTTTCTAAACATAATTAGTAAATGTGTAACCATTTTAAATCTCTTCAGTGCTTTACCCACCTGTGGTCAGAGTTGTCAGATGTACATGACGACATGCTGTCGTCGCAGCCCATGGTTAAGCAGCACAGATGTTTTCCTCGCGAGGCTGCGAGTCTATTGCACTTTAACAATTATCCCCATTTCTCAAAGTGTACACATCACCATCCCCTTACGCAATTTAGGCACCCAGACTTTTTTCAGAACGACTAAATGCAAACGGTGGGACAATTTGACTTGTCCAAAGAGCCGAGTAGTCTTAGGGACGAGTTGTCTCATTACTCTGTTTATATTTTACAAAGCTGTAAGCGGCCGGCGTACAAAAATGGCCGAACTCGAAAATGCACTTACAAATCAAAATGGAAATGCTCAACCAAAACCTACGCAAGGTACAACTGGAGAGATGAGTAGACCGAACAATCTCCAAAGGATAGCACACAAGAAGGCGCTCGTGCGAAGTTACTCCAGAACTAAAAAGCTAGAAAAACTAGCAGTGTATTCTTCTTGCAAGGTAGACAACTCTTCAGTTTACTATTTTTATAACAACAACAACAGTATTTGGTTTTAAGGTGGCAGTCCTCACACATTTTAGGCAATTTATGGACTTTTCGGGCCCGCGACACCAGCCGAAACAAATTTAGGAATATTTTAACTTCAAATAATCACATAATCTGTTTGATGCATGCACTTACTACCTGATAGGTACAAGAGCTATGTTAACAACAAACGCAAACTCAGACATAATGCACAGGCTGTCAGCACTCTGCTATGTTTACACAAAATGTGCCCAAATCTGCATTTATTTGGCCGCGGACACACATTTCACAACATGGATTTCAAATATCCCATGCGGACACTGCACTAATACTTGCTCATTGTACCAATTCTGCAATCCCACCTTGTCACACTGATCATAGTCTGTACTGGTACTGACCGTTTTGTTTTCAAGCAGCAGACCTGCCTTTCTGACAGATAAAATGGCTGCCAATATTTCTGACGAAAATTCCGAGCAGCAGTTTCGCACTCTTCTGCAACTGAAATCATGCCAGCATGACACAGATGCAAGCAAAATCACATATTTTTGCAAAAAAGTGTTTTATGCAGTGGAAAACATCATATGATGTTGGTTAATTAATTGTAGAACATTTTCATAAGCCACAGACATGTGTTTTTTATGTATTTACTAGAAGGCCCATAGGAAAAATTCGAAACTAACCAAATCGCCCGAGGACTGCCACCTAAGTATGGGGGCAGTGACCAGTTAATTTAAAATTATCAATTTCACGCCCTCGGACAGTATGTATTTAATTCAATATTCCAAATAAGTAGGCAGACAGCAATATGAGTTCGACATTTGTGACCTAGACACACAAGAAGCTTTTACATAAACACAAATATGCTGCTCTATTAGTGCTCTATACCTATGCAGGAATGTGAAATATCTTGGTGCAGCCTCTTTAAAATTGTCCAATTCTGAGGTGAAATATTCACTTTAAAACCATGCCGTGCCACGTTACTTGCGGAACTACAGATTGAATGTTGTATGTGTTCTCAATCATCATCCAGAGGCAAATGCACTATCATGGTGCAAACCAGTTCCCATCCATGAGTTTTCTCTGAAATAAATTCTTGTTTGAAACTCCCAGAAAAATCTGTTGTTTTGATCAGTTTTTGTCACAACATACCCTCAATTCGTATTTGCCAATTTCTGATCAATGGGAACAGGTCGGATGGCCCTGGAATGAGCATTCATCAATTAATACGATGTAAAATCTGAATAAAATACAAAATCAACTACAAAAAATTCATTAAACAATTAAAATGAATTTTAATCAGCAGAAAGTGTAATATTTATAAATTTCACCGGTGCCATTATACGAAACTGGCGGCTAACTGGTCACTGCCACCCATATATCACTGTTAGCATTATCTAGGTTATTGTGAATAACCCTACACTCTCTGACAATTTCTTTAAATATTCATGCAGTGATAGTGTCTGAAGGGTGTTGTCGTCTGGGTATTGTTGTCTTGATAATGAATGTATGTAGCTTGTAGGTCAACAAGCCTATCCAGTGGCACCACTTGCCATGTTTCGTGGAATTTGTTTTGCTGATTCCATCCTTCCAAGAGGTGGGTCTGCCGACTCGGAGTTACTAAATTTTATGTGAGAAATGATGGCACAATTTAAAGGCGCCTTCTCGAATGAACAATGGAAGTATACTGTGAGCTGTATTTAAAGGAAGCCACCTATTGGCATGTATTGCTGCATTTTGTAAGTAGATATGGAAAGAAATCATGGCAGATGATGCCCTGTTTTGAACTCTCTGAATTTCCCCACATGTTCTTATCTTTTACTCGGCTAACAGCCTTGTCGGTGACACGCAAACGTCTAGATCCCCAAAAGGGGCAGGGATTAAACCACACATTTTGAGAAGAGGCCCTTGATATAGATTTTGGGAAAACATAGCGTGTGAATCTGGTAAATTAGGAAATGTGACATCCTTGCAAATTCGACAAGCAAAATAGTAGGTTGCTCTCAGGCACTTCAAACACTTCCAAGTGAGTTGTAACTGCATTGAGATTATTTCTACTGCATTTTCTTCAGTAGGTTATCAAGTTTATGACCATTATATTTGTGATGACACTTTGTTTTACTTTTCAATTGGGAATTTATTTTCAAAATGTTACTTTGGGAAAAATAGAAGGCCCCTAGGCTTGGGGAAGGGGCCTATATAAGGCCCCTGGAGGAATGGTAGTTCTATCCCTGAGGGGTTTGACTATCTGGAAGATGGATGGATGGATGGATGGATGGATGGATGGATGGATGGATGGATGGTGGGTGGGATGGGGGGGGTGATGATGATGGGATGGATGGGATGGGATGGGAGGGATGGGTTGGATGGATGGTGGGGTGGATGGTGGGGTGGTGGGATGGGATGGAAAACAAAATTGATTGGAAAAGAGCAGAATTGGCAAATATTTGGATGGATGCTGAAAAACAAAATTGATTGGAAAAGAGCAGAATTGGCAAATATTTGGATGGATGCTGAAAAACAAAATTGATTGGAAAAAAGCAGAATTGTCAAATATTTGAGTGCACAACATGTCACAATAGACAAATTTGAAGGAGAAATTATTGATAAAATTGCAAGATTTTCATAGTAGTGCACACCAGGCAAAAGACCGATGTCATCATGCTGTTTATTCTTGCAGTATGACAGCTGTAAGTGTAATGGGTGGAAGAACCCCAACCCTCCCCCAACGCCACCACGTGTTGACGTCTCGCAGCCATTGGCCAGTCTGGCAGACCCGTGTAGGAGCTGCGGACACACACTAGGTACGGTTAAACCTCTAAACCAGACACACAGATACAGAAAGCCTCAGTTTGCTTAACCCTTTCAACACTACAGACCTCTATCATAATGTTTGCAAGTGTAGATCCAGATGAGCCAGCTCATACGAGCTGTCTCATCAGGATCTGCACCATCTGTGGATATTATCTGCAATGATAATGTATGTTCTTATCTTCCAGTATAGTACAGCACTAGATACATACAGACATTTCTTTCTGTGTTAGTGTCAATGAATTACAGTGCAATTATCTCTCTAAACCAGACACCTCGAATACTTCCCAAGATGTCTTGTTGAGAGAGGTTTCTCTGTAATGACCTCTTAGTACCATATAGCATTATTCATATGTGACTGACAAGAAATTTAATTGGGCTTATGGCTTTCATGGCTAGTCTACACCTGATCTGCTAGTGCACACTGTGATACATGTAGCCTGATAGGCATCTGTATTGTTTGTTAGAAGCCTGGCAATTGTTTGTCTGACAAAGAGTTCAGATTGTAATCAAAAAAGTTGAGATACTGGATCTACACCGTTCACTGGAGGATACACTTAAGGATTCATATCCTAATGGCAAATCTCACTGGGATTCACACCTGGGGCTAAGTGCTCTGTTATAGTAAAGATGCCTGCTACCAGATCAGGAAATTGTTTTTCAGTGCTGGAAATATTTATGTCAATTTCAGTAAACATATGATACTCTCTCATGCAGGTCTATTCCCGTTGATACACAGTTCACAAAGGCCATATATACAAGACTAAGTCACGCGATCCATGATAATCACAAAACATAACTACAGTGAAATCGCGATGGCTCCAAATGCCACGGGACCGCACATTTTGTTCGAGCGATCGCATCTTTCGAGCCATCGCATCTTTCGATTTTGTTATATTTGCCGACTACTGTACCCGTCGGATTTAGGAAATAAAGAAAGCACAATAGAATGTATCCATGTTTTAGATGTTTATAATATTTATTCGCAGATTAGTTATCATGCGAAATTAAATAAAATACATGTATTTACAAAACTGTCTTTATTTCAATTGTTATCAAAGTGAAAAGGAGAAAAGGTCCTGTATTCACTATAAATAGCGGCGCACATAATTAATGCAGCAGGTGGTTGTGACGTCACTCGAAACAGTGGTCTTTTCAATGGGCGTTTTTCGTTGTAACTCCCCTGTAGCCTCTCGAATAACACAGGAGTTGAAATGAAAAACGACCAATGACTTACAACAGACTCTATTAAATACTCCGAGTGGACGAAACCCAGAATATTTAATAAATCGCCGTATGCCGTTGGACTGTTATGTGACAAAAAACAACAACAACAACAAATTAAGAATACAGTAACTTTTATTTCACAAATAATGTACAATGTACAAGCATAACAATAACGTTAACGATCAAATTGCACCACTTTAGGCAATTAACTGTGCTTGAAAAGAAATCACATTTCACAGACAGGTAGAGCGTGGCTCGGCCTTTGATCGTAATAAGTCGGACGCGGAGGTGTGAAAATTAGCCAAGGACAAACTTCGACATCAATTTCGAGTCATCGTATAGCAAAATAGCAAGAAATGTGTCCGCTGGACTTGACAATTGTTTCGAGCGATCGCATTTTTTGATGAGTTGCATTTCGAGCCATCACATGTAAAATACATTAAACATATAGGGAAAATTATCGGGACCGCGACGCCATTTCGAGCGAGCCCGACATTACGAGCCATCGCGATTTCACTGTACTAGGAAATATACATTCAATATTCATATTATTCAGTATTCTGTAAAAATGTGACTGTGACTGGAGAAATGGGGTTTATGCGTTTTCAGGGCTGTACAAATTGATTTTTTAGCCACTTTTCCCGGACAAGTGACTTGACAAAAGTGACTTGCCCCGACTTGTCCTGGAAAGTATAATCCATGTGTGCATAATACATGCACTTTAGTTGCTATAAAAATGTTGGCAATAACATATATTACTAGTAACGGGAACCCTGGCAATCAGGAAAGATCGATTGATTGGTGTTTAATGGTCTATCTATAATTTCGAGCGTATATTCCAGAATTTTCGGTGTAAAAACATCGACGTTTTGTGAATTAAATTACGGAGTCTACTCATTTGACCGTCTCGAAAATGAAATCACGTCTATATTTACAATATTTAATATCTATCAGTATGTTCGCGGAACGGTAAATAATAAACTTTTGAAATTTCAGGTTTTTTTTGTTGGCAACAGCTGTTAATTCGCTAATTACACTGCAGCTCCATTATAACGCGATCGCGTATCTCCATTATAACGCGGGTCTCTCGTGGATCCCAACAAAAATATTTAAAAAAATAGAGAAGAAAATGGAAAACAAAGAAAAAAAAGAAAAAAAGAGCGTCGGACGTCGTAGTCATCGTGTAATTAGTGGATTTGTGATTTCAATAAGTTTATTAAAACAACGACATTCAAAGTACATGAAATAATTATTATTAGTATGTTAGCAAATGTAATACCTTTAATCAGGTAATCATGTTAATAGGCATACAGTGCGACCCCCCTATTGCACGGAAGTCCAGCGACATACGACATTCCGTGTTGCTTATCCGAACCGTGCAATATCCGTGCCAGACGATATATGAATTCCAAATCCAGATGCGATTACACCCGACACATATTACACAGACGAGATTTGTGTGATGCTTTGTGCAAAAAACCGATACACCCAGCTGTGTGTACAGGTGTTTATTGTATGACCTCATTCAGCACGAGGCTGTAAACTGTGTGACATTTAGGCTATGTTTTGAAATGTTACTGATTGGTCAACACGCCTTTTGATGTGCCACAGAAGTCGCGAACGTGCGACTTCTTTCATCATCGCATCACGGGGCAATCATACAGTAACCCATTTCATGCTGAGGATACGCTTATGTTTGCGGACAAATATTTTCCTTCTATGCACTCAGAAGTATATGCCGCGACCACCATTTAATCCATCTCGTCGAGACGGTTCAAATGAGTGGTCACATCGTATACTTTCATTGAGAAATAACAAAAATAAAAATATTTTTTTTAATAATTTCATACCCGTAAATGTGTATTCCGGAAGGAATGGATTAAAAAAAAACTCTGAATCATACGCAGATCTGTCGCCATATATTGCCGAAAATATTTTCCGTAAATTGTGTTGAAAAGTTGACACAAAATTCAGAGTTCATGCGGAATTGTCGGTGGGATTATGCTTTCAAATTCGAATAAATTAATCTAATCAGGGTCACAGCTAGTATATCACTTTTCTTGCTATATACACAGTATAGCAGCTTCTGTGTAAGTGTGTATCGCCACGGGGAAGCCGACACACGCCCGAGGCGTTATCGATCGATGAAATGTTACAATTTAGGATTAGTCTAGTGAAGAAAACAGGCTTGTGGCGGGACGTTTCAACGGAAAATAGTGACTTGCCCGGGACTAACTTTCAGCATAGAGCCACTTGCCCGAGACCAAAACCGACTTGTCCCGGGCGTCCACTGTAGATCTAGATCTGCCTTCTGATCTGGATCTGCAGTGCTCACCATTCTATCAATGAAACATACATCATGCTTCTAACAAGCAATATAGATCATTATCAAGCTATGGGAATGTGCAATTTCATCAGGAGCTACACTGGTCACAAATATTATAAGCCCCATTTCTCCAGTTACAGCCATAAATGTTGTTCCATTGTAGAGGCGCACGTGTCCCACCTGGAACACACGGCCGAGGAGGAACTGAACCGGCTGTTACGCATCGTGGTTGACGTCGAGAATCTCTTCATGTGTGTCCACAAGGAGGAGGACGCAGAGACGAAACAAGTCTACTTCTACTTGTTCAAAGTACATTTAAAAAAAAAACCTTCTAACTGGGGAGATAATGTGTCTAACAATGTCCTGCAACTATAAAAGGGACTTACTGTTCTACTTCGGTAGATCAGCAGAACTTCCTGCCCAGTCCTCACCTTCATGAAGTGCAGTAGTGCATAAGATTAATATTAAATCAACCTTTTGATAATTGGCTAAACAACTTTCAGTTCCTTTGTTCTTGTTAAAAATCTGCTTGTCAAGCAATACCGGTACTGTATGGCAGATCTAAGTTTACTTTATTGTAAGCTTGTTATTGTATCCCCCGGACTCCGCCGGGGGATACTATGGATTTGACAGCGGGCCGCGTCCGCGTCCGCCGCAGACACTTCTTGTCCGGAGCATAACTCGAACACCCTTTGGAATATTTTCATGAAACTTCACACATGCATAGAACCACGACCCGAAGGTGTGTCGCGCACAAGAATGACAACTCTTGCATAGCTAATTTTTTAGTTATCTCCCTTTTTTGTTTCGCGCACTGATTTCGTGTCCGGAGCATAACTCGACCACCCTTTGGAATATTTTCATGAAACTTCACACATGCATAGACCACGACCCGAACGTGTCGCGCACAAGAATGACAACTCTTGCATAGCTAATTTTTTAGTTATCTCCCTTTTTTGTTTCTCGCACTGATTGACCATAACTCAACCACCCTTTGGAATATTTTTTATGAAACTTCACACATTCAATTAGACCACGAACCGAAGGTGTGTCATGCACAAGAATGACAACTCTTGCATAGCTAATTTTTTAGTTATCTCCCTTTTTTGTTTTCGTGCACTGATTTCCTGTCCGGAGCATAACTCGACCACCCTTTGGAATATTTTCATGAAACTTCACACATGCATAGACCACGACCCGGAGGTGTGTCGCGCACAAGAATGACAACTCTTGCGTAGCTAATTTTTTAGTTATCTCCCTTTTTTGTTTTGCGCACTCTACAAACTGGACAATAATGCATGAAGACCCGTTTTCTTGTGTGCTCTGTACACCTTACCTGTAGAGAGACCAATAGAGACTGGGAGAACCATTCACCTGTGCATGTGCTAGCATGTGCAAATGTCCAGTCTTGACCACTCTGACCACATATAATTTATACAGGTAAATTACTACATTGTATATTACATTTCCGTAAACTGTGTTGAAAATGTTGTGGCATTATGTGGACCTGTGCAGATATATGTAGATAAATATAGGACTATTAAAAAAAAATTCTGGGCTCCAGTAGCAAGCATTATTATTTTGAATTTTTAGCCAGGTTTTTTGAAAAAAAATCCAGGCTATTGGATTGGCGAAAGCCGGGCGGGCGGGCGGGCGGCAGCGGCGTCCACAATCAATGTTAAGTTTTCGTGTTTGAGTCCATTTCTTTGGTACTGTACCACCTAGGACCACCAAACTTTCACAGCTTCATAATCAAGGGGTGCCCACCACATATCACTATCCAACATGTTACTTTTTTTTTATTTTGACCCATTTTTTCCGCACAATCGACTTAGCCATTTTCAATGTTAACTTTTCGCGTTTTCAATGTTAAGTTTTCGTGTTTAAGTCCATTTCTTTGGTACTGTACCACCTAGGACCACCAAACTTTCACAGCTTCATAACCAAGGGGTGCCTACCACATACAACTATCCAACATGTGACCATTTTTTTTCCTTCACCTATTATTTCTACGTAATTGACTTAGCCATTTTCAACGTTAACTTTTTAACATACGTCTGGTTAAATATTTTGGTTAAAACTTTTTCGTTATACAATATCTCTGCAACTGCTTCGCCCATTACCTTGAAACTTCACATGGGTGTTTATCATCGTCCATATTTTCATTCTAACCCCCAACCGTGCAGCCCCTGTGCGCAATGTCGTCAAGGTCAAATTACTTTGAATTTATTTGTTAAAGTTTTTTTGTGTACTATATCTCTGCAACTGCTTCACCCATAACCTTGATACTTCACATTGGTGTTTATCATCATTGTCGCACCCGCTTGCGGAAAGCGCGATATCGTCGCCATTTTGGCGTCCGTCCGTACGTCCGTACGTCCGTGTGTCCGGTTAATGTTTTTTCGTTAAAGTTTTTCCATCTACTATATCTATTTTGTTAGTGTCCATGCCTCGCCCCAAGGCGCGACATGCAGGCCACGGCCATCTAGTCTACAAAAAGTGGGTATAATTATGTTATCCAAGTGTCCATGCTTGGAAAAAACCTGGCCTTCGTGGCTTTGCCTCGTTTCTTGTTAAACTTCTTTTTCCATTTTTTTTTTCAAATTCTTTTTAAATTTTTAGCCAGGTTTTTTGAAAAAAAATCCAGGCTATTGGATTGGCGAAAGCCGGGCGGCGGGCGGGCAGCGTCCACAATCAATGTTAAGTTTTCGTGTTTGAGTCCATTTCTTTGTTACTGTACCACCTAGGACCACCAAACTTTCACAGCTTCATAATCAAGGGGTGCCCACCACATATCACTATCCAACATGTTACTTTTTTTTTAACTTGACCCATTTTTTCCGCGCAGTCGACTTAGCCATTTTCAATGTTAAGTTGTCGCGTTTTCAATGTTAAGTTTTCGTGTTTAAGTCCATTTCTTTCGTACTGTACCACCTAGGACCACCAAACTTTCACAGCTTCATAACCAAGGGGTGCCTACCACATACAACTATCCAACATGTGACCATTTTTTTTACCTTCACCTATTATTTCTACGTAATTGACTTAGCCATTTTCAACGTTAACTTTTTAACGTACGTCTGGTTAAATTTTTTGGTTAAAACTTTTTCGTTATACTATATCTCTGCAACTGCTTCACCCATTACCTTGAAACTTCACATGGGCGTTTATCATCGTCCATATTTTCATTCTAACCCCAACCGTGCGGCCCCTGTGCGCAATGTCAAGGTCAAGTTACTTTGAATTTATTTGTTAAAGTTTTTTCGTGTACTATATCTCTGCAACTGCTTCACCCATTACCTTCATACTTCACATGGGTGTTTATCATCATTGTCGCACCCTCTTGCGGAAAGCGCGATATCGTCGGCATTTTCGCATACGTCCGTCCGTACGTCCGTTCGGGCACACATTAGGGTACTTATGTGGCTAGCCCCACAGGGTTATGGACTTGGTAAAGGATAGGGTTGGTTACAATTAGCCACCTAAAAAATTTATGTGGCTAATATTTAACATGTGATAAGCCACATAAGTATAGTAATGTAAGAACGTCCGTCCGTCCGTCCGTACGTACGTCCGTGTGTCCAGTTAAAGTTTTTTCGTTAAAGTTTTTCCATCTACCATATCTATTTTTTTAGTGTCCATGCCTCGCCCCAAGGCGCGACATGCAGGCCACGGCCATCTAGTCTACAAAAATTGGGTATAATTATGTTATCCAAGTGTCCATGCTTGGAAAAAACCTGGCCTTCGTGGCTTTGCCTCGTTTCTTGTTTTTTTCAAATTCTTTTTTTATTTTTGTCTAGTAACATAAGGTCGTAAGTGCTATATACAGACTATTATCATATAATAAAACAATTATTGACTAGTGAGCAATAGAATATAATCTGATATTCCATGGCTCAACTAGTCAATAATTGTATAATATGTTCGGGCCAGTGAAAATTGCTTTCGGGCCCAGGCTCGAGGTCATGGCGGGACAAGGCGGGACAAGGCGAGGCATTTGATTCCGCGGAATTCTTGTTTACTTATCTCCCTTTGTTGGTTCATGCTCTGATTTCGTATCCAGAGCATAACTCGAACACCCTATGGAATATTTTTATGCCCCACCATGATTGTGGAGGGGGCATTTAGTGTTACCCTTGTCCGTCCGTCCGTCCGCACACACAAATGGGTACTTGTTGTAAGCGTACGGGGATCTTATTGGGTAGGGTTAGGATAGTGTTGGGTACTCTTGTTTGGTATTTTTATACAGTAAAAACCCAACAAGTATTCATTCGTAGGAACGTGCGTCCCGTCCGTCCGTCACAAAACTTTAACACTCGGGTAAATGTCTCATAATTTTTTCATCCTTCGACCGATCTGCTTCATATTTCATATACACATTGCTCTGATGGTTCACTACCGCCCTGTGCCAAATCCACGTTCGTCCTGCCCCCACCAAGCCCAGGGTCAAGGTCACATACTTGGTGCTTCAAAAACTTTAACGCTCGGGTTAATATCTTATAATTTCTGTTTTCTTTCACGGATCAGCTTCATATTTCATATACACATTGCTCTAATGGTCCTCTACCGCCCTGTGCCAAATCCACATTCGTCCTGCCCCCGCCAAGCCCAGGGTCAAGGTTACATACTTACTTAGTGCTTCAAAAACTTTAACGCTCGGGTAAATATCTTATAATTTCTGTTTTCTTTCACGGATCAGCTTCATATTTCATATACGCATTGCACTAATGGTCCTCTACCGCCCTGTGCCAAATCCACGTTCATCCTGCCCCCGCCAAGCCCAGGGTCAAGGTCACATACTTAGTGCTTCAAAAACTTTAGCGCTTGGGTAAATATCTTATACTTTCTGTTTTCTTTCATGGATCATCTTCATATTTCATATACGCATTGCTCTAATGGTCCTCTACCGCCCTGTGCCAAATCCACGTTTGTCCTGCCCCGCCAATCCCAGGGTCAAGGTCACATACTTGGTGCTTCAAAAACTTTAACGCTCAGGTAAATATCTTATAAGATTTCTTTCCATTCACGGATCAACTTCATATTTCATATACGCGTTTCTCTAATGGTCCTCTACCGCCCTGTGCCAAATCCACGTTCGTCCTGCCCCCGCCAAGCCCAGGGTCAAGGTCACATACTTAGTGCTTCAAAAACTTTAACGCTCGGGTAAATATCTTATAATTTCTGTTTTCTTTCATGGATCATCTTCATATTTCATATACGCATTGCTCTAATGGTCCTCTACCGCCCTGTGCCAAATCCACGTTCATCCTGCCCCGCCAATCCCAGGGTCAAGGTCACATACTTGGTGCTTCAAAAACTTTAACGCTCAGGTAAATATCTTATTATTTTTCTTTCCATTCACGGATCAACTTCATATTTCATATACGCGTTGCTCTAATGGTCCTCTACCGCCCTGTGCCAAACCACGTTCGTCCTGCCCCCGCCAAGCCCAGGGTCAAGGTCACATACTTAGTGCTTCAAAAACTTTAACGCTCGGGTAAATATCTTATAATTTCTGTTTTCTTTCATGGATCATCTTCATATTTCATATACGCATTTCTCTAATGGTCCTCTACCGCCCTGTGCCAAATCCACGTTCGTCCTACACCCGCCAATCCCATGGTCAAGGTCACATACTTGGTGCTTCAAAAACTTTAATGCTCAGGTAAATATCTTATAATTTTTCTTTCCATTCACGGATCATCCATTCCATTCATGGATCATCTTCATATTTCATATACGCATTGCTCTAATGGTCCTCTACCGCCCTGTGCCAAATCCACGTTCATCCTGCCCCGCCAATCCCAGGGTCAAGGTATTTTTCTTTCCATTCACGGATCAACTTCATTTTTCATATACGTGTTGCTCTAATGGTCCTCTACTGCCCTGTGCAAAATCCACGTTCGTCCCGCCCCCGCCAAGCCCAGGGTTAACATCACATACTTAGTGCTTCAAAAACTTTAACGCTCAGGTAAATATCTTATAATTTCTGTTTCCTTTCACGGATCAGCTTCATATTTCATATATGCATTGCTCTAATGGTCTTCTACCGCCCTGTGCCAAATCCACGTTCGTCCTGCCCCGCCAAGCCCAGGGTCAAGGTCACATACCGGTACTTGGTGCTTCAAAAACTTTAACGCTCAGGTAAAAGAAAATTTTGACTTGGAATTTGGCCTCATTTATTATCAAAGCGATATGTGGGACATCCGTGTTCTATGAACACATGTTCTAGTTTATTAGACTTCACACATGCATAGAAGACGACCCAAAGGTGTGTCGCACGTAAGAATGACAACTCTTGCGTCGTTAATTTCTTAGTTATCTCCCTTTGTTGTTTCGTGCACTGATTTCGTGTCCGGAGCATAACTCGAACACCCTTTGGAATATTTTCATGAAACTTCACACATGCATAGACCACGACCCTAAAGGTGTGTCACGCAAGAATGACAACTCTTGCATCACTAATTTTTTAGTTATCTCCCTTTGTTTTTCCGTCACTGATTTTGTCTCCGGAGCATAACTCGAACACCCTTTTTTCAAACTACTTGTGTATCTGGGGAGGGGGATACACATGTGCTTGTCGACAAGCGTTCATTTCTAGTTTGAATACATTTTCATAGATGTCCAAAATCATAAACATGTACCCTAGTGCCGTTTTGTTGCAGCTGTTGAGGAAATGTATCCTGAACATGAACACACCCACCATCGAGGGTCCCCTCGGTAACCCGCCATTCGAGAAGCCTAGTATAGCAAAGGTGGGTGGCCACACTACAAATACCGTAATAACCCTAAATATTCAGAGACAATTTATTTTCTGGGAAATGCACATTAATCTGTTGTTTCTCACAGCAAAGAATATCCAAATATGTACGGTTATAATTGTTGTACTTGTTTATCGCAATAACAATGTATTTGGATATAATTTGTTTTATAGGGGTTTCCCAAAACAAATGGTGTCCGAATCTTTAGGGTTATTACTGTAGATGTCTATGAATTAGATGCTATTTCAGAAAATATACATACATGTGTGTAATTGTGTAATAATTCCACAAGTTTTAATAATTAAATTATCATAATGTTTCAAATATTCAAAGAAAAATATGGATGTATCACCAATGTTCAAAATTATGCAGTTACCTTCCTTGTTGACTTTTACACATTTTCGCCATTTTGACATTTTAACTTAAGATTGCATGCTAACTACTGGGGCTAAACCACACTCCATTCCCTGTCCATGCAGGGTGTGACGAACTTTGTGCTGTACAAGTTTGGCCACCTGGCCCAGCGGGAGTGGCAGACGATGTACGACCTGGCCAAGATGTTCCTGCACTGCCTCAACCATTGGAAGTTGGAGACTCCCACCAGTCGCCAGCAGCACACCGGGTCTGATGACATTGCCACGTATAAAGTCAACTACACACGGTAACACGGCCCTACTTTCTCAATGTACTCCAGGTCTGATGACATCACCACATATAAAGTCAACTACACACGGTAACACGGCCCTACTTTCTCAATGTACTCCAGGTCTGATGACATCACCACATATAAAGTCACCTACACACGGTAACACGGCCCTACTTTCTCAATGTACTCCAGGTCTGATGACATCGCCACATATAAAGTCACCTACACACGGTAACACAGCCCTACTTTCTCAATGTACTCTGGGTCTGATGACCTCGCCACATATAAAGTCAACTACGGTAACACAACCCTACTTTCTCAATGTACTCCAGGTCTGATGACATCACCACATATAGTCACCTACCACACTGGTAAACCCACGGCCCAATACTTTCTCAATGTACTCCGGGCCTGATGACATCACCACATATAAAGTGAACTACACAAGGTAACACGACCCTACTTTCTCAATGTAATCCAGGTCTGATGACATCACCACATATAAAGTCACCTACACAAGGTAACACGACCCTACTTTCTCAATGTAACCAGGGTCTAAATGACACAACCACATAAAAAGGCACCTACACCAAGGTAACACGACACTACTTTTCCTCAATGTACTCCAGGGTCTAATGACATCACCACATATAAAGTCAACTACACACGTAAACAACGACCCACTTTCTCAATTTCTCCGGGTCTGATGACATCACCACATATAAATTTTTCAACTACACACGGTAACACGCCCTACTTTCTCAATGTACCTTTCCGTGTCTGATGACATCCACCACATATAAAGTCACCTACACACGTTAACACGACCCTACTTTTTCCAATGTACTCCGGGTCTGATGACATCACCACAATAAACCCGACCACTACACAGAAGTACGAACACTCATCTCAGTAACACCGGGACTGAAATGACATCCCACAATTAAAGTCACTACCACAGCGGTAACCAACCAGCCCACTTTCTCAATGTACAACCGTGGTCTGATGACATCACCACATATAAAGTCACCTACACACGTAACACGCCCAACTTTCTCAATGTACACCGGGTCCTGATGACAACACCCCATAAATAAAGTCACCTACACACGGTAACACACCCACAATTTTTTTTATAATGTTTTCTCAATGTTACCTCGGGTCAGATACATCACCACATATATCAACCTACACACAAACAGGCCCTACTTTCTCAAATGTACTCCGGGTCTGAAGACATCACCACATTAAAACACCTACACACGGTAACACGACCCCAACTTTACCCCTCATGTACTCCCACCCTCTATAAAACATACACACAGGTAACTCGAACACCCACACGGCGACCCTACTTTCTCAATTGTACTCCGGGTCTAATGGACATCAACCACATATAAAGTCACCTTACGACACGGTAACTAGACACCCTACTTTCTCAATGTACTCCAGGTCTGATTGACAATCACCTACATATAAAGTCAACTACACACGGTAAACACGACCGCGACATTCCTCAATGTTACTCCGGGTCTGATGACAACCCCCATATCAAGTTCAACGTACACACGGTAACAAGCCCCTACTTTTCTCAATGTACTCCTGTCTGATGACATCATCACACACCTATAAAGTCACCTACACACGTTAACAGACCCTACTTTCTCAATGTACTGACCGGTCTGAATTTGACATCACCACAAGTAAAGTCACCTACACAAGTTAACACGACCCTACTTTCACAATGTACTACTTCCGGTCGATGACATCGCCACATGTAAATCACCTACACACGGTAACACAGCCTACTTTTCTCAATGTACAACAAACCGGTCTGAATTGACATCACCACATGTAAGTCACCTACACAAACAACGGTGAAACACAGCTCAAAAGCCGCTACTTTCTCAATGTACAAACCGGGTCTGATGACATCACCACATATAAAGTCACCTACAACAAAGGTAAACACACCCTACATTCTCAATGTACTCCGGGTCTGATGACATCACCACATATAAAAGTCCAACTACAACACGGTAACACGGCCCTACTTTCCTCAATGAACTCACGGGTCTGATGACATCACCACATATAAAGTCACCAACCCACGAGGTAACAACGACCCTACTTTCTCATTACTCCCGGTCTGATAACATCACCACAAGTAAAGTCACCTACTACATGGTAACACGACCCTACTTTATCAATGTTATCCCGGGTCTGATGGAAACATTCAACCTCATATTAAAGTCAACTACACCACGGTAACCACGGTGGGGGGACCCTACTTTCTCAATGTTACACCGGGGTCTGATGACATCACCACATATTTAAAGTCACCTAACACCTCAAGCGTAACACGACCCTACCTGTTCTCAATGTTACTCCCGGGTCTGATAAATCAATCCACCACAAGGTAAATTCACCTACACAATGGTTACCACGACCCTACTTTCCTCATTGTACTCCGGGTCTGATGACATCGTCCAGACATGTTAAAAGTCACCTACACACGGTAACACAGCCCTACTTTCTCGATGTAACCAACACGGGTCTGATGACCATCACCACATGTAAAAGTCAACCTACACGGTAACACAAGAGTCCCTACTTTCTCAATGTACACCGTCTGCAATGACATCACCCACATGAATAACCCTAATACCCCTAAACCCATCACCACATAAAAAGTCAACTACACACGGTAACACAGACCCTACTTTCTCATGTACTCTGTCTGGAATGACGAATCACCACATATAAAGTCAAACTACACACGGTAAAACGACCCTACTTTCTCAATGTACTCCACCGGGTCTGATGACATCGCACACATAAAGTCCAACCTACACAACGGTAAACAACACTACCCTACTTTCTCAATGTACGGGTTCTCTGATGACATCGCCACACATAAAGTCAACTACACACGTAAAACACGGCCCTACTTTCCTCAATGTACTCCAGGTCTGATGACATCGCCACATATAAGATCAACTCACACGGTAACAACGACCCTACTTTCTCTCAATGTACTCGGGTCTGATTGACATCACCACAAATAAAGTCTTACCTAACACACCGTACACTGGGCTACATTTCTCAATCGGGTAAATCAGGTCGTGACATCCACTACAATAATAAAGTCACTACAACACCAACAACACGGTAACCCACAATTGCCATGACATTCCCTCATGGTACCCACACCGGGTCTAATGACATCAACCCACATGGGGTAAAGTCAAACACCTACAACGGTAACACAGCCCTACTTTCCTACTCAATGTACACCGGGTACTGATGACATCACCATCATGTAAAGTCAACCTACACACCTAACACAGCCCCTACTTTTTCTCAATGTAACTCAGTCTGTGACATCCCAACAAATAAAGTCACCTACAACACGGTACACAGGGCCCTACTTTCTCAATGTAACACCGGTCTGATAAATCACCACATGTAAAAGTCACCTACACACGTAACACGACCCTACTTTCTCAATACACCGGGTTCTGATGGACATCACCAGGTCTGTAAAGTCAACCTACACACGGTAACACAGCCCTACTTTCTCAAATTTGTACAACACGGGCTGATGAACATCACCACAGTAAAGTCACCTAACAACGCCCTAAACACCAGGCCCCACGTTTCTCATGTACACGGGTCTTGATGACATAAACGACCACAATGTAAAGGGTCACCTACACAAAGGGTAACAACAGCCCTACTTTTCTCAATGTTACCTCAGGTTCTGATGACACACCACATATAAAGTCACCTAAAACAACACGTAAACAACAGGGTCCCTACTTTCTCATGTACACCGGGTTCTCGAATTTGACAATCACCACATGTAAAAGTCACCTACACACGGTAACACAGCCCTACTTTCATCAATGTACTCAGGGTTCCTGTGGACACACCACATATAAAGTCCACCTACACCACGGGAAACACAGCTCTACTTTCTACATGTAACCTACCCCCCGGGTCAGATGCAAATCACGCCCACAATGTATATCACGTAAACACACGGTAAACCACGCCCTACTTTCTCAATGTACTATCTCCCTCCGGGGTCTGATGACTCACCACATGTAGTCAACTACACAGGTAACACGACCCTACTTTCACAATGTACAAACCGTCTGATGGGACATCACACATGTAAAGTCCCTACACTACGGTAACACTTTTAGCAAACTCGGTCCCACTTTTGTACACCCGGGTCTGATGACATCACCACATATAAATGTCACCTAACACACGTAACACGACCCTACTTTCTCAATGTACTTCCGGCCGAATGACATCACCACATATAAAGTCAACTACACACGGTAACACGCCCTACTTTCTCAATGTACTTCCCGGGTCTATTGACATCACCACAATATAAAATCACCTACACACGGTAACAACGACCCTACTCTTCTCAATGTACTCCCGGTCTGATGACATCACCACAAGTAAAGTCACCTACACATGGTAACACGACCCTACTTTCTCAATGTACTCTGGGTCTGATGACATCGCCACATGTAAAGTCACCTACATCACACGGTAACAGACAACAGACCTACTTTCCTCGATTTACACAAAAAAAAATCCGTGTTCAGATGACATCACCACATGTAAAGTCACCTACACACGGTAACACAGCCCTACTTTCTCAATGTACACCGGGTCTGATGACATCACCACATGAACCCTAACCCTAACCCATCACCACATATAAAGTCAACTACACACGGTAACACGACCCTACTTTCTCAATGTACTCCGGGTCTGATGACATCGCCACATATAAAGTCAACTACACACAGGTAACCCCGACCCTAACTTTCTCAATGTACTCCCGGTCTGTATGACATCTGCCACACCATAAAGTCAACTACACACGGTAACACGACCCTACTTTCTCAATGTACTCCGGGTCTGATGACATCGCCACACATAAAGTCAACTACACACGGTAACACGACCCTACTTTCTCAATGTACTCCGGGTCTGATGACATCGCCACATATAAAGTCAACTACACACGGTAACACGACCCTACTTTCTCAATGTACTCCGGGTCTGATGACATCACCACATATAAAGTCACCTACACACGGTAACACGGCCCTACTTTCTCAATGTACTCCAGGTCTGATGACATCACCACATATAAAGTACACCTACACACGGTAAACACAGCCCTACTTTCTCAAATGTACACTCGGTCTATGACATAACCACAATGTTAAAGTCACCTACACACGGTAACACAGCCCTACTTACTACTTTCTCAATGTAGCACGTGTTTCCTGAATGACATCACCACATGTATAGTCACCTACAAACACACAACGGTAACACAGCCCATACTTTCTCATGTACTCTCCAGTCTGTTTGACATCACCACATATAAAGTCACCTAACAACACGGTAACACAGCCCCTACTTTCTCAATGTACAACACCTACCGGTCTGATGACATCACCACATGTTAAGTCAACCTACTACACGGTAACACTACCCTACTTTCTCATGTACTCGGGTCTGATGACATCACCAACATGGTAAAGTCACCGACACACCCGGTAACACGGCCCTACTTTCTCAATGTAACTACCGGTCTCAAGACATCACCCACCATGTAGGTCACTACACCATGGAACTAACGACCTACTTTCCAATGTACACCGTCCTGATGACATCACCACATGTAAAGTCACCTACACAACGTTAACACAGCCCTTACTTTCTCATGGGTAACACCCGGGTCTGAATGGACCCTCACCACATATAAAGTTCAACTACACAACGGTAACACGACCCTACTTTCTCAAATGTACCCGGGTCCTGATGACATCACCAACATATAAAGTCAACCCCTACACACGGTAACACGGCCCTAACTTTCTCAATTTAACTCCTGGTCTGATGACATCCCATCACCAATTCCACAAATAAAGTCAACTACACAAAGCGGTAAACACGACCCTGCTTTCTCAATGTAACTCCGGGTCTGATGACATCACCCACAAGTAAACGTCACCTACACATGGTAACACGACCCTAACTTTCTCAATTTACTCCGGGTCGGAAGACATCACCATATATAAATCACCTACACACCCCGGTAACACGACCCTGCTTTTCTCAATGTAACTCGGGTCTGATGACATCGACACCAAGTAAAGGTCACCTACACATGGTAACACACCCTACTTTCTCATGTACGCTCCGGGTCCTGAATGACATCTTGCCACATGTAAAGTCACCTACACACGGTAACACAGCCCTACTTTCTCGATGTACACCGGGTCTGATGACATCACCACATGTAAAGTCACCTACACACGGTAACACAGCCCTACTTTCTCAATGTACACCGGGTCTGATGACATCACCACATGAACCCTAACCCTACATCACCACATAAAGTAAATTGTCACCTACACACGGTAACACAGGCCCGACTACTTTAACTCAATGTACTACCGTCTGATGACATCGCCACACATAAAGTCAACTACCCAACCCAACCCGGTAAAACACCCGACCCCTTTCTTTCTCCAATTGTACTCCCCGGTTCTATGAACATCGCCACATATAAAGTCAACTACACACGGTAACACGACCCTACTTTCTCAATGTACTCCGGGTCTGATGACATCGCCACATATAAAGTCAACTACACACGGTAACACGACCCTACTTTCTCAATGTACTCCAGGTCTGATGACATCGCCACACATATGAAAGTCAACTACACACGGTAAAAGAACAACGACCCTACCTTCTTTAACTCCCCAATGTGACTAAACCGGGTCAATGATGTTGACATCGCCACACATAAATTGTCAACTACATCACCACAGTAACACGGCCCTACTTGTTTCTCAATGTTACTCACTCCAGTCTGATGACATCCACCACATATAAAGTCAACTACACACGGTAACACGACCCATCCACCACAAATTTCCTCAATGTACTCCGGGTCTGATGACATCACCACATTAAAGTCACCTACACACGGTACACCCTACTTTTCTCAATGTACACGGGCCGACTTCCCAAATGTACTTCACCGTCTGATGACATCACCACATATAAAGTCACCTACACACGGTAACACAGCCCTACTTTCTCAATGTACACCGGGTCTGATGACATCACCACATGTAAAGTCACCTACACACGGTAACACAGCCCTACTTTCTCAATGTACTCCAGTGTCTGAAGACATCACCACATAAAAGTAAATCACCTACACACGGTAACACAACAAGCCTCCCTACTCTCACTTTTCTCTAATGTACCCGGGTCAGTTCTGTTGGACCATCAACCACATCACCAACATGTAAAGTCACCTACACACGGTAACACAGCCCTACTTTCTCAATGTACACCGGGTCTGATGACATCACCACATGTAAAGTCACCTACACACGGTAACACAGCCCTACTTTCTCAATGTACACCGGGTCTGATGACATCACCACATGTAAAGTCACCTACACACGGTAACACGACCCTACTTTCTCAATGTACTCCGGGTCTGATGACATCGACACACATGTAGTCACCCTACACATGGGTAACACTGACTACTTTCTCAAGGTACACTGGTCTGATGACATCACCACATATAAAGTAAATCACACACTACGAACCCTACAGCCTACTTTCTCAATGTACACCGGGTCTGGATGACATCACCACATATAAAGTCAACTACACACGGTAACACGACCCTACTTTCTCAATGTACTCCGGGTCTGATGACATCACCACATATAAAGTCACCTACACACGGTAACACAGCCCTACTTTCTCAATGTACACCGGGTCTGATGACATCACCACATGTAAAGTCACCTACACACGGTAACACAGCCCTACTTTCTCAATGTACACCGGGTCTGATGACATCACCACATGTAAAGTCACCTACACACGGTAACACGACCCTACTTTCTCAATGTACACCGGGTCTGATGACATCACCACATGTAAAGTCACCTAAAGCAATCACGGTACACACGGTAACCTCGAACATGCTCAACCTACACCAATGTACTTTCCGGGTCTGATGACATCACCACATGTAAAGTCAACCTACAAAGTAACACACCCTACTTTCTCAATGTACTCCAGGGTCTTTGACATCACCAACATATAAAGTCCACCTACACACGGTAACACGCCCTACTTTTCTCAATTTACTCCGGTCTGATGACATCACCCACATGTAAAGTCCCCCACACACCGGTAACACACCCTACCTTTCTAATGTACTCCGGGTCCTGACACAGCCCAAATAAAGTCACTTTCTACACACGGTAATCACAGCCCTACTTTCCTCAATGTACGCGTCTGATGACATCACCACATGTAAATAGTCACCTACAGGCACGGTAACTACAGCCCTACTTTTGGCTCATGTACACACCGGGTCTGATGACATCACCCCAACATGAACCCTAAACCCTGAACCCATCAACCAAAATAAAGTCAACTACACACGGTAAACACACCCTACTTTCTCATGTACATTTCCGGTCTGATGACATCACCACATAATAAAGTCACTACACACGTAACACGCCCTACTTTCTCAATGTACTCCGGGTCTGATGACATCATCCACATGCCACACCTAAGTCACTGACACCACAAGAAAGGTCCAACCTACAACAGTTAACACGACCCTACTTTCTCAATGTACTCCGGGTCGATGACATCGCCACATATAAAGACAACCTACACACGGTAACTCAGCCCTACCTTTCACGATGTACACCGGTCTGATTGACATCACCACAATGTAAAGTCAACCTACACAAACAACGGAAACACCAGGGCCCTACTTTCTCAAGACACACGGGTCTGAATGACATCCACCACATGTAAAATATCAACCTACACATAACACGGTAACACACAGCCCTACTTTTCTCAATGTACACCCGGTCTGATGACATCACCACATAACCCTAACCCGAAGACCCATCACCACATAAAAGTCCAACTACAACACGGTAAACAACGGACCCTACTTTTCTCCAATGAACTCCGTTCTTTTGAAGACATCGCCACATAATAAAGTTCAACTACACACGTAACCACGGAAACCCTACTTTCTCAATGTACTCCGGTCTGATACATCGCCACCACATAAAGTTCAACTACACAAACGATACCAAAGAACATTACACCACGACTACCTACTATATGTACACCCTAACACTAACAAACTTTCTCCCATTACTTCCGGTCTATTTGACATCGCCACACATAAAGTCAACTACACACGGTAACCACGGCCCTCCTGTTTCTCACATGTACTCCAGGTCTGATACAGCGCCACATATAAAAGAAAGTCAACATAACACAACGGGAACAACGAACCCTACTTTCTGATGGTTAACTCCAGGTCTGATGACCAATCGCCACATATTAAAGACAACTACACAACGGTAACACGACCCTACTTTCCTTCCAATGTACTCCGGGTCTGATGACATCACCACAACAAATAAAAGTCACCTAACACCCACGGTAACAAACGGCCCTATTCTTTCTCAGTACTCCAGGTCTGTTTACCAATCACCACATATAAAGTCACCTACACACGGGTAACAAGCCCTACTTTCTCCAATTGGTTACACCCGGGGTCTGATGACATTCACCACATGTAACAGCACCTCCACACGGTAACACAAGCCCTTACTTTCTCTATGTACTCCAGGTCTGTTACATCACCAATATAAAAGTCCACCTAACACGGTTAACACAGCCCTACTTTCTTCTCAATGTTAACTCCGGGTTCCTGTTGGACATTCCAACCCATGTAAAGTCACCGGACAACCGGTTAACCACGGCCCTACTTTCTCAATTGTACTTCCGGGTCTGATGACATCACCACATGAAGTCACCTACACAATGGTAACACGACCCGACTTTCCAAATACACCGGGGCTGATGACAAAACCACCAATGAAAAGGTCACCTACACATGGTAACACGCCCTACTTTCTCAAAGGTACACCGGGTGTCTGAATGAAACATCCACAAAACACATAAATTTTTCAAGGCATACACCAACATAACCACGAAAACCATACTTCTTCCATCAATGTTCTCCGGGTCTGATGACCATCAGCCCAACCCATAATTTAAAAAGTAACCTACACAACGGTAACAACGGCCCTACTTTTCCTCAATGTACGTGTCCGGTATGAAAGGACATCACCAACATAAACAAGACCACCTCCAACATGGGTGTAACAACGACCCACTAAATTCTCAATGTACTTTGCCGTAGGGTCTTATGACATCCCACAACAGAAATCCAACCTACAACATGGTAACCACGCCTACTTTCTAAATGTTCTCCGTGTCTGATTGACCAATCACCACATGTAAACGTGCACCTCCACACGCACGGTAACACAGGCCCGACCCTATTTCTCAATGTAACCTCGGGACCTTGATGCCATCACCACATGAAAAGTCCCCTACACAACGGTAAACACGGCCCAATTTATTTTCAAATGTACACCGGGTTCTGATGGAAACAACCACCACAATAAAAAGTCACCTACCACGGTAAGACCAAAGCCCTACTTTCACAATGTTACACCGGGTCTTGATGACATCACCACATGAAAACCCTAACCCTTAACCCATCACCACATATAAAGTCCAAGGCTTACACCCACGGTAAACACCACCAGGCCCAACCCTATTCTCAATGTACTCCGGTTTGTTGACAAGCACCACATATAAAGTCAACCAACACAAGGTAACACACCCTACTTTCTCAATGTAACCGGGGTTTGACGACATCACCACAACAAAATCCAACAACACCAACGGTAAACCGACCCTACTTTCTCAAATGTACACCGGGTCTGATGATCACCACACATAAAAGGTCAACCTAACACACCGGTAACCAGGCCCTACTTTCTCAATGTACCACCGGGTCTGATGACATCCCCACATATTAAAGACAACCTACACACGTTAACAAACGCCCCTTACTTTCTCAATGTACACCGGGACTTGATGACATCCACATAATAAAGTCCAACCTACACAGGGTTAAACACACCCTATTTCCTCAATGTACCCGGGTCTTGATTAGAAAGCAATACCACATAACAAACGGATATTTAAATCAATACCCACCGGTAACATCGAAAGCCTAACACTCAAAGTACTTTCCATGTCTGATGACATCGACCACATATAAAGTCACCTCACACGGATACACAGCCCTACCCTTTCTTTCTCAATGTACACCGGGTCTGTATGACATCACCACATGTAAAATCAGGCTACACACGGTAACAAACAGTCCCTACTTTCAAACAATGTACTCCAGGGTCTGTTTGACATCACCACAATATAAAGTCACCTAAACACACGGTAACACAGCTCTACTTTCTCATGTATTTCGTCCGGGTCTATGATGACATAAACACCACATAAAGTCACCCGACACACGGAACACGGTCCTACTTTCTCAATGTACTCCCGGGCCGATGACATCACCGACATGTAGTCACCTACACATGGTAACAACGACCCTACTTTCTCAATGTACACCGGGTCTGATGACATCACTACATGGAAAGGTCACCTACACATGGTTAAACAAACACGCAACTACTTTCTCATGTACTCCGGGTCTGATGACATCGCCCACATGTAAAGTTGTCACCTACACACGGTAACACGGCCCTATATTTTCTCAAATGTCACACGGGTCTGATAGACATCACCACTAAAGTAAATCACCTACACACGTAACACAGCCCTGACTTTCTCACCTGTACACCGGGTCAGATGACATCACCACATGTAAAGTCACCTACACACGGTAACACAGCCTACTTCTCAATGACACCCGGGTCTATGACATCACCACATATAAAGTACACTAACACACGTAACACCGGGCGGACTACTTTCTCAATGTACTCCAGGTCTGATGACATCACCACATATAAAGTCAACTACACACGGTAACACGGCCCTACTTTCTCGATGTACACCGGGTCTAATGACATCACCACGTGATATACAGTCAAACTTGCACAAGCGACCACGTGCATTAAGCGACTTTTGTCTTAAGCGAGCACTTTCAATTCCCCCCCGACCATTTGGCCTATATAATGACAGTGTATTAAACGACTAACCCCGGTCACTTATTTTGTAAACAAAAGCAATTTTAGTTTGTATTAAACGACCATTAATGGACGGGATGTCACTTTCTCCAGGTGAAATTAGCCTCAAGTGTGTGACAAACAAAGGAAACAAATCCCCTGTCACTGTCAAAGTGTGAATGTTTCATTGTTTATGATTGTTGACCTGAAACCACGTTCTAAATCAAGTTCAGGTTCGTATAGTTGAACTATAGTAGATGCATTGCGCATGTCTATTAGAGAATTTCCATGTAAATTTCCCGCTCTCTAGAACTTTTTACCTATTCGCCGCCATCTTGAAACTGGAGGAACAAGCGTCTTTTGGCTAGTCGAACTTTAGTAGATGTATGACGTCACTGGTCGAACCAGTCTGCGTTCACGGTTGTTTAGTTGAACTATAGTTCAACTATAGTAACCATAGTTTAAGCTCGAACTCGCTCTTAGTGATTACTAAAGGGAATTAACTCGCAATAACATTCAAATTCTTTCATCTATTTTTAGCTCACCTGAGCGAAGCTCATGTGAGCTATTGTTACCGCAATGTGTCCGTCGTCCGTCTTCTCCTCGGTAACCTTTGGGTCTATAGTCACCAAACTTCATGGTCATGGTCCTTAGGTAGGCGGATTACAAAATTGTTAAAATGACGTCATTACATAATCCAAGATGGCCGCCGTCTAAAAATAGCACAAATTCTTAAAAAATCTTCTTCTCTAGAACCGCCAACCGGATTTCGACAAAACTTGGTAGGAATGATTGATGTACATTGCTCTTTCAAAGTTGTTAAAATGGTGACACCCGGGTCAAAAATGGGCGTGGCCCGTGGGGTCAAATTGGGGTCAAATTTTATTTTTGACCGTATATGGTCATGTCATATATCAAATCGAAGGTATCAATGAGGCGATCACTCGGATTGTTATGTCATCCAAGATGGCCGCCGAAATGTCAAATGGTCGTTCTTTTATTAGAGATTTCAAAATTCTTCTTCACATGAACCGCTTGGCCCATAGTAGCCAAACTTAAAAGTTATGGTCCATGGGTGAAGCCTTTTCAGATTTGTTAAAATGGAGGTCATCGCTTATCCAAGATGGCTGCCATCTAAAAATAGCATAAATTCTCAAAAAATCTTCTTCTCATGAACAGCTAGCTGGATTTCGACGAAACTTGGTAGGAATGATCGATGTACAATGCTCTTTCAAAGTTGTTCAAATGGTGACCCCGGGGTTAAAAATGGGCGTGGCCCGTGGGGTCAAATTTTATTTTTGACCAAATATGGTCATGTTATATATCAAATCGAAGGTATCAATGAGGCGATCTCTCTGGTACATTTTTTGTCGAAATCGGATTGTTATGTCATCCAAGATGGCCGCCGAAATGTCAAAAGGTTGTTCTTTTATTAGAGATTTCAAAATTCTTCTTCACATGAACCGCTTGGCCCATGGTAGCCAAACTTAAAAGTTATGGTCCATGGGTGAAGCCTTTTCAGATTTGTTAAAATGGAGGTCATCGCTAATCCAAGATGGCTGCCGTCTAAAAATAGCATAAATTCTTAAAAAATCTTCTTCTCATGAACCGCTGGCTGGATTTCGACTAAACTTGGTAGGAATGATCGATTTACTATGCTCTTTCAAGGTTGTGAAAATGGTGACCCCGGGGTCAAAAATGGGCATGGCCCGTGGGGTCAAATTGGGGTCAAATTTTATTTTTGACCGAATATGCTCATGCCATATATCAAATTGAAGGTATCGATGAGGCGATTGCTCTGGTGCAATATTTGTCGGAATCGGATGATTATGTCATCCATGATGGCCACCAAAAGGTCCATTTATTCAAGATTTTGAACGTCTTTTTCTCATGAACCACATGGCCGATGCTGGCCAAACTTCATAGGAAGTCAAGTTCTTTGGGTGAAGCATTTTCAGATTTGGTAAAATGACAGTCATCGCTTAATCCAAGATGACCGCCATCTAAAAATAGCACAATTTTTTTAAAACACATGAACTCAATGTCGCATTCTCCTCTGGTGTTCATGGAGTCAGGTGAGCGAATTAGGGCCATCATGGCCCTCTTGTTTTGTTTTCGCTCACTGATTTCCTGTCCGGAGCATAACTCGACCACCCTTTGGAATATGTTCATGAAACTTCACACATGCATAGACCACGACCCGGAGGTGTGTCGCGCACAAGAATGACAACTCTTGCGTAGCTAATTTTTTAGTTATCTCCCTTTTTTGTTTTGCGCACTACAAACTGGACAATAATGCATGAAGACCCGTTTTCTCGTCTGCTCTGTACACCTTTTCTTGTGTGCTCTGTACACCTTACCTGTAGAGAGAACAATAGAGACTGGGAGAACCATGTGCTAGCATGGGCTAGCATGTGCAAATGTCCAGTGCTTGACCACTGTTGACCACAGGTAATTTATACAGGTAAATTACTACATTGGATATTACATTTCCGTAAACTGTGTTGAAAATATTGTGGCATTATGTGGACCTGTGCAGATATATGTAGATAAATATAGGACTATTAAAAAAAAATTCTGGGCTCCAGTAGCAAGCATTATTATTTTTAATTTTTAAACTTTTTTTTTCCATTTTTTTTGGTCATTTTTTTTTTCTTCAGATTCTTTTTCAATTTTTGTCTAGTAGCATAAGGTCGCAAGTGCTATATACAGACTATTATCATATAATAAAACAATTATTGACTAGTGAGCCATAGAATATAATCTGATATTCTATGGCTCACTAGTCAATAATTGTATAATATGTTCGGGCCAGTGAAAATTGCTTTCGGGCCCAGGCTCGAGGTCAAGGCGGGACAAGCGAGGCATCTGATTCCGCGGAATTCTTGTTTACTTATCTCCCTTTGTTGTTTTGTGCTCTGATTTTGTATCCAGAGCATAAATCGAACACCCTTTGGAATATTTTTTATGCCCCACCACGATAGTGGAGGGGGAATTTAGTGTTACCCTTGTCCGTCCGTCCGTCCGTCCGTCCGTCCACACACACGAATGGGTACTTGTTGTAAGCGTACGGTGATCTTATTGGGTAGGGTTAGGATAGTGTTGGGTACTCTTGTTGGGTATTTTTATACAGTAAAATCCCAACAAGTATTCATTCGTAGGAACGTGCGTCCCGTCCTCCAGTCCGTCCGTCCGTCCGTCCGTCACAAAACTTTAACACTCGGGTAAATGTCTCATAATTTCTTCATCCTTCGACCGATCTGCTTCATATTTCATATACACATTGCTCTGATGGTTCACTACTGCCCTGTGCCAAATCCACATTCGTCCTGCCCCCGCCAAGCCCAGGGTCAAGGTCACATACTTGGTGCTTCAAAAACTTTAACGCTCGGGTTAATATCTTATAATTTCTGTTTTCTTTTACGGATCAGCTTCATATTTCATATACACATTGCTCTAATGGTCCTCTACCGCCCTGTGCCAAATCCACGTTCGTCCTGCCCCCGCCAAGCCCAGGGTCAAGGTTACATACTTGGTGCTTCAAAAACTTTAACGCTCCGGTAAATATCTTATAATTTTTGTTTTCTTTCACGGATCAGCTTCATATTTCATATACGCATTGCTCTAATGGTCCTCTACCGCCCTGTGCCAAATCCACGTTCGTCCTGCCCCCGCCAAGCCCAGGGTCAAAGTCACATACTTAGTGCTTCAAAAACTTTAACGCTTGGGTAAATATCTTATAATTTCTGTTTTCTTTCATGGATCATCTTCATATTTCATATACGCATTGCTCTAATGGTCCTCTACCGCCCTGTGCCAAATCCACGTTCGTCCTGCCCACGCCAATCCCAGGGTCAAGGTCACATACTTGGTGCTTCAAAAACTTTAATGCTCAGGTAAATATCTTATAATTTTTCTTTCCATTGACGGATCAACTTCATATTTCATATATGCGTTGCTCTAATGGTCTACCTACCGCCCTGCCAAATCCACGTTCGTCCCGCCCCCGCCAAGCCCAGGGTTAACATCACATACTTAGTGCTTCAAAAACTTTAACGCTCAGGTAAAATATCTTATAATTTCTGTTTTCTTTCACGGATCAGCTTCATATTTCATATATGCATTGCTCTAATGGTCCTCTACCGCCCTGTGCCAAATCCACGTTTGTCCTGCCCCCGCCAAGCCCAGGGTCAAGGTCACATACTTGGTGCTTCAAAAACTTTAACGCTCAGGTAAAAGAAAATTTTGACTTGGAATTTGGCCTCATTTATTATCAAAGCGATATGTGGGACATCCGTGTTCTATGAACACATTTTCTAGTTTATTAAACTTCACATATGCATAGAAGACGACCCAAAGGTGTGTCGCACGTAAGAATGACAACTCTTGCGTCGTTAATTTCTTAGTTATCTCCCTTTGTTGTTTCGTGCACTGATTTAGTGTCTGGAGCATAACTCGAATACCCTTTGGAATATTTTCATGAAACTTCACACATGCATAGACACCCTAAAGGTGTGTCACGCAAGAATGACAAATCTTGCGTCACTAATTTTTTAGTTATCTCCCTTTGTTTTTTCCTTCACTGATTTTGTCTCCGGAGCATAACTCGAACACCCTTTTTTCAAACTACTTGTGTATCTGGGGAGGGGGGTACACATGCGCTTGTCGACAAGCGTCCATTTCTAGTTTTTCTTTCCATTCACGGATCAACTTCATATTTCATATACGCGTTGCTCTAATGGTCCTCTACCTCCCTGTGCCAAATCCACATTCGTCCTGCCCCCGCCAAGCCCAGGGTCAAGGTCACATACTTGGTGCTTCAAAAACTTTTAACGCTCAGGTAAAAGAAAATTTTGACTTGGAATTTGGTCTCATTTATTATCAAAGCGATATGTGGGACATCCGTGTTCTATGATCACAGTTTCTAGTTTATTAAACTTCACACATGCATAGAAGACGACCCAAAGGTGTGTCGCACGTAAGAATGACAACTCTTGCATCGTTAATTTCTTTGTTATCTCCCTTTGTTGTTTCGTGCACTGATTTCGTGTCCGGAGCATAACTCGAACACCCTTTGGAATATTTTCATGAAACTTCACACATGCATAGACCATGACCCTAACGGTGTGTCACGCAAGAATGACAACTCTTGGTTATCTCCCATTGTTTTTCCGTCACTGATTTTGTCTCCGGAGCATAACTCGAACACCCTTTTTTCAAACTACTTGTGTATCTGGGGAGGGGGATACACATTCGCTTTTCGACAAGCGTCCATTTCTAGTTGTACGTCTGTCATTGTCTCTGTACCTTTCCTTACTCCTATCTCTACTTCTCTCGCCACTTCTCTCTCTACCATAGTCATGAGATCTGTCATAACCTCGATATCTCTCACCTTGACCTCTCACCTTCCTCTCATAACCTGTGTTACGATTCACTTTTCGCTCTATTCTCTCGGTTCTCTCGTTGTACTACGTACTTTGTACTACCTCTGGCTTCTGCAAAGAAGTGTGCTTGCACTGCCATCTCATGTACTTTGCTAACGACCTTTTCATTAAGAAAAACGTACAAGTCTCGACTGCAAGTGCTTAGTAATTGATCCATGAGCAAGAAATCTATCACACCTTCATAAGTGCGTTCAACTTTGCCTAGTTCCAACCACCTATCAAGATAACTCTTAGCCCTGTTGATATATTGAACAAATGTCTCACCCTGTTCTGGCTTACCGTTCTTAAATTGCTTCCTGAACCCTTCTACGGTTAAGTCAAACCTTTTGAGCAAGGCTGTCTTCAATGTGTCATAATCAAGAGCATCTTCCAACGATAAACGGGAGTAAACATCTAGAGCTTTGCCCCTTAATAATGTGCTAAGGTGTAATGACCACTGACCTTTTGGCCAACCTTGCACTTCTGAGTAACGTTCAAACTATGCCAGATAACTATCCATATTGTCCTTATCAAGTTATCTTGATCAAAATACGGTAACTTTGGACCTTGTGGTACCTTATGTTCAACTACTGGACTATAATTATCCGATATTCCCATTTCTGCCTTCGCTATCTCAACTTTCTGCGTTGTCTCTAACTCACGCATTTTACATTCGTACTCCAATTTAACTTTTGTCATCTGCAAATCTATTCTTACCTTTTCCATTTCTCGTTCCTCCATCAATCTGTCTGCCTCAATCCTATCTTTCTCAGTCTGTCTTTCAGCATCAATCCTATCTTTCTCAGTCTGTCTTTCTACCTCTTTTGCTAGTCTGTTAGCCTCAAGCCTATCGTTCTCAGCCTGTCTTTCAGCCTCAAGCCTATCTTTCTCAGCATGTCTCTCTACTTATTTTGCTAGTCTGTCAGCATCAAGTCTATCTCTCAGCCTGTCTGTCAGCCTCAAGCCTATCTTTCTCAGCCTGTCTTTCAGCCTCAAGCCTGTCTTTCTCAACCTGTTTTTCTACCTCTTTTGCTAGTCTGTCAGCATCAAGCCTATCTTTCTCAGCCTGTCTTTCTACTACCGGTAGTCTATTCTCTCTCTCTCTATCTTGCTCTTCTTTCACAGAGGACCTTAACTCATTCCCAGTTAAGCCTAATTCCCTGCCTACGTCCTTTAACTCTTTAATGGTCGACATGATTGCCTTTTCTTTTCTCAACAAATTAGTCACGAGGCGGAGTGTACACTGTACAGCTCGTTGGAATACAGGGTCTCGGCAATACTGTCACGTTGACTGTGCGAGTCTCAACCCGATTCACGCCTTTTTTGGGTAATGTCAAATCCGGTATGTATTGTGTTCCTTCCCACCCGACTAATCCTAGTCCAATTTGTATTTACACTGGCGGGGAATTTAAGTTATATGTCACCGTCTCACCTATCTCGCATTGCGTCTCATATTGTGAGGAATTTGGGGATATACTTCAACTTCCTACTCAGCTAGTATGAACAATCATGGGAAATTTCCCATACACGAAAAACTCATTACATGGTCAGTTGTGCTAGAGTCGTAAAGCGGTTAACCACACACCAACAAAATGGACCCGGAGGTCTAATGTTGTAACCCGAAAAATAGTGAATCTGTCTCAGATCAAACCCAACCAACTAGAACGATCCCTATTTTTAGGGATACACGTTGTGCCTCATCACTGACAGATGATAGTTTTAATAATGTTTTGCCAAATGAAAGGGTTAAAGAGACTTACCTTAGCACTGAGGTGTACAGCTTGCCGTACGTCTTGGTGGTGAGGCTAATACCTGTACATGGCTCGTAGATCCTGTGGTGGATTGAAAAATTATATCGGGTTATATTGCAAGATAATAAGTATAGGGACTGGGGTATATAGCTCAGTAAGATGGACAGGGGTAACACTTATCCTTGTTGTAATCCCTACATTGACGGACGTCTCGGACAAAAGTAAATCTATCTCATGTTACTGGTTTTCACCAGTAATGACCCTGGGATCCTCTCCACTCCATCTTTGGTGTTGCCAATAAACTATAATCCCACTTCTGACACCATTGTCACGCCAGGGTGACACTGGGGTAGTTCATTGTTGTGTCGGAACACCAAGCACGTTGTGGAAAGAGACAACAAGGTACATGTATATAGTTACAATCGTCACGATTCTGGAACAGGTAAGTATCGTATAACAATGTTCCTCACGTTCAATATACGGACTTAAAGGTTCTATCATCCAACTCGGGTTTCTGCCATGATGAAGGTGACGTTATATGACGTCGTTAAGTTATGATACAATGTTATCGACTACCGTAATAACCCTATGTTTTCGGACGGGTAAAAATAATTATTATTTTTACTGTCCGAATATATAGGTTCCCAAAAATAATTATCGAAATTGCTGTCCGAATATTTAGGGTCGCCAACCTCCAACCACCGGAATGCAATGTTCTCCGATGCTTTCTGTAAACGCCACGGGGCAATTAAATGCTCTGATGATTTCTGTGAACGGAGGCAATTAAATAATCAATATAATACAAATGTGTTACCTTATTATTGGAAAAATAATCCCTGTATTAATTGCAATACTTAAATCCAATTCACCAGATAATCCAAGTAGCGTGTGGAAAAATCGATCACTCCATGCTAACACGGTATTGCCAGTAGCCGTGTCCGCTTGGTGAGACATCGTGTTTTTTTTAACTGCGACACAGATTTCGGACGAGCGGGTAGACAGACGCACGCGGGTCATGTTATCATGATGACTAACGACTGACTGGCCTGTCCATCCGTACGTTTTTTAAATAAATGCTTACAACTTATACAAGATCACCTTTTTTTGCCACACGCAAGAATCGAACTGTCAAACCAATAGGCAATACTCCATTCACCGATTTACATTATTATATACGCGTAAACGCGGGTATTATACCAGTATTACCACCCGTATTGCATCGGGTTTTTTTCGATAATAATTTTACGCTCTGAAATGTATGTCAACTTTCAACGTCATTTACGGAAGATACTATGACAGATTTTGAAAATCAATATCGGCAAAATACGATGATGTCTGCTCCAAAATTTATGTCAGTTTTCAACATAATACAGAAGTCGATTGTATTTTATATCTGCCACGAATTCGAATTCCAAATCCGAGAACTCGATTACACCCGACACATACATATTACACACGAAATTCGTGTGTTGCTTTGTGTAAAAAAAAATCGATAACGCTCTGTCGTGTCAAATGCCAGGTGTTCACCTGATGACATCATTCAGCGCGAGGCTGTAAACTGTGTGACCTTTAGGCTATGTTTTGAAATTGAACTGATTGGTCAATACGTCGTTTGATCTGTGCCGCAAACGTCGGGGAAAATCAAGGGGCAAAATGCTGAGGAGACGCTATTATGTTTGCGGAAAATCTTAAATATTTTCCTTCTATGCGCTCAGAAAGTAATACGTCGCGACCACCATTTGAACTGTCTAGTCGAGAAACGTTCAAATGAGTGGTCACAACATGTACTTTCATTGAGAAATAAAAAAAATATATATTTCATACCCGTAAAGGTGTATTATGTCAATTTCTGAAAGGACTTGGTTAAATATACACTCTCGATTATCATGATTATACGACTTCTTGTCGGCCTTCAGTTTCAGACATGAAAGGAATGCCGCATCTTTACAATTTCTCTGATGTCGTTTCTGGCCGACATCAAACGAAATTTGGACCTTTCATGATTATGTGACGTGATATTTTTAACTTTGAAGTTAAAAAACATTTATTTGCACCATTTACATAATCGCTAATGCGGACTCGACAACACCTTTCATTGGTTCATCACATCTGAGACGTAACGCATTATGTGCGCTTATTGTGTTTCCAAAAATCTGGTACACGGACTTAATGTGTTAATTCATCGTCTACTGAAGCTTGCAGATTTCGGTAAATATTGTCACCGTAGTAATATTAAACCATAATTATATTGATGAAAAATATTTCCAATTATGATTGTTTACTGTCCGAAAACATACGTTTAAAAAAATATTCACATTTCACACCTGACCGAAATTTAGGGACACGAAAAATAATTATTTTTGTGATAATATAGGGTGTCCGAATATTTAGGGTGTCCGAATACATAGGGTCAGTACGGTACTTGGGCGGATGGGGAATACTTCACATGGGTGGACGTCCTTTAAGAATCATCTCGTCCTTGGACAGAATGACGTCACCAGAATAATAACCCCCGCTCGATACGCCCTGGTCCACACAGAGCAGAGTCCCCGCTGGTACACGATGTTGTGTAGTGGACCCCAGAATAGTATCGGTGCAGCGTACTGGTTCTACGCAAGAACACCCGATAGACGTGCCGTCGCCGGTTGCCTGGCTGACTGGCTGGGACAATTCCCAGTGAAAGCTTGTGTCATAAAATGATCACAAGAATGGTTGAATGTCCGACCGCTAGAATATGGATATGATAGTTTAAACACATACTCTAGTGCACAAGTTTCCTGCGATTGTCCGCCTGTCAATATAAAAACTCTGTGCCAACATTTGGCCTACAATTTTGCGTAAGTGGACTAATGTTCTAACAGTCAGTCTAGCTCATGAGAAATTTGGCGAATTAATCTGAAATAATTCAGCCATCAGTAGATATGACCTACTCGGTATTCAGGCTAGCATCCAAGTCTGCATAAACAGTGTAAATCACCCAGATATAACCGGTGCAAAATCCAATACTGGTGGTCCATGCAGCGTTTCGGATAAAGCGCTATTCTATCCAGCGGTGTATTCCACGGGAGCGATATTTCACACACTAAGACCTATTTGATCGTCGTTACCAGGCTATGCGATTATTGTGCTCTAGACTAGTATTGTGTAACCCGTGTTATGAATAATGGCTGATAAAGAAGACAGTTGGCTGCAATTCGTGACAGTATCTTTGTTCTCACGATAATTCAAGTTCTTAACAGATCTAACCTAATGCAGTCTACATGTTTATCATGGCAAGAAGAAGAAGGCCCTAGTTATCTCCGCTTGGCAGCCATTTTTAATTTTTGCCTTCTATACTTGCCCTCACAATAACCTTGTAAGTAAACCAAGTTCAATATACACGTTTATCATGGCAAGAGGCATAATCCTATTGATTTTTGCATTTTGATTATTGCAGTCACCTCCCTTGTTTACCGACTATGCTTCCATGGGCGTACTAATATATTGTGATCTGTTATTGTAGGTGGCTGTGTTACTGCCACGTGCCTGCCTTCTGTGACAGCCTGCCGCGCTACGAGACGACCCTGATATTCGGGCGCATCCTGCTGCGCTCCGTGTTCCAGACGATGCGGCGACAGCTTCTCGATAAGTTCCGCGCTGAGAAGGACAGAATGCCGTCGGAGAAACGCACGCTCGTGCTAACGCACTTCCCACGGTAACTGCTGTCTGTTTCATGAAACCTGCCCAAATTTTATTGCTATATAAAGAAGGCAAAAAACAGTATTTACAACATTTAAGAATTGGCCTACTTTTTATTTCGTGAAATTTGGTCCAATATTGATTTTCTTGCGAAAAAAACAATTTCCACACGTTGAAGTCCCATAAAAAAATGTCTTCTGGGGATTTAACATGGGGGAAAGTTTTCTAATTTCAGAAATATTGGACCGATTTTCAAAATGTAACTTGTTTTCTTCGATCATTTCCAAACTATCGAGCTAGGTTTCAGAATCAATTTCCAAATTTTTAGCTCGACTATTCGAAGAATAAGTAGAGCTTATGTTGTCACCCCGGCGTCGGCGGCGTCGGCGTCGGCGTCACCGTCACGCCTTGGTTAAGGTTTTTAGTCAAGTTTGTATATGGAATACTACTGGCCCTACACCCACCATACTTGGACAACTTCATCTCCTAGTGATGCACATCAATAACCCCTCATCTATATTTGACCTTGACCTACATTTCCTCTTGAATTACTTACTTAATTCCCCTTGGTTAAGGTTTTTAGTCAACCTTGGTTAAGGTTTTCAAGCTTGTACATTGAATACTATTGTGCATCCAGACACCATACTTCGACAACCTTTTCTCATAGGTATGTACAGCAATAACCCCTGATCTATATTTGACCTTGACCTACATTTCCTCTTCAATACTTACTTAATTCCTTTGGTTAAGTTTTTGGAGTCAACCTTCTATATGGAACTACTACTGGCCCTACACCCACCATACTTGGACAACTTCATCTCCTAGTGATGTACATCAACAACCTCTGATCTATATTTGACCTTGACCTACATTTCCTCTTGAATTACTTACTTAATTCCCCTTGGTTAACGTTTTTAGTCAAGCTTGTAGATGGAATACTCCTGGCCCTACACCAACCATACTTGGACAACTTCAACTCCTAATGATGTACATCAACAACCCCAGTAGTATATAAGAGTCACAATGATACCATCACCCTCTGGAAGGCACCGGCTACTTGCGGCACCTTCCACAGCATGATGGTATCATTTGTGACTCTTATATACTACTACCGCGAGACCATATATTTATGACATGAGAAGATACACCCTATTAGAGATAAGAATCCCTATGTTATACTCAGTATATATATACAACAATCTGTCATACTTTTATTACGAATAAAATATAAACTGACACCCTATTAAAGATAAGAAATCTATAAGTTATACTCAGTATTTTACAGCAATCTGTCACAAATATAAACTGACACCAAACCTATTAAAGAGGGCAAGTTATCCATAAGTTATACTAAGTATATTACAACAATCTGTCATATATTTATTACGAATAAATATAAACTTACCGCCCTATTGAAGATAAAAAATCTATTGTTATACTCAGTATAAAGTGGCCTACCATAAAGCAAATGAGAGAGCAAGCTAAGAAAGTTGGGGAATTTCCCTAAGAGGTTTGAGACTCAAGAAAGATATACAGATAGATAAGTGACGCCGAGCCGCGTCTACAAGGAGAGGCTGCGGCATGCGGTTTCGACCGGAACGACTGCCCGCCGACCCCGAAAAACGCTCCGAGAAATTGGAGAACGAGACGACGGCCAGTCTGCGCGCCACCGCTTACGCGCAGCGTGTAAAAGAAGATCCCAGCGCACGTAGAAAACCCCTATACAAGGCGTACTACAATAAGATTTATCAAGGGAAAGGGTTGGTGGGGGGGACCTCCCAAGAAGAGGACATATCGCCAGAGCTTTGGTGGAGGAGGGTCCCAGGATTCTCGCTGAAGAAGCCGAAGTTAGGGAAACTGTTGATAGGGTAGGAGGAAGATAGTATGGACTTTCGAGAGGGGGGTAGAACGGGGAGATCGCTAATCGCATAATGAATAAAATTCGCCCAGATGAGACCACGGCATGTTACCTGAGGTATTCGTGCTCGTATCGTATTAGGAACATAGAGACCGACGCTACTATGATCTATCACAAACAATCAAAGGGCAGTCCGTGGATAAACGAGATCGCCAAAGCTGAGAGTTGGATATCCGATAGAGAGAAAGGTCGAATGGACATCGACAAAGTCGATAGACCAAACACAAAATGGACCTTCGTTCGTTGGATATCGGTCGAGGTGAAGATGATCATCGACGCTCAACAACTTCTCATGGGAGCGGGAAAACTCCCAGACTGGTTAAGACAGAAAAAGGGAATGTATTCCGTCGACACGTACGACGACTACCTGTGTCTGTTTAGGTGCATAGCCATCCAACGTGGAGGGAGACCAGACCGCTGTTGTGAGAAGGCACGAGCTCTGGCTCGCGAATATCTCGGGCATGATAACGGACCGGGTAGTAAGGGAATCCCCCTGGATGATATTAAGAAGGTAGAAGAGCGCTTCAAGCTGGGTATTCGCGTTTACGAGCCCACCGCCGATGGAGTGTGGTACCTCATGAAGGTTCCGGCAAATTACGACGTGGTTGGGGGGAAGACAATGACGATAGGAATGTTTGGAGGTCACTCGTTCCTCATAACGAATCTCCGCAAGATGACGAACGAGTACGGGTGCACCGGATGTCAACAACGGTTCACAAAGTCGTGTAACATGCACAGGTCACGCGACCACCTGCATGGGTGGGAAGACCGTGGTGACATGTCCAGGTAAGAGGGTAGAGAGACCACAGTCGGCCTACGAGAAGGCGTTCTATCCTAAGGGGTCAGCGAGTGTGAGGTCGATTCAATGGTTGAGCAGAGAAGAGAGGAGGTGGGAAAGCACATACATCACGCCAACTGCGGTCACGGTGGTGAGAGGTGGGTGGCCGGTGATCCGGTCGACGGTTACTGTCACGAGACCGAGACCGTGTTTCAGTTTCACGATGCTACTGCACGGGTGTCCGAGGCATTGCATGAGAAGTAACGCGAGATCGCTGTACAAGAGGACGAAAATTCAAGACGCCAAGATAAGGAAGGCGGGTTACGAGCTGGTGGTGATGTGGAGTGCGAGTGGTTGAATGATAATTTTGATAAAATTAATACCTACTATCCACAATCGCCACGCGAGAGGAGACGACTCTATAACCCTCCACCAGATATCTACGACTTCGAGGCGTATCTCGACAAGTCAAAAAGCACGCGACCCACCAAAGACCTGACCTTCGAGGTCGAGCACGTTCCTATATCGGTGTCGTTGGGGGATACGATGCATGAAGGGATCACACACCTATGCGAACGAGATCCCGACAACCTAGTCGAGAAGTTCGTGACCGAGCTGCATGAGAGGCAAGGCAATCAGGGAGGGGGTTAGGAAGAAGTATCTGCCGGCCGACATAGATATGTTATCGAAGTCTCAGCAAGCAAAGATTATCTCATGGATTGACCAAGTCCCGGTGGTGGGGTTCAACTGTAGCAGGTACGACCTGAACCTCATCAAGCAGTACTTTGTAGAGAAGTTGGCGGCCACCGTGAATAAGGTGATGGTCGGAAAGAGAGCCAGCACACGAGGTTCTGTTTACCCCGGAGTTTAAATTTCTCGACATCATCCAGTATCTGGGACCCGGTACCACGTACGCACCGGTGGGTTAAGGCATACGACTGTAAAACGGTAAAGTCTCACTTTCCGTACGAGTGGTTCGATAGCGCGGACAAGCTCGACCATCCAGGGCTGCCAGACTATCCCGAGTGGTACTCGAAGTTGAAGGGTGAGTTCCTACTGTCGTTGTTCCGAGTGGAAAGAGTGTAAGAAGGTATTCCGAGAAAAGGGGATGAACACGTTCAAGGAATGGTTTGCAACACTACAACGACTTGGATGTAGGACCGTTCCTGGAGGCTCTGAATAAAATGACGGAGTTCTACAGGGAAGAGGCGTGGACATACTCAAGGATGCCGTGTCTCTACCCGTGTTTCCCTTCAGTACCTACTCCGCGGGTCGATCGATGGGAAGGCGGACACGCCCGAGCTGTGGTCACCGAAGTTTGAAACTTATGAGATGATGAAGCAGGATTGGTCGGTGGTCCGTCCATAGTATTCTCCAGATACGCCGAGGCTGGAAGGTCAACGATCAGGGTCAGGTGGGGAGTCGGGAGGAGAAGATGTGCAAGGCGGTGCTGGGGTACGATGCCAATGCTCTGTACCTATCTACTCTGTCGAAGGACATGCCGTGTGGTGAGGAGCAGATATGGACGTGTGACGACCCGAAAGACAGTCGTATATAGACCGTTTTCGTGAGAAGGTCAGGAGTGAAAAGTGGTTCGGATTTGCGGAGTTGGATATAGAGGTCCCTGAAACGTTGAGAGACAAGTTCTCGGAAATGTCACCGCTGTTCGTTAATCGAGAAGTCGATGAGAACGAGGTTCCGCAGCACATGAAGGACTACCTGGCCGGGACCGGTAGGAAAAGAGTCGAAGGACAGAGAAAGCTCGTGGGGCAATGTCCGCCAAGAAGATGATCATATATCCCCCGCTGCTAAAGTGGTATCTGGAGCACGGTCTGATCGTCAAGGCGGTGCATAGGTAATTGACTACACGCCCGGCAAACCGTTTCAATGGTTCGTTAAAGAGGTCACCGCTGCTAGACGGACGGGGACGTCGACAAGAGCAAGGCGGTGTTGGCGGAGATATTCAAACTGGTTGGCAACGCGTGTTGTGGCAAGCTGATAGAGGCACAAGAGAGACACCTGAACACCACATATACGAAGAATGAGAAGACTGTCGATCGGGCACTGAGTCGGCGTGGTTCGAAGACCTGGAGGAGATTGGGGAGGCTTACGAGATATCGAGCAGAAGACTCGAGTGGTGATCAACAGACCATTTCAGTGTGGCATAGCGGTCTACCAGTTGGCCAAGCTCCGGATGCTGGAGTTCTACTACGATTTCTTGACAAGTACGTGGATCGCGGAGATTTCGAACTGATACAGATGGACACTGACAGCATGTACTTCGCGCTGTCGGAGAAGACGCTGGCGGCGGTGGTGAGAAAGAATATGAAGAGAAAGTTTAATAAGAAGACCGAGTGTTGGCGTGGGACGTGTGGAGCAACAGAACTCCGGGACTGTTCAAGCTGGAATTCGAAAGGGATAGAACCATCGCTCTGTGTAGCAAGTGTTACTACGTGAGCGGTGATGGAAAATCTAAGCACTCGGCCAAGTCGAAGAGATCTAACGATCTGACTTGGGGGAGGTATAAGAGTGCTCTCGAAGGAGGTAGGGATATGGCGGAGAACAGGGGATTCCGAATGATTAACGGGGTGATGAAGACGTACTGTCAACAAAAATTAGGACTCTCGGCGTACTACGACAAGAGGAGAGTGATGGAAGACGGGTTACACACCGAGCCTATAGGATAGGTAAAAAAAAGAAGAACTCTGAGAGAGAATACTAAAGACTCTGACGATCCGGGGGTAGCTGGGTGTCAGAAGGCACCGCAAGAAGTTCTTCGCGAACAAACCCTCGAGATGGCCCATCATCCAAATAGTAGAGCACAGGCTCATCGGGTTTGGTAATAGATCGATCTAGATGATATACATTGAGAGACCACACGGGATCAGTCGCGCGGCGGCTGCCACCTTCGAGCTCTCCCGGTTGATAGAGGTACCGACGTCAATATCCGATGGAAGCCGTGCTCCTCAAAATAAACAAAGGGTCGCCCGCTGCGAGACGGCGGAGGGCTCGCTCGTCACCCTTTTAAACTTGATAGCATCTACGGGCTTCTTACCTATCAATCTGGTCACCTCTCCGTTCAGTGCGGAGACCATGGCGAGCAGTCTGGCCACCCACTCGGTCGATCGCGAATGAGGGTCTACAAGTTCTTTAGCGTATTGGTGTCCGAACAGTCTCTCAGCCAGGTTCGATTGAAGCGCTCCACGATACCCTGGTCCCGGTGGATGTTGACGCGGCCGCGCTGACAGAAACGTCGTGCACAATAGATGAGACCGCGCCCATGAACTCGCGGCCGGGATCGACCTGGAGAAGATTCAGCCATTTGAGAGGACTCCTATTATATATTCCGGAGAGAGCCTCTGCCACCTCCTTAGACTCTTTAGTGGCCAACGGCTCAGCTCCCTTATAAACGACAACGCTACGTCAACGACTGTCAGCGCGTACTTGTACGTCTTACGACCGACGCGATCGTGAGAGAGAAACAGGAGATCCGCTTGGTGAACTTGGTTCGGTACCGGCACGTCGAATTTCGGGCGCGGAATATTGTGAGGCGCGGGTAAATAGATCTGCCAGATGGCCTGCTTCTTGAGCCATTCCTTGACAGCGTTTTCTGAAACCTTGGTCACCACCGCGAGGTTCTTGATGGCCGCGAGTCCCTTCCAGTAGCCGCGGGGGCTATAGTACATGTTCGCTAGCTTGCGCGTTAGGTGAACCGATAGTTTGGTATTAAGTTTGCGCGTGTTCATCGTATGCGATGTATTCTAATATATCGGACAATCTCCAACACGCCCTCGCCAGATCGTCCGGTAACTGCGTCGATAATAATAAACCTTTGTTGGAAGTACAATCGCGATTGTGGGTTAAGTTCTGAAGGAACTTGGGAAAATCTAATCCCCCAGGATTGGTGGAGGAATCTAACATCCGCTTTGCGAAAAGGGTGGCCGCTTTTTCGTCCTCCCGCCACGTCTCGAGAGAATCTCTGGCCGGACGAATCATACCCTTTGCACCAGCTATGCGGTGTTTAAGGGCAGTGTAGCCTACATCAATCATAGCGAAATAAAGTTCGTCAACTGACATCATTCTATATATATATATTTATAAAAAAAAGTTATTTAAAATAATTAATTTAAAATCTCGATTGAATATAGTAGCCGACGAGACCCACCACACCCATTCCCACGACGATGAACGCGATCTCGCGGTCTTTTTGAGGCTCTGACGGTACATAGAAATCTGAAAGTTGGGGCTCACGATCCAGCGGCGCGAGACTTTTCTGCGGATATGCCAGCGCGTACTCGCGGTTGGCTTCTTCAACGTTCTGAAAAGTTTGTGCGGCGTGATTTTCGCGGCGAAGCTCTTCATTGACCCAGTCCAGATGGGCGGTTCGTTTTTTCGACCACGCTTCCTTTGCGCTATTGAGTTGTTCTACAGCTAAATCGTGACGCTTACGCTCCTCATCCACGTTCGAGCTACTCATTTTAGAGAATATAAAGTTGCTACCGCTGAACGCCAATGCGTTTAAAAGTGCACCACCTATCATTATTCCGATCGAAGCCATTTTATTTCCATATATTAACTGGTAGAATTCCAGCTTTAACTAGATAATCTCGGGTCCAAACTGCGGCCGCTACATCTAAGGTCGCGAGCCCTACGTCTCTCACAGTAAAGTCCAATTTGGGAGCGGATCCTCCTAGGGCCATCTTTGATAGTCGAGCATACCCGATACTGAAACCCGATATCACCACGGCGTGATAAAGCACATTCACTAACATTTTACCGTCTTGTTCAGCCATTATAATTATTGCATATAAAAGAAAGGGGTCGCGATCAATGTTTAAATGGGGCGCATCCAATCCGCGATAGGTGTTCGTAACTTTCTTCTGAACACTGGCTGGTTGTTTTTTTCGATAATATGGGGGGTATTTCCACACGCACAGGGCACCAACAACTGCCAGACCACCACCAACAACCCAACTCCAATTCACGAATTTGGGTTCAATCGGATTCGCCCAACCTCGATTGGGTGTTGAGTGTGCTTCCAATTCGTGAATTGGGGGTGTTGTTGTACTCAACTCTGTCTTCAGATGTTTTGCTGTCTCCGTCCCCGATTGCAACCCCAATCTCGATTGGAGTTTAGCCTCTCGAAGCTCGGCGAGTATTTTATCTTGTTTAACTTTTCGGGTGGCAGCCGCCGCCCGCCCAGCTACCTGTCTTTTGGGATTTTTTATATGCGATATGTCATCCAGTGGCGGAGTAACACTTGGGTTCGATTGGGTTGGAGCAATCGGGTTCAACTCCGTCACTCTCACGGGTGTGTCTTGTGTCATCATTTATGATATTAATATTAGGGCTTATAGTTCGTGGACATATATGTCCAAATTGACAGTGTTTACCCGTGGTCAACGCGGTTGTCAGCGGAGCTAAGTACATTCCAAACTTGTGATAAATTGAGCAGCAGGCTGTTCTAAGAGTGTGACCTATAAAAGGGTCAGTCTCTAGATCGTCAATCAATCCCGCGGTGTTTGGTATAGGGAGAAGTATACTAACGGCGGTTGCGTACAAATGAATAGCCGCCGATCCGAGAGTTTTTGTCATCTCCGCACCTAACCTAGATTCGTATCGCGCATACATTTTATCGATCTCCGCATCTGACATCTTATCCACCTGAAAAACTGAGACGCCTACCGAGATAATGCTCCGATTGTCCCCCAGCAACCAGCGCAGCTAGCCGCTCTCGTCGCGCCGCATTTTCATTTTCATTCGGAGTCGTTGCACTCAACCCAATACCAACCGCCGTTGGAGTTGATTCCGATTGCTCTGTCGGATCATTATCTATGTTGGCAGTCGGGGTTGAGGTTTCTTCTATTAGCTGATCGAGAAGTTCGTCGCAGTTCATTTTTCTTAAAATTAATTTAACTATTCTAACAACTCTCATCACTTTAACATATTGGCAAGCGCACCACCCGATCTTATGATCACCATTATGCTCGCAACAAAGCTCGCAGCGGAGCACCAAATTGTTAACATTGTTAACCATTGTTCAGCATTTGTTCAACATTTGTTAAGCATTTGTTCAGCATTGTTCAGCATTGTTCAGTAATTGCTAAGCATTGTTAAGCATTGTTCAGCATTGTTCAGTAATTGCTAATTAATTATAAAATTAATTGATAACTTCGTAAGCAGTTGGTTGATCAGTCTTTAGCAAAAGCTTGGCGTGCTTAGTTTCCGAAAGCAGCTGTCGAACCTCCAGGCTCTCCTCGCGCGTTGGGATAACGTCGTTCTCTCGAAGACAGTCATCGAACGAGTCTCGGTCCTTGCAGTGAAAGAGGGCGACCCATTTCGTTTGCTCGCGCAGATCCTTGAGGACGGCGTTGTACTTTTGAGTGGATATCCATACGCTTTGCCTAGCATGGCGGCCAGAAAATGCGAGCTCGGAGAGCATGTCTTTCTTTTTGGTCATCGCCGCCTTGGCCGAGCAATCGTCAATCACGTATAGGGTGGGCTCACCCTGGAATCTTTGGTATAAACCACGCAGCCAATCGTGAAGTCTATCACCGGGGTCAATAACGTATACCTCAGGATCGGACCATATCCACGGGCGCCGCTGATAAGTATCGTTGTGCCGCACAGTGGGACACAGGATAACAATGTGACGAAAGGCATCGCGGTAGTAGCCCTCGAGCAAGTCTAGGATGAAAACCGTTTTTCCACATCCTGTCTGCCCACATATTATGGCAGAGTGGGCATCTCCAATAGTGAATTGGTATTGATTGCTAATTTTCTTAAAATTAATTATTTTAGATGATTTTTTTATTAAATCAGTAGAGTGCTGAGACGTATCGGCCATCTTCGATGTTCAGTTGTGCGTCTGTAATTATATATAAGTACACGTTCAATGCGCCATTTCCATCTGCCTCTTTGGTTATCTGGATCGTCACACCCTCGCTAGCGTTCTCAACTTGGCGTCCGTTGCCGTGTATTTGGTCATCGTCGCTGGCTCGCATGTCTAGCCATAACGCGTATTTGGTATTCAGAAACTCCGCGAGGGAGACGTCCGAGAGATGCAGGTCTTTGACAACTGCTGCAACCTCGGGAGAGCGCTTAGAGCCGGCAGCAAACTGCTTTCTTACTTCGTCCCACTGCTGGTGCGCGCGAAGACCCGCGCTGTAGAGTTGATTGGGTACTCCCTCGATCGTCACCTCTACCTTCGTGATTTTGGGGTTATAGAATTTGTCGGTTTTTCTAGCACCGAACGCGAATCGAGCATCCTCGAACAACATCAGTATACCTTTCATCGAGCGGGCGGGTACGTTGACGTTAATATTCCACAATGTGTCGCTTTTGTCTTTCGTCATCTTGCGATGGCGAAGAACTCGGTCGTAAAGTATGGCAACACGCCCGGCGTACTGGGTTCTGATCAATCGCGCAAGTTCGGGCATCATGACCATGTCGTACTCCAGAGAAACATTGTCGATCGTATACGTCGATAACATGTCGGTGGCTATGAGAACTCGGCCGTAGTCGTTGAACGTTAGTTCGTATTCGAGGCGGTCAGCCAAAGCGCTCTGATAGTAGGGCATGTGACTCTCCAGCAACTCAAAGTCGAGCGGGATGTAGAAGCGGTTGCCGTAAGCGCCCGCGACCGCATTGTCACTCGCGTTGTTATCTGCCTTGTTAGCAGCACCGATTCTAAGTTTGGTTACGTTCTTATTTTTGCTGGTGTCAATACCCTGATAGACAGCGTTTTCGCGCTCTTGCGCCATCTTCCATAGGTACTGATAACAATGGTAGACGTCGCTGTCATCGATCGACATCACCTCATTACCAGAAATCTTTATCATGGTCTTCTTGACGATGGCGCGACCAAGGTTCTGAACGACGGTTTGGTCCTCGTCCGTCGACGTCAGCGAAATAGTGAAAGCGAGGCGAACAGTACCCGGCACAATGACGTCGTTAGCTCCGAGGTTGGGGAAGCGGACCAAGAGCTGTTGGTTCTGGTCGATCGTCGATGGGTTGTTCGTAATAACGACACTATGTCTCACGCCTTTTGCCCCGAGGGGCTCACGCAGTCTACGGTATGGATTGAGTTTGCGACCGTATTGACTCGAAGACATAATTTAGTGAATCTATATTAAACCTGTATGGTTTTGTCTTTAATACATAATGAATTTTAAGAAATTAATATGGCTGATTCCGATATTGACATGGATGAAATCGGCAGAGACGATTTCCGCGATGATGATGACATCGATGATGACATCGATAACTATGACGAAACGGCCTTCATAGACACCAGCACCCAAAAATACACCTTTGTTTGTTCCAGGCGAACAACGAAATACGCCTTCGCTTGGTCCAGGCGCATCTTTGTTTGGTCCAGGCGCATCTTTGTTTGGTCCAGACGCACCGGGAACTTCATCTGCTGGTGCCACTATGTGGGAGGCCCCACCCGCAACTCCGGCATGGGCGGGCGGTGCCGAGATTCCTGCGGGGATCTCCAAGAATGAGCTGGCGCCTCTCACGGAAACGGAGTCTAGGGTGAAACGGTGGGAGAGTGAGGTGTCTAAACACGGCATCAATGCCACGTTGGAGTTCCGCAGCACTAAAAGAGGAGACTTGTGGGTTAAATGGGGTAATAGCTGGAAGTTGCTGACGTACAAGAACGACCCGACCCGGTTCCTCAGCCCCTCTTCCGTGAACCGATATGGAGTATCCCTCGCTCGAGCTCTCGGAGTGATCGATGATCGGTCGCAGCTGCCTCAACAAATGGTAAAAACCCTACAGTCTACCGACGAAACGCTGGCGAAGACGGCCGCCGCTATAGAAATGACGAGCTCAGCGATGTCCCTCGTATAGCCACCGATGGTATTCACACAATTGAAACCACGGTCAACGAAATGAACGGCACGAAATATGACCCACCATTACCTCTTCGCGAACTCCGGGGACTCGATAAGGCTCTGCAAACAACTCGGGGCGAACTGGTCAATAACCTCTCCAAACTCACGGCACTGGACAAACATATCGCGCTAGAAGAAAGAAAACTTGGGGAAGTCCGTGACGATAGAGAATCTACCGAGCGGATCAACAAACTCCTGCGGTCGTTACGTGACGAAAGAGAAGCTCGCTTGGAGGCTGCTTCGACTAACCGTGAGACGCTTTCCGGCCAATTAAGTCGGAGCCGCGAAACAATCTCGAGGGTTCTGCACGAGGACACGACACTCGGTGAGCGTCTTCGCACTCTGTTCAGAGAGAAGGGCGTCACGATATTAACCATCATCTCAGCTTTCAGCATGATTATATCGACCCTAATTATATCTATATCGTCTCTATTTGTAGCTGTCAATGCTGGTGCAGCACCCGCACCAGCACCCGCACCAGCACCAGCACCCGCACCAGCACCAGCACCCGCGCCATCCGGCGGAGCCAAGGAGTGGATAAAAAAACAACTAAAAGCCCTCGCCAGTCTCCTGGCTAAATTAGCAGGAAAGTTGGCTGCCGCGCTGCCTGGTTTGATATGAAGTCTCCTCTCCTTCTTGTTATCTATATTATCAAAAACGGTCGGATGGCTCGCCGAGAATACCTGGGCTTTAATCGTGGCCATCGCCGGTCTCCTACTATTCTTCGCCAGAGAGTTCCTAAAACCAAAGCGTAAATAGTCCGATCGCCACGAGGGCGACGACGAGCGCTAATTTCTCCTCCTCGTGTGTTGTGCTTCCAATTTCAACATTGTTGATGATTGGTGTTTCAACATTGTTGATGGAACTCGATGGTGCATCCAATTTACGAATTGGGGGTACTGGGTTCGATTGTGTTGAGGGATGTGTATCCATTTTGTGTTTTGGGCGTTTTATGAAATCGGTTCCACTTACAACTCCGCTCCCAATCATCTTGGGTGGGAGCTTGATGATACCCGTGTTCACGTTCCCGTTGCGGCCGATTTTTTGATTGGTGGTTGCGACTACGATCTGATTATTGTAACCGTCAACCGGGTCGTCTCGTAGTATCATATTGCTCGGCGCCATATAAAGACCTATTCCAAATGCGTAGTCTACCGGGGTGCGGGCAGTCTGCAAAACGTCTTGATAATTCTGGATCGCCTTCTGGAGGTCCACCTTAGCTGAGATGGCATCCTCGACGAGTGCCAAGAACTGTTTTTGTGCGTCAAAGGCCGTTCCCGTACCAAGTATAGCGCTGCGCGTTTGCTTCTGTGAGGCGAGGATTGCCCATACGTATATGCGAATGGATTCGTTGAGACGAATAACCCCACCCTGCGTAAATCCAGTGCTTTCATCTAACATAAATGTGGTCCAAGCATTTCGCATCTGTGGAGTATCACCCAGGTCTAGGTATTCCACGTGGGCTACTTTAGTAGGCAGCCAATGGCAATCACCATCATTACACGCAAGTCCACCAAGCACTTCAGCACCGAACATCATCTTATTCAATTTATAATTATATTTAGTCCATGTTGCCATTTTTCTAACTGGTGGTGGGGTGGCCCCTCGAGCGCTCCATAGCCCTGAGAAATATACTGGAACTTTATCCAGACGCTCCCCACTAACTAAGCCTTTAAGGTGAACTAACCCTAAACTGTTGGTCGGGGTGTATACTTTCTGTCTCCAGTCGGCGTCTTTTGATACCCCAAATTCGCTACACAATCTTTCGCACGCCTTACGGTCGTATGCGCTGGAAATGGGATCCCAGCCATCGTCTTGAGGTAGTGGAATACCTAGTTCTTTGATAATCCTCCTAATTGTGTAATACACGTGAAAGTTGTAGACACTTCGGAGCATGATATTCTCGGATGTCAAATGGTCTTGATGCGAAACTCCGCATCCGACCGTTGCGCACCATACAGCGAAATTTAGCTGGTTCTGCCAGAAGTTCATATGGGAAAACTCCCATGTTAGTAATACATCTTGACTTGTAGTCTTTGGAAGTACATATTTCTCAAACGTGTTAGGGAAATTGGTGGCAAAGCCACTTTCCGGTCTAACCGTTACGGTTGGATGTACAAGGCGGTTAACAACGTCTTTTTGCTTGTATTTACCACCGACCGCGTACTTTGCATTAGAATTAAAGCTAAATGCTTTTGTATCCATTGAAAGATATTATTATGTTTGCTACTATCACTAATGTTCAAAAAGGGAGTTGTGAACTTCAAAAATCAATCGACAACTGCTGCGGACAACGCCGGGTAGGCCTCAGATCAATCACGTTCACGGTTGGATGGCAGAATGTGGGGAAGAGCGAAGGGTTTTACTATGTGAAGGATGGACAACAATTAGGTGTAAAGCTGCCTCACGGACTGTGGGGAATAAGACAGCTCAAAGATTTTGTCAACTCAGAGCTTGACGGTATAATCAACCTCACAGTATCAAATGCTACCGGGCTCGCAACAATGACCATCACCACTGATAATAAGGTAGTGGTCTCCCCGGGGTTGGGTATTCAACTCGGTTTTAGAGAGACATACTCCTCAAATAAAGGAGTGTTTACCCTGGGTGAGTACGTCGGTGATAATCCGGTGGACTTCGCCTTCACGAAAACTTTCGGGGTGCACCTGGATAGGGTGAACACATCGTACAACACGGTAGACGGCACTCCAACCACATTACTGAAAACTGTGCCAGCCAGCGATTGTTTCTTTGGGGAGACTGTGACCTTAGACTTCCCACACCCCGAGATGAAAGTTTTGGAATCGGGACATATCCACAAATTTACGGTCTCTATTCTCGATGATCAAGCGAGAAAGTTGAATAACTATTACCCGATTTCGGTAGTTCTCAAAATTTCCAATTGAGTATAGGTGCCCAATATTATAATTAATAATTTTGAAAAAATTAAGAATGAGTATATACGGACCAGGTAGTTCTTCCGATTGGGTGACAAATTCAAAGAATTTGGAACCGGCAGAAGGTGGATTCATCCCGACAGAGGGTGACTTTTTAACTACTGGAAAAACCAAGGCCCTGATCAATAAAACTATATCGAAGGTCACAAACGGGATTCACAGGAGTATATCAGATGTTAGAGTAGAAGTGCTGACGGCGACTGCACAAATTGAGAAAGATCAGGCGGCTTATAAGGTGTTGCGCTCAGAGGACTCTCTCATCAGAGAAACGGAACTAAACGAACTAGGTAAAAAAATAACCAAATTTCGAAAAGAGAGCAGGTCGGATATTGATAAAGTCCGAGCAGACCACCAGGCTGCCCTTACGTTGCGCTTAGAGGACTCTCTCATTAGAGATGCGGCATTTACCGAACTAGATAAAAAAATAACCAAATTTCGAAAAGAGAGCAGGTCGGATATTGATAAAGTCCGAGCAGACCGCCAGGCGGCCCTTACGTTGCGCTTAGAGGACTCTCTCATTAGAGATGCGGCATTTATCGAACTAGGTAAAAAAATAACCAAATTTCGAAAAGAGGCCAGGTCGGATATTGAGAAAGCCCGAGAAGACCACCAAGCGGACCTTACGGAGGCTTATGAGGTGTTGCGCTCAGAGGACTCTCTCATCAGAGAAGCGGCGGTTGCCGAACTAGATAAAAAAATAACCAAATTTCGAAAAGAGACCCGGTCGGGTATTGATAAAGCCCGAGAAGACCACCAGTCTAACCTTGCGGAGGCTATTGCGGAGGCTTATGATGCGTTGCGCTTAGAGGACTCTCTCAGTAAAGAAGCGACACTTACTGAACTAGACGAAAAAATAGCCGAATTTCTGAAAGAGAGCAGGTCGGGTGTTGAGGGGGTCCGAGAAGACCACAAGGAGGCCATTGCGGAGGCTTATGGGGCGTTGCGCTCAGAGGACTCTCTCAACAGAGAAGCGGCACTTACCGAACTAGACGAAAAAATAACCAAATTTCGAAAAGAGGCCCGGTTGGATCTTGATGGAGTCAGAACGGGTATTGAGAAAGTCCGAGAAGACCACCAGGCGGACCTTACGGAGGCTTATAGGGTGTTGCGCTCAGAGGACTCTCTCGTCAGAGAAGCGGTGGTTGCTGAACTAGACGGGAAAATAACCGAATTTCAAAAAGAGGCCCGGTCAGGTATTGAAAAATCCCTAGAAGGCCACCAGGCGACCATTACGGAGGCTTATGATGCGTTGCGCTTAGAGGACTCTCTCAGCAGAGAAGCGGCATTTACTGAAGTTTCTGATAAACAGAAACATGATCGTATAGCCGCGACCAAAGCTCTTGAGGAGGCCTCTTATAAGATTCGTACTGAGACCCCATATCGCACTCGATCGCTTACCGGAATAGTGCGAACAATGAAAACGCCAAAACGTGTCATAACAGTTTGGGCTGAGAAGCGGGGCCCATTGGTTGAGGGGCACTATGAATATTCGTTCGGTGCCAAAGCGAGTAATAAACGTGGGGGATACGCTATGACAACTGCGGGTGAAGTTGTCCGAATGGCGGTCTGCTCGGTTAATGGTAGTGGTAAACCTGTGGGCGCGGTCGCGATAAATATTGTAGTAGATGGGGAAGAACGGGGGGTTGGAGTCACTAAAATCGCTGGAGATAGTTCGACGATTGTTGCGTTCGCCGGTTATGATCGAATTAGACTTTCCCAAAATAGTGTTATTAACTTTGTTACGAAAATCGGTGACCCAGAGAGTTCTTCCACTATTGTCTCATTGTTAATTGAACTTAATTTGTAAATATTAATATATTGAAAAATCATGAACGTATCACCGTATCCAATTGTTAATATCACTCCATCAACACTGTATCCAATTGTCAATACCACTCCATCAACACCGCTTCCAATTGTTAATATCACTCCACCAACACTGGATCCAACTCTCAATACCACTCCACCAACACTGGATCCAACTCTCAATACCACTCCACCAACACTGGATCCAACTCTCAATACCACTCCACCAACACTGTGTACAATTAACGAAAGAAGTTCAGATTTTAGGTTGAATAATATCGTCGCTATGCAGGATATTTTAGTTAGAGAATATAGAAATAGAAAAAGACACGCTAAAAAATATAAGCGCGCGGCGAATATGGCTGAAGCATCTAGTACGACTCTGGCGAGTGTTTCTGTGTTGTGTGGGGCGGGGACAGCTGCAACTATATCCACCATTATAACGGTTCCTGTAGCGGGGATTTTATGTGCGGTGTCGGCCGTTTCTGGGTTGTTGTGTATGGTAATTAGGGCGTCGGGTGGAAAACTCGAGAAAAAATGTAGAAAACATGATAGAATATCCGTTCTCGCTAGGTCTAAGAAAAATAGCATCGACGTTATGGTGTCCAAAGCGTTGGCAGATAAGAAAATATCAAATTTGGAGTTTGAATCCGTAGTGGAAGAAATGGGGAGATATGAACAATTAAAAAATGATATAAGAATCAAGGCGCGCGCCACCATGCCCAAAATTGAGTGTACTGATTGGGATAAATTTAGGGTAAAACTTGGAGATAAAGTCGGAAGAAATGTTACAGCACCATTGTGATATTTTATAACATAATTATATTGGTGTAGTAAACAAATTTACATACCTATACAACATGTGTTTTTTCACTGAGAATTACGCCGTAATCGCATAACAAATTCAGTCGAGGATTACACTGTAATCGCCTGTGTAAATTGATACACTCGGCTATAAATAACTGTCTGTTACATTGTCGTAAATCGATAATTGTACAACACTAGGTAATGTTTATCATAACAGCCTACGTGGTCGTGTGGGTTAAGGCGATACTCTATAGAGACGAGGGTCGTGGGTTCGCGCCGCGGTTGGTTGGAGCTAAACATTTTTTATTTATTTATTTCTATCCCTACAAATGTGGTCGCTATGGTAAACAAACTGCATGAACAACGGCGTTCCTATCCGACGCTCGAGGTTGATAAAATTGATAAATTCAGATTGCCAGTTTACATACCACCGATAAGGAAAAATACACTCAAAGTATGACAACGGCGTTCCTATAAGACCGCTCGAGGTTGATGAAAAATAATTTCAGATAGCCCGTTTACATACCTTCGATAAGGAAAATACACTCGCTATAAATTAAATTAGTAGTTTTTTTTTTCAATAATAATTTTTCAATATCTTTATAACGATATCGTAGAAATGTACATTCGTAAACGAATCGTTGGGTTTTAAAAATTTTTGTATAATACACCTTAGTTTCATATCTGATACGCATTATCCGTCTTAATGTTTGTATTTGCCTCTTGTATAGTTGACATAATTGCCGGTATAATATTGTAAAATATGTAACGTTTTTATCGGAGCGTAATAAATTACGCTGGTATTTCATGTAATTCGATATCACCTAGTGTTCTCATTTTATAGAATTTATATACAGATTATAACCCCCGCCAATGCTTTCGTAAACTTCTTCAACACAATCATTAAAAATTTGTAATTCAAATTGTATTGTATTATCCATTTTCTCTAATAATATTGGTACTTGTTTTTTCTGTTCAATTTTCCAATTTTATAAAATTAGTTTGATAATGTTTTTTCTTTACAGTGTTTTAATGCTGTAGAAACACCGTGACTTATTAGATCGATTCTATCTTTCTAACCGACTTTCCGATTTGAATTATTACTTAACGATAATACTTGCGAGCACGTAATCCCTTGTTAGCCATTCGATGAGTAGCCTGAGTGCCACCGCATGGTGGACATAGCAATGACTCTGCTTTGGTCCCTACCCCACAATGCCGACATGGGCGAGGCGAAACGGAACCTCTTCGCATCCATGCACGGTGATGTTTGCAATATTTGTAAATACCGGTGCGAAAACATCTCTCGTGACTACCCGTCTTCAACCACGCACACTTAACTAGAACCATTATGTTATATATACTGAGTATAACATAGGGATTCTTATCTCTAATAGGGTGTATCTTCTCATGTCATAAATATATGGTCTCGCGGTAGTAGTATATAAGTCACAAATGATACCATCATGCTGTGGAAGGTGCCGCACGTAGCCGGTGCCTTCCAGAGGGTGATGGTATCATTGTGACTCTTATATACTACTACCCCTGACCTATATTTGACCTTGACCTACATTTAACCTTGACTTACTTACTTAATTTCCCTTGGTTAAGGTTTTTAGTCGACCTTGGTTAAGCTTTTTACTCCAGCTTGTACATGGAATACTATTGTGCATACAGACACCATACTTGGACAACCTTTTCTCATAGTGATGTACATCAATAACCCCTGATCTATATTTGACCTTGACGTACATTTAGCCTTAAATTACTTACTTAATTCCCCTTGGTTAAGGTTTTTACTCAACCTTGGTTAAGGTTTTTAGTCAAGTTTGTAGATGGAATACTATTGTGCATACAGACACCATACTTGGATAACTTTTTCTCATAGGGATGTACATCAATAACCCCTGACCTTTATTTTACCTTCACCTACATTTAACCTTGAATTACTTGCTTAATGTTTATAGTCAAGCTTGTATATGGAATACTTCTGGGCCTACATCAACCATACTTGGACAACTTCATCTCCTAGTGATGTACATCAATAATCCCTGACCTATATTTGACCTTGACCTACTTTTATCCTTGGATTACTTAGTTATCTCCCCTTGGTTACGGTTTTTACTCAAGCTTGTATATGGAATACTCCTGGGCCTACAGCAACCATACTTGGAAAACTTTATCTCCTAGTGATGTACATCAATAACCCCTGACCTATATCTGACATTGACCTACATTTAACCTTGAATTACTTACTTAATTTCCCTTGGTTAATGTTTTTAGTCAACCTTGGTTAAGGTTTTTATGCAGGCCGCAGCCACCTTCTTTGTCAAGCTATGTGTACATCGACAACCCTCGTAGTCGAGCTATGCTGTTCTCCTACAGCTCTTGTTACTCAAGCTTGTATATGGAATACTCCTGGGCATACAGCAACCATACTTGGAAAACTTTATCTCCTAGTGATGTACATCAATAACCCCTGACCTATATCTGACATTGACCTACATTTAACCTTGAATTACTTACTTAATTTCCCTTGGTTAATGTTTTTAGTCAACCTTGGTTAAGGTTTTTATGCAGGCCGCAGCCACCTTCTTTGTCAAGCTATGTGTACATCGACAACCCTCGTAGTCGAGCTATGCTGTTCTCCTACAGCTCTTGTTTTGTTTTTCGACTTCTCCTGCAGGTTCTCCACCTCTTTTTTCCCCATGTTAAATTCCCATAGTGAACTAATTTTTAGCTCGACTATTCGAAGAATAAGTAGAGCTTATGTTGTCACCCCGGCGTCGGCGTCACCTTCACGCCTTGGTTAAGGTTTTTAGTCAACCTTGTATATGGAATACTACTGGCCCTACAACCACCATACTTGGACAACTTCATCTCCTAGTGATGTACATCAATAACCCCTGATCTATATTTCACCTTGACCTACATTTCCTCTTGAATTACTTAGTTAATTCCCTTTGGTTAAGGTTTTTAGTCAACCTTGGTTAAGGTTTTTAGTCAAGCTTGTACATGGAATACTATTGTGCATACAGACACCATACTTGCACAACCTTTTCTCATAGGGATGTACATCAATAACCCCTGGTCTATATTTGACCTTGACCTACATTTCCTCTTCAATTACTTAGTTAATTCCCCTTGGTTAAGGTTTTTAGTCAAGCTTGTATATGGAATACTCCTGGCCCTACACCCACCACACTTGGACAACTTCATCTCCTAGGGATGTACGTCAGTAACCCCTGATCTATATTTGACCTTGACCTACATTTCCTCTTCAATTACTTAGTTAATTCTCTTTGGTTAAGGTTTTTAGTCAACCTTGTAGATGGAATACTCCTGGCCCTACACCAACCATACTTGGACAACTTCATCTCCTAGTGATGTACATCAACAACCCCTAACCTATATTTCACCTTGACCTACATTTAACCTTGAATTAATTAGTTAATCCCCCTTGGTTAAGGTTTTTAGTCAACCTTGGTTAAGGCTAACTTTTTGATAGCTTGGATAACTTTTTCTCATAGGGATGTACATCAATAACCCCTGACCTATATTTTACCTTCACCTACATTTAACCTTGAATTACTTAGTTAATGTTTATAGTCAAGCTTGTATATGGAATACTCCTGGGCCTACATCAACCATACTTGGACAACTTCATCTCCTAGTGATGTACATCAATAATCCCTGACCTATATTTGACCTTGACCTACTTTTATCCTTGGATTACTTAGTTATTTCCCCTTGGTTAAGGTTTTTAGTCAAGCTTGTATATGGAATACTCCTAGGCCTACAGCAACCATACTTGGAAAACTTCATCTCCTAGTGATGTACATCAATAACCCCTGACCTATATCTGTCATTGACCTACATTTAACCTTGAATTACTTACTTAATTTCCCTTGGTTAAGTTTTTTAGTCAACCTTGGTTAAGGTTTTTATGCAGGCCGCAGCCACCTTGTTTGTCAAGCTATGTGTACATCGACAACCCTCGTAGTCAAGCTATGCTGTTCTCCTACAGCTCTTGTTCGTAATAAAATCAATATTTGACCAAATTTCACGAAATAAAAAGAAGGCTCATTCTTAAATTTTTATAAAATTTAATATTATTGGAAAAAAAACGATTGTTTTAGCATTGTATATATGGCCGTAAAAATTGGGCAGGTTTCGTGAAACAGACAGTAGTAGCTATCCAATATGCTCTCGTGGAAGGGTATGTACATTTTAGCACTAAATCCATTCATAGATATTCATATATTAACGGTGAATTGTGATTCAGGGATGGGCTGGGGCTCGGGTAGAATACAGGACTTCAATACTGAATGTTTGTCAGTTCAAAACCTACCATAGGGCATGAAAAATACTTCCATACTATATGACCTTAGCTGCTGCTGGGACATTAAACCTTTCCTTTCTGGGATTCACACCTGTAGCCTATTTCACCAACATTGCAAAGTATACTTTCCTAGCAAAGTATACTTTGAGGGAGAAATTTTCAATTTTGAATATAAATTTATTTATTTTTATTTTACTGAATTTATTACATTATCACAGCCATTTTGGCTGTGATAATGTAATAAATTCAGTATAATAAGTCTGCATAGTTTTAATCATCAAATATATGCGGTCATTATAGTTCTGTATGAAATACTGCATTTCGGAAAAATAAATGATTACTCCCTCAAAGTATACTTTGCTAGATAAGTATACTTTGCAATTTTGATGAAATCGGCTACTGGGGCCAAGTGATCTGTGTAGTAAGGGTGCCTGGTACCGTATGAGGACATTCTTTTAGTGTTGAAGTTTTCATTGTAATTTCAATACTGAATCAACAGTGTTCCCTATACTGGTGCTTTCTCCGTCTCTGAATATGAACTTTCTGTCAAACGGATATAAAAAAATCGCTTTTCTCCACAACTATTTTTGCCATGAACAACATTTGAGTCAATTGTGTTGTCAGTGTTACCATAAAATAGTACCAGGTAAATTTTACTATCTTTATTTCACAATATTCTGCAAAAAAACAACACATTTCACCATAAATCAGTGGCCTTACAACATATGAGACGAGCCATGTGATTTTGTACTTGAGAAGATGTGCTATTTCTCGTGAAAAATATTTACCAAATTTACAATATTTTCCTCAATTTTAGACTACAGAAAATATATCAGTTTCTGTAAATATTTTCATAAAAAATGGCACAAAATCATAGGGCTTGTCTGATACTATGAGAGCTGTGATATATACACACTGTTGATGGAGATGTCCGTGTATCCACAGGTTCCTGTCGATGTTGGAGGAGGAGGTGTACGGGACGAGCTCTCCCATCTGGGACCCCGAGTTCTCGCAGTCCAACGTGCCCACCAGCCCCACGTCTAACTCTGGTACTTGAATAACCAACTATACTCACCGACAAAAGAAACCATACAGTTCTTAAAATAGCACCACTATATTTCTAAACGATTTGTAATATCTTTTTGTATCAAATCTACTTGTATAGGAAAATTTTGAGCCGATATAATAAACAGTATGCCCATGGAATAATGGAATAATCACATGTGATGCAAATGATGTATACGATTCTCAGCATCTTCACTGGCTTCGAGTGGCCACATCTGTAGCCGATTTCACCAACATTGCAAAGTATACTTATCTAGCAAAGTATACTTTGAGGGAGTAATCGTGTATTTTTCCCGAAATGCATTATTTCATATAGAACTAAGGACTGCATATATTTGATAATTAAAAGTATGCAGAATTGTTTTCCTCAATTTATTACATTATCACAGCCAAAATGGCTGGGATAATGTAATAAATTCAGTATAATAATAATGTAATAATGTATAATAATAATGTAATGTAATAAATTCAGTATAATAAAAATTAATCAATTTATCCTTAAATTGAAAATTTCTCTCTCATAGTGTACTGAGCAAGATAAGTATACTTTACAATTTTGGTGAATTAGGCTACTGGGCATATGGCAATACGCCATACATGGATAAACTCCAGAGCGGTTGAAATATTGGACCAATTCAAAATTTAAAATGCGAAAAACACCAAGATTGACAAGAAATGCTTACATTTATTAACTTTCAACGTGCATTGAGCGACATTCTGTTGTTCACCATAATGTTATGTTGACATTACGTCACTAGTATTGATGCAAATCTTCATAAAAAGAAAGGAATCGAGTTTTGTTGTGAACTTTTGTGGGAATCTGGAAATACTATGAAAAACAGAATTTAAAATCATTCGGTTTAATCGCTTTAAAATACAATTGGGTTGGAATTACAAGCAATAAACAACCTTTTTGGAGAATCTATCAGGAATATAAACATTTTAAAGTCCAACATTACTGGCTGACGGCATTCCGGCCATCAACCAGTATAGTTGAGTTTTTAAATCTTTCAACACTAGAGACCTTTTTCCTAATATTTGCAAGAGGTGTAGATCCTGATGAGCCGGCTCGTAATGAGCCGTCTCATCAGGATCTGCACCATTTGTGGATATTTTTTTTAATACGAAGTCAGCCCCTTTTCTGCATAATGGAACAGTCTCAAACTGAACATGAAATAGTCGTGTCAGTTACTGTGAAAGTTTTAAAAGTTGACCACGTGAGCCTTGGTTGTGGTGGTTGGTTGGGAGCATGCGATGGGTAATCTTAAGAGAGTTGAGAGTTGAATCTGGTCATACCCCTTATAAGAGTGCTACGATAATTCCTAATTATACCCCCCGCAACGAGTTGTGGGGGGTATACTGGAGTCAGGTTGTCCGTCCGTCCGTCCGTCCGTCGTCCGTCCGTCACTGAACTTAACATCAGAGAAATATGTTATAACTTCTATTTTCTTCATCTAAAATGCTTAATATTTCACACATGCATTCCTGTAAGGCTCTACTACCATGCTGTGCCAAATCCACGACCGGCCAACCCCCGCTGATCTTCAAGGTCAAGGTCAAATACTTAGTCTGTTTACAAAACTTAACATCACAGAAATATGTTATAACTTCTATTTACTTCATCTAAAATGCTTAATATTTCACACATGCATTCCTTTAAGGCTCTACTACCATGCTGTGCCAAATCCACGACCGTCCAACCCCCCACTGATCCCAAGGTCAAGGTCAAATACTTGGTCTCTTTACAAAACTTAACATCAGCTAAATCTGTTATAACTTCTATTTCCTTGTTCGGATCTGCTTCACATTTCACACACGCATTGCTCCAATGGACCTCTACCACCCTGTGACAAATTCACATTCATGCCGCCCCTGCTAAGCCCAGAGTCAAGGTCACCAGCCCACACACTTGAATTTTTGTTTACATATTTAGGGGTACCTGGGCCCACGCGGGGGGTATTCCATAAGCCTCGTTTACTGACCAATCTAGTTCCTATTACCTTTAGGGGATTGGGCAAAGTCACTATGGTGCAGTATGGTCCTGGCACCAGGTCAGGTTATTCTAATTTCAGAGCTGAATATATATTTTTTTCGATGTAAATAGTCCGTTCTGATTTTTGGGATTTTCCCCTAATGCAGCAGTTTAAATGCGTGATCGAATCTGTTGGCCCGGCCTTAAATGACCGTAGCTCTTGATAGGCCGTTAAACACTAATAAATCAATTAAATCTAGGCCTTGGCATTGCAGGGGAGACGACTCCTACCAGTGTGACGGGGGTGAGCGGCCTGAGTCGATTCACGACGACCGGGACGGTTCCGTCATCAAGCGCCATTATAGACAGCGGCAACTCTGTCAGCGTTACCCCCGGGCTGTCTGCGGTGAGGCGGTCGTCAAAACACACGGAACCCGCCACAGGTCGGGTAGCTGGCCATTTGTGGATATAATATAGTAACCCTGTATATTTGGACACCATTTATTCTGGGAAACGTAAATATATGGCTTCCTACAAGAATGGCCCAATGCTTTATCTCAATAATTATTTGGATACAATTTGTTGGTGTACGAATATTTAGGGTCATTATAGTAGATGGTGTACAGGTGATTTGTATAACTGTTAGGGACGGCTTGATACTGACCCTGATCAGTAAAAGATTTCATCAAAATTGCAAAGTATACTTATCTAGCAAAGTATACCTTGAGGGAGTAATCATTTATTTTTGCCAACATGCATTATTTCATATATAACCACTGCATAATTATATTTGATGATTAAAAGTATGCAGAATTATTATACTGAATTGATTACATTATCGCAGCCAAAATGGCTGTGATAATGTTTAAATAAATTCAGTATAATAAAAATTAATAAATTTATCCTAAAATTGAAAATTTCTCCCTCAAAGTATACTTTGCTAGAAAAGTATACTTTACAATGTTGGTGAAATAGGCTACAGACTGTGTGGATGGGCCTACACTGGTCACATAGCACATACGCCCCATTTCACAACCGCATATGGCTGTTTCATTGATGGAATGGCGAACAGTGCAGATCCTGATCAGACTGCGGATGCACAGGCTGATCAGGATCTATACTGGTCGCATAGCACATAAGCCCCATTTCTCCATTCACAACCGCATATGGCTGTTGAATGTAAAATTCTCACACCCCCCATAGGTCTAAATGACTCTGATGTGGTAAGGACCTGGCACCAGGTTGGGTTATTATCCCCTCGCCGATGGGCAGGAGGAGATACATAAGTATAGCGTTAATTAATTGGCGTGCGTACGTTAGTAACACCTTTCATTTTTCAATAACTTATAAACCGCTTTACCGATTTGACTAATGTTTGGCCACCATATGTGTCTAGGGATGGTGCTTTGTTTTGCATACAAACCACGTCCGACTGCCAAGGTCAAGGTCACAGAGGACTTGTGTTCACCTTGTTTGTAAGGCAAATGCGTTAAAGGTACATGCCCACGCAGTAGGCACAAAATGTTCTTTATAGGAATTAAATAAATGTATAATTATGTCACTATTCCACGAGTTCTAAAAATTACGAGTGCCCGCTATACAAATATAATCATTTATTAGCCAGGTTTTTTAAAAAAAAATCCAGGCTATTGGATTGGCGAAAGCCGGGCGGGCGGGCGGGCGGGTGGGCGGCGTCCACAATCAATGTTAAGTTTTTGTGTTTGAGTCCATTTCTTTGTTACTGTACCACCTAGGACCACCAAACTTTCACAGCTTCATAATCAAGGGGTGCCCACCACATATCACTATCCAACATGTTACCTTTTTTGAACTTGACCCATTTTTTCCGCGCAGTCGACTTAGCCATTTTCAATGTTAAGTTTTCGCGTTTACAATGTTAAGTTTTCGTGTTTAAGTCCATTTCTTTGGTACTGTACCACCTAGGACCACCAAACTGTCACAGCTTCATAACCAAGGGGTGCCTACCACATACAATTATCCAACATGTGACCATTTTTTTTACCTTCACCTATTATTTCTACGTAATTGACTTAGCCATTTTCAACGTTAACTTTTTAACGTACGTCTGGTTAAAGTTTTTTGGTTAAAAGTTTTTTTTTTACTGTATCTCTGCAACTGCTTCGCCCATTACCTTGAAACTTCACATGGGTGTTTATCATCATTCATATTTTCATTCTACCCCCCAACCGTGCGGCCCCTATGCCCAATGTCAAGGTCAAATTACTTTGAATATTTTTCTTAAAGTTTTTTTGTGTACTATATCTCTGCAACTTCTTCACCCATTACCTTGATAGTTCACATGGGTGTTTATCATCATTGTCAGCTCGATATCGTCGGCATTTTGGCATACGTCCGTCTGTACGTCCGTGTGTCTGGTTAAAGTTTTTTGGTTAAAGTTTTTCCATCTACTATATCTATATTTTAGTGTCCATGCCTCGCCCCAAGGCGCGACATGCAGGCTACGGCCATCTAGTCTACAAAAAGTGGGTATAATTATGTTATCCAAGTGTCTATGCTTGGAAAAAACCTGGCCTTCGTGGCTTTGCCTCGTTTCTTGTTAATTATAAATTTACTGTTAGCGACGCGCGGCAGTAACAGTCTATTTTGATAATGTGCGGGGACGACGACTTTCACATCACGGCTTGCGGTGCACATGCGCAGTATACTACGCGCGCCTGTAGGCTTCCCAATATGTAAACAAGAATATTAACATGTCGAAACGTCCAGGACGGATTGTATGAAACAGCGTATTGGTAAAAATAGCACGAGGTCGGAAAATACCCTTTCTGGTCGCGGCATATAAAATGCGATTTAACACCAATTAACACGCGCAGTAATTAAAAATAATTACTGGGTAGACGTATGGCTCATATAAGGCATGACAGAAAATGAAAAGTTGTAGTACAGTGTAACCTGCTGCGTGGGCATGTACCTTTAAAGAGTTTTTTGTTTGTTCAATAACTTGTGAACCACTTCAGTGATTTTGATAATATTTGGCCACAATGAGTGTCAGGGATGGTGCTTTGTTTTGCATATGACCCACGTCCGACCGCCCACGGTCAAGGCCACTGAGGACATATGTTCACCTTGTTTGTAAAGCAAATACATTAAAGTTTTTGTTTGTTTATTTTATTATCAAGGCTGCCAGCGACGGTATTATCTTTGTAATAATGATGCCCCTGTTCTATTTTAATGGCTGAATATTTATATTTTCTTGATGTAAATATTCAGTTCTGATTTTGATTTTTGTCGGGCCTGTTTAGCAGAGGCGCGACTATAGTCGGCGCTTTTTCCGTCGTCGTCATCCGCGTCGTCTGCTTTTTTTTGTAAGGCAAATTCGTTAAAGTTATTGTTTTTTCACAATATCTCTTTAACCCCTTGCCAGACTTTGATAATATTTCACATCAATGTTTGTCTAGGGGTGATGCTTCATTACACACACCCCCACATCCAAATTCTGAAGGTCAAGGTCATTTATTTACTTGTAATGTTCACCAGTTTTGTAACAGAAATGCGTTAAAAGTTATTGTATTTTTCACAATATCTCTTTAACCCCTTGCCAGACATTGATAATATTTCACATCAATGTTTGTCTAGGGATGATGCTTCATTACGCACACCCCCACATCCAAATTCTGAAGGTCAAGATCATTTATTTACTTGTAATCTTGACCGGTTTTGTAACAGAAATGCGTTAAAAGTTATTTTTTTCACAATATCTCTAACCCCTTGCCAGACTTTGATAATATTTCATATCAATGTTTGTCTACGGATGCTTCATTACGCACACCCACCACATCCAAATTCTCAAGGTCAAGGTCATTTATTTACTTGTAATGTTCACGGTCAAATGCCTCGGCAGGCGCGATACCGCTTCCGTGGCGGAATTCTTGTCTACTAAATGCATCCTTAAATGACCGTAGCTATTGATAGGCCATTAAACACCATGAAATGGGGCCTACGGGATTTGTGACAAGTGTAGCTCCTGATCAAATAGCACACTCATGTAACCTGATACCGATCTCTCACGATCAGTGCAGACGTCGATTAGACTGCGAATGCACAGGCTGATCTGGATCTATAGTAGTCGCATAGCTCTCAAGCCCCATTTCTCTAGTCGCAGCCACATACGACTGTTGAATGTCGGTATTGCCGTTGATAGACCGTTAGACAATCAATTGTCACACTCCCCGTGACATATCGAGCCGTCGGTATTGCCCTGTGACATATCGAGTCATCGCTATTTCCCTGTGACATAGCGAGTCAAGTCGTCAGTATTGCCCTGTGACATATTGAGTCATCGCTATTTCCCTGTGACATATCGAGTCGAGTCGCCAGTATTGCCCTGTGACATATCGAGTCGTCGGTATTTCCCTGTGACATATTGAGACGTCTGTATTGGCCCATGACATATCGAGCGTCGGTATTACCACGTGGCTTATCGAGTGTCGATATTACCCTGTGACATATTGAGATGTCAGTATTGCCCCATGACATATTGAGACGTCTGTATTGGCCCATGACATATTGAGTTGTCGGTATTGGGTATTGCCACGTGACATATTGACACATCGGTATTGCCCCATGACATATCGAGCCATCGGTATTGGGTATTGCCCCATGGCATAACGAGCATCTGTATTGGGTGTTGCCCCGTGTCATATCGAGTGTCGGTATTAGGTATTGCTCCATGACATATCGAGCGTCAGTATTGGGTATTGCCGGGTGACATATCGATCCGTCGGTATTGGGTATTGCCCTATGACATATCGAGCATCGGTATTGCCCCATGGCATATCAAGCCACGGTATTGGGTATTGCCCCATGACATATCGAGTGTCGGTATTGGGTATTGCCCCATGACATAATCGAGCATCGGTATTGGGTATTGCCCTATTGCCCCATGACATAATTGAGCATCGGTATTGGGTATTGCCCCGTGACATATCGAGCGTCGGTATTGCTGTCTACAGGTGAGAAGAGGAAGCCAGAGGACGCCCTGATCACAGACGATATAAAGAAGTTGAAAGTGGACAGTGATGTGTCGGCCGAGCTGGTCAGCGAGATTGTGGCCACCATCACTGACCCTCATGAAATGGTGGGACCAGATGTAAATATTGTCACCAGTAGACCACAGCTCACGGTTATACACTATTCTTATTATCTATGTTTTTAGCTCACCTGAGCAAAGCTCATGTGAGCTATTGTTATGGCAAAGTGTCCGTCGTCCGTCCGTCCGTCCGTCCGTCCGTCCGTCCGTGAACATTTTCAATCATCTTCTTCTCCCGAACTGCTGAGCCGATATTGGTTAAACTTCACAGGGATGATATATGGGTGATGCCATTTCAGATTTGTTAAAATGGAGGTCATCGACAATCCAAGATGGCCGCCATGGAAAAGTAGGTCAAATTCTTAAAAAATCTTCTTCTCACGAACCGCTAGGCCGATTTCGACGATACTTGGTATGAATGATCGATAGTTAGCGCTGTTATTTCAGATTTGATTCATATGGTGGCCCGTGGGTCAAAAATGGGCGTCGCCCGAGGGGTCAAATAGAGGTCAAATTTTATTTTTAACCGAATATAGTCATGTAATATAGCAAATCGAAGGTATTGACGAGACAATCACTCTGGAACATTTTTTGTCTAAATCATATGATTACGTCATCCAAGATGGCCACCGATAGTTCAAATGGTCATTCTTTTACTAAAGATTTCAAACGTCTTTTCCTTGTAAACTGCAAGGCCGATATTGGCCAAACTTAACTGTAATGGTCTGTGGTTGAAGCCTGTTCATTTTTGTTAAAATGGAGGTCATCACCAAATCCAAGATGGCCGCCATTGAGAAGTAGGTCAAATTCTTAAAAAATCTTCTCACGAACCGCCAGGCCGATTTCGACGATACTGGGTATGAATGATCGATAGTTAGCGCTGTTTCAGATTTGTTCATATGGTGGCCCCTGGGTCAAAAATGGGCGTCGCCCGAGGGGTGAAATAGGGGTAAATTTTATTTTTAACCGAATATAGTCATATAGTATATCAAATCGAAGGTATTGACGAGACGATCACTCTGGAGAATTTTTTGTCTAAATCAGATGATTACGTCATCCAAGATGGCCACTGATAGTTCTAAAGGTCATTCTTTTACTAAAGATTTCAAACGTCTTTTTCTTGTGAACTGCTTGGCCGATATTGGCCAAACTTAACTGTAGTGGTCTGTGGGTGAAGCCTGTTCATTTTTGTTAAAATGGAGGTCATCACCAAATCCAAGATGGCCGCCGTTGAGAAGTAGGTCAAATTGTCAAAAAAATCTTCTTCTCACAAACCTCCAGGCCGATATCGACGAAACTTGGTAAGAATGATTGATAGTTACCGCTGTTTCAGATTTGCTCATATGGTGGCCCCTGGGTCAAAAATGGGTGTGGCCCGAGGGGTCAAATAGGGGTCAAATTTTATTTTTGACAATATGGCCATATAGTATATCGGATCGAATATATATAGTATATCGGATCGAATGTATTGACGAGACGATCACTCTACAGCATGTCTTGTCTAAATCAGATGATTTTGTCATCCAAGATGGCCACCGAAAGGTAAAAAATTTGTTTTACGATTTCAAACGTATTATTCTTGTGAACTGCTGGGCCGATATTGGCCAAACTTAACTGAAATGGTTTGTTGGTGAAGCCTGTTCATTTTTTTGTCAAAATGGAGGTCATCACCAAATCCAAGATGTCCGCCGTTGAAAAGTAGGTCAAATTGTCAAAAAAATCTTCTTCTCACAAACCTCCAGGCTGATTTCGACGAAACTTGGTGTGAATGATTGATATTTAACGCTGTTTCAGATTTGTTCATATGGTGGCACCTGGGTCAAAAATGGGCGTGGCCCGAGGGGTCAAATTATATTTTTGACCGAATATGGTCATATAATATATCCAATCCAAGGTATCGACGAGACGATCACTCTGGAGCATGTTTTGCCAAAATCAGATGATTACGTCATCCAAGATGGCCACCGACAGGTCAAAAGGTTGTTCTTTTACTAAAGATTTCAAAGGACTTCTTCTTGTCAACTGCTTGGCCGATATTGACCAAACTTAACTGAAATGGTTTGCCTGTTCATTTTTGTCAAAATGGAGGTCATCACCAAATCCAAGATGTCCGCCGTTGAAAAGTAGGTCAAATTGTCAAAAAATCTTCTTCTCACAAACCACCAGGCCGATTTCGACGAAACTTTGTATGAATGATCGATAGTTAACGCTGATTCAGATTTGTTCATATGGTGGCCTCTGGGTCAAAAATGGTCATGGCCCGAGGGGTCAAATAGGGGTCAAATTTTATTTTTGACCTAATATGGTCATTTTATATATCAAATTGAAGGTATAGCAGTAAATCACATGCACATTCGCAATATATGTTAGATCAGAAGGTACCAACAAATTCTGTGGAACATTTGAAGTTGTAAGTGAAGAGTCTTTGTGAAATCAAGATGACCACTATGGAGGCTTTTAGGTGAGCGATACAGGCCCATTTGGGCCTCTTGTTTCATTTCCCATTGAAACACAATGAAAAGTAGGCCGCAGTTTTTATGCCCCACTACGATTATGGAGGGGGCATTTAGTTTTACCCTTGTCCGTCCCGTCCGTCCGTCCATCCGTCCGTCACAAAACTTTAACGCTCGGGTATATGTCTCGTAATTTCTTCATCCTTCGACCGATCTGCTTCATATTTCATATACACATTGCTCTAATGGTCCTCTACCGCCCTGTGCCAAATCCACATTCGTCCTGCCTCCGCCAAGCCCAGGGTCAAGGTCACATACTTGGTGCTTCAAAAACTTTTTAACTCTGGTAAACAAAATTTTGACTTGGAATTTGGCCTCATTTATTATCAAAGCAATATGTGGGGCATCCGTGTTCTATGAACACATTTTCTAGTTTTCAATGCTTCTTCAGGTGGGTGGCAGGTGGGAGCATGCGATGGGTAATTTAACGATCGGGGTTCATCCTTACCGGTATCCCGAACGGAGACCTGGTTTGGCCCTCAGGTATGTCTTTGGCATTCTTGTATGTGACGGTTTACTCTGATTATAACCCTTATAACAGTAATACGATCATTCCTAATCCTATTACTTTTAGGGAAAGGTGTCCAAATTAGTTTTGTGTGGTATGGACCTGGTACCAGGTCCGGTTATTCTAATTTCAGGGCTGAATATATAGTAAAATTTGCACAAGCGACCACGTGCATTAAGCGACTTTTGTCTTATGCGACCACTTTCAATTCCCCTCGACCATTTTGCCTATATAATGACAGTGTATTAAATGCCTTTTCCTTAACGTGACCAGCGGCCAAATATTTTGTAACCAAAAGAAATGGTTATTTTGTATTAAAGGACCATTAATTGACAGGATGTTACTTTCTCCAGGTGAAATTAGCCTCAAGCGTGTGACAAACAAAGGAAACAAATCCCCTGTCGCTGTCAAAATGTGAATGGTGCATTGTTTATGATTATTGACCTGAAACCTCGTTCTGATTCGCTCGTTTCCTTAGTGATTACTAAAGGGAATTAACTCATCGTCGCTTAGCACATGGGAACAACAGGACTGGTCGCTTAGCACATGGGAAAACATCTGCGTATTTCACTAATTTAAAACAAATACTTTTTTTCGTTGTGTACAGAATATTTTCTTGACGCGTAACGATACTGGTATATACCGAACACTGCGTTAATAAATCATTATTCTATCAGCTGGTTTGGTTGTCAGTCAACGACTGGTAAAAACCACCGGTCCGAAGTGATCGCTTCTGCCTATTTGCGATTTCAACTGGGCGATTTTATTTTGCAATAACTTTCAAATTCTTTCATCTATTTTGATAAAATAAAGCCTGAATAATTCAGAAAAGTGCACAGTAAACATTACCGGTAGTATTTATTTCTAGGTTAATGTTTACTATTCGCGATTTCCCAATTCCGAATATTAAACCATATAGCCTGACATACCAGTACCCGGATTTCCAATTTATTTTTCGTTTTTGTGTTAAGAGACCATTGTTCTAAGTGACCATTTTTGGTGTCTCCCTTGGGTGGTCGCTTAATACAAGTTTGACTATTTATTTCAATGTAAATATTCCGTTCTGATGTTGGGAATTTCCCCCCATATGCAGCAGGTTAAATGCAGGATTGAACCCGTTGGCCCGGCCTTAAATGACCTGTTAAATGCGGCTTATGGCATTTGCGACCAGTGTAGATCCAGATCAGCCTGCCCATCCGCACAGTCTGATCAGGATCTACACTGTTCGCCATTCAGTGAGTGAGACACCAATCATGCTTCCAATAAACATCGTAGATCCGTATCGGGCTACAGGCGCTCGTTTCACTAAACTTCGTACGACTAAGAGGTTTGTATGTGCAAATCGAAAATGTACAGCAAAGTTCACATTAATAGTCGATTTTGGGAACTTTTTGATGGAATTGTTCAGATTTAATGACCCTACATGTATGTGGAAACTGGTAGCATTGACTAACTACATTAATGAGTTATTTGAATTTATAGAAATCTTTTAGTTTAGTAAAACAGGCCCCAGGAGTGCGCTACCAGATCAGGAGTTGGGCGGACAATAAATCACATTTATAAGCTCCATTTCTCCAGTCACAGCCACAGTTCGGAATTCACTTGGCTAACACCGTCTACAATCAGTATAGACCCACATCAGACGGACATTCACAGTCGCTGGAGAAATCAGGCTTTGGCCATTTGTGGACATTGCAGATACTGATATGCTAACACATGCCGCCGTGTTAAAAGCAGGATTTATGTTTTGCACACTAAAAGGCAAACAGTGCAGATCCATGGATGTGTAAGCAAGGTGTACACTGTAAGCCCCATTTATCCAATCGCAGCCACAACTGTGACCCGCTAAGAAAATAGTCAAAAAGTCTGGGGGCTACTAGTGTTATCCTAGAACTGGGACTACACTGGTTGCTGTGTATGTGTTGTAGCAAATCTGTTGATCAGTAGGTGCCATGGCATACATAGTAAGATTAGTACTAGTCATATTACTTTTAGGGAATGGACTAAGTGACTCGAACCTGACACCAGATCAGGTTATTGTAATTTCAGGACTGAATATATAGATAATTGATGGTAAATATTATGTTCTGATTTTGGGATTTTGCCCCCTTTACAGGTGAAATTAGGGATTTTACCCTTTTGACCGGGTCTAAAATTACCATAGCTGTTGTTTCATTCGTCGTATAACAGCTTTGTTTCTGGTGGAGGTTCCATGTATTATTTGTTGTCCAATAATATTGCATGTCATTTTGCTACAGGCCTGCGAGTTGTTGTCTTGTCACTTCTCTATGTATCTTTATTGATTTTGGTGTAATAATATCGTATGTGTGGCTGTGACTGGAGAAACGGGGCTCATGGGTTTTGCGACCAGTGTAGATCCAGATCAGCCTGTGCATTTGCACAGTCTGATCAGGATCTTCACTGTTCAGCATTCCATCGATGAAACACCTGTCATGCTTCTACCAAGCAATATAGACTGTTATTAAGCTACAGAAGTGTGCTGTTTCATAGGAAGCTACACTCGTGACAAATCTGCAGAGTGTAGATCTGCAGAGTGTGATAGGACAGCAGTGTATTCGGCATTCCATCAATGAAACACCTGTCCTACTTCTAACAAGCAATATAGATCATTAGCAGGCTACATGAGTGTGCTATTTGATCAGGACATACACTGGTCACAAATGCCATAAGCCCCATTTCTCAATTGACAGCCACATTTCAGAGACTTAAATTCCACATGTGCTCTGAATTTAAAGGTACATGCCCACTCAGTAGGCACAAAATGATCTTTATAGGAATTAATAAGCGTATAAGTGTGTCGGTATTCCACCAGTTCTAAAAATTATGAGTGCCTGCTATACATAATCATTTAGTAATATTTAGTTTATTGATAGTGACTCGTGGCGGCATCAGGCTATTTTCATATGCAAATGAGGCATGATATTTTTATGCCACTGGGTTTCGAACAACTGGTGGCATATAGTGTTTGGACCGTTTGTCCGTCCGTCCGTCTGTCCGGGCAAACATCAGGGGTTTAGGAGCTTAGGGTAAGGGTTAGTAACATAAGGATTCCTTTGAAGTTCTTTGAACTTATTCCGTTAGCCCATAAAACCTTTTGAAGTTTAGGGGCTAGTCCTTTGATCTTTTATATAGCAAATAGCCCATAAACCCAAAATGTTGGTACGTCTGTCCGTCTGTCCATCCGTCACACTTTTAGGTTAACCACTTTGTCACAGTTCCTCAAATATGCTGCAGGTGGCATCCGCATTCGACAGACGCATTTCTTGTTTAATTATTTATACTAATTAAATGTGTCCCCTGAAAAAATAATATTTTCGACAGATATAAAGTATGATCATTTCACATCAAAAAATAAATATCCGTTTTAAGGAAACACGGTTATCGCTCCTGTAGCCTATTTCAACGATGGCAAACTCGTCGGCGAATGTGAGGAAGTGAAGTGTTTGATGTGGTAGTCCTTGAGGTGGTTCATCATATGGGTGCCGTAGCCCTGGAATGGGCCACACAAATATAACTAGTGTGCCACGATCTGTAGCCTATTTCATCAACATATCTAGCAAAGTATACGTTGAGAGAGAAATTTTCAATTTAAGGATAAATTTATTAATTTTTATTATACTGAATTTATTACATTAAAAATGGCTGTGATAATGTAATAAATTCAGTATAATAATTCTGCATACTTTTAAACATCAAATATATGCAGTCGTCGGTTCTATAAGACATAATGCATTTCAGGAAAAATAAATGATTACTCCCTCAAAATATACTTTGCTAGATAAGTTTACTTTATAATTTTGATGAAATCGGCTACTGATATCAGTGTGGATATAAAATGTATAATAATGCCTAAGTCCTGTTTAGAGAGGTTTCACTGTACAACCATGTGTACATGTACTTGAACATTTACATGTACATGTACAGGTAATATATGGGATTTAGTACTAAACCCATTGACCCGGCCTTCAATGACCTTAGCTGTTGATAGGCCATTAAACCCCAACAAACAAAAACACTGTACAACTATTTCAAGCTGGCGACCAGCTACTACTGAGACGACCGTGTCTGACTGTAACACACCATTTCAGTCGGCGTTTTTCCCGACGCACGTGTCGCGGGACGAGAGCGCGAGAAAGGAGGAGGTTCTGGGCGTGATAGAGTTCCACGTGATCGGCAACTCGCTGACGAAGAAACCGAGTCGCGAACTCATGATCTGGCTCATCGGCATGCAGAATGTCTTCTCCCACCAGCTACCACGCATGCCCAAGGAATACATCACCAGGCTCGTCTTTGATCCGTTAGTATTTCACAAATAATTATATTATAAGTTATTGGATTTTTAAGGAATTAAATGTGAGGGAACGCTAATGGCCGCCAATTTGTGAACAATAACATACTTATAGTTCAGCTAGGCATACAATGCAAGTAGAAGTTATTGTTGGCAGCTGGTTATGCCCCTTATATGAGTATTACGATTGTGTAATCCTATTTTAGGGGAAGGGGCCAAGTGACTTTGGTGTGGTATGGACCTGGCACCAGGTGGGTTATTCTAATTTCAGGGCTGAATATATTTTTTCTCGATGTAAATATTCCGTTCTGAGTTTGTGACTTTCCCCCCAATGCAGCAGGTTAAAACGGGATCGAACCGTTTGCCCAGCCTTACATGACCTTAGCTGTTGATAGGCCGTTAAACACCAATAAACAAACAAACAATTATTGTTCACATATTGGATTTTTATCTCTAGCTAGCGACCGAAGCATTTAGTACATGAAAACAGTCATCATGTGAACAATAGCATACTTATAGTTCAGCCAAGTGTACAATGTAATGTCCCAACAGAGTATTGATTTTCCATTTCCTGTCGAGCAGGTAGTCATTAAATCTTGTAATACAGTGAAATCGCAATGACTCGAAAGCCCACGGGCCTGCGCATTTTTTTTTGAGTGATCACATGTTTCGAGCCATCGCATCTTGCGATTTTGGTATATTTGTCGACTACTGTACCCGTCGGATTTAGGAAATAAGGAAGCATAATAGAGAGTGTATCCATGTTTTAGATGATTATAGTATTTATTCGCAGATTTAAAGTTATCATGTGAAATTAAATAAACTGTATTTAAATGTTGCGACGCAACAAAAGGTGCTTTACTTCGTTTTTGACCAGTGTAAACATTTCAACTTGCAGGCTCCTGCAACTTGATATGGGTTTACTATTCCACTATATTATGCATCATGAATAGATATCGAGGACGAACATTTCACGTCCTTTAATCGTGGTGGGTTACTAGAGTTCCAACTCGACTTGAACCCGAACCTGTGCTACTCGGCTTACTCGAGTATAACCTGGGAGTTACCATGAAAAACGACCAATGACTTACGACAGACTCTATTAAATGCGCCGAGTGGCCAAAGCCCAGAATATTTAATTAAAGATATAGGGGAAATTATCAGGACCGCGACGCTATTTCGAGCGAGCCCGACATTACGAACCATTGCATTTTGAGCTGTATATAACTTATTGGGGTTAAATGCTGCAATATGTGAAATAAGTTCCACTTTTCATGATGTGTGATTTCCAGGAAGCACAAGTGCTTGGCGCTGGTGAAGGACAACAACGTGATAGGGGGAATCTGTTTCCGCATGTTTCCTGCTCAGGGATTCACGGAGATCGTCTTCTGTGCCGTCACGTCCAACGAGCAAGTCAAGGTTTGTCTACAATTCTTGGCTCTAAATGATACTCTTCTGTGTTGATTGGCCATTAACCCTTTCAACACTACAGACCTGTACAGTGGTATTGGCAAAAAGTGTAGATCCAGATGAGCCGGCTCGTCACCGCCGGCTCGTGACGAGCCGTCTCGTCAGGATGCAGTGCTCGATATGGGCGCTCGCCAAGTCGCCAATGCGAGTGAATTTCATCTTGGGCGAGCAGATTTTACCCGCCGCGTACTTGACACTCGCCCAAATATTTTCTTTTGAGCGACCACACATATTTTGGAAGATGTTCGTCTTTCTTACCAAACTCAAAACATTTGCTGTTTCTGACGATTGTAAACAAATCCTGGGTTATTTTTAATAAAAACAATCCTTGACCTTTGTCAAACACGCGTGTTTACGTTGCTGATTGGGTAGGCATACTCTCGACTGCGTAAATTATCCAATGAAAATGGAGGATGTTACCCGGCGTTCGAAATCGCACCTTGCTTATTTCGTCCTCATTTGTTTTCGGACCCAATCTCTCTGCATTCTATAAAAACAACTTGTCGCATGTTAATTAAGCGCAGAAATGATTGAATGTAGCTGCATAGCAATACTGATTACCTTTCATATTATCTACGAATCGATACTCTTTCGCGGAATTAATAAACGAAATAGTGACAAAACTATCAAGCGCAATTTTGAAAATGTACGAACCGACTTGGGCGAAATAGGTATCATTCGGAACGTTCGGTTTTGTTTGTCGCGATAATAATGGCGGACGAGGAGAAAGTCGACGACTTGGCTATCGACCTTGAAGCTGTGCCGGCTCCCAAAAATGAGTGGGATTTCATGATGCGAAAGACAGTAAAGAAGAAGGGTTAACGTGCCAAGTAAGTAGTTGTGTATTTTTATATTTTTTTTTTATAAGTGGAACACGTTAAATTACGAAGCCAGAATAGTTGATCATCAGGTTGTTTTCTCCATGACATAATCTCACAGGGTGCAACGTACACATCCGAGATATGCCGATTGAACCAGGAAGTGATGGATTGTTTTCGCACTTTCGGTTTCACTTTGGTTTTGAAACCTAGGGTGATCAACTGTCCAGAATTTTCCGGATTTCCCGTACTAATTTAAGATGCCCGCCAGCCCTGAATAATACCGGGTTGGGGGTGGGAGGGGGGAGGGGGGGAAGGTAATTTTCTGTAATTATTTAGCACGAAAATACTATACACTGCAGCTCCATTATAACGCGGCCGCGTATAGCGCGATCTCCATTATAACGCGGGTCTCTCGTGGATCAAAAAAAAATATTTAAAAAATCGAGAGAAAAAAAAATAATAAAAAAATCGTCGGACGTACGACAGTCATCGTGTAATCAGTTGATTCGTGATTTCTGCAAGTTTATTCAAACAACGAAGTTCAAAGTCCATGAAAGGATTATTATTAGTATGTTAGCAAATGTAATACATGTACCTTTAATCAGGTAATCATGTTAATAGGCATATTTATTAATCAATTCAATTGCACATAATTGTCGCTAATAAATGGTTGCGTGTTTTTCTTTACTCCCAGGCCAGGTGGAAGACTCGGACCTATGACACCAAAAACATGCATATTACAAAAATCCCATTACCCCACCCACTTGGTCTTCTCTTTGTATAAGATGGTAATATACGAGACCAAGTGGGTGGGGTAATGGGATTTTTGTAATATATTACCTGTGACTCCCAGGTGTAATATTTAGCGTTCTATAAATAGACTGGTGTTTCAGCATTATCTGGGTATGGGATCACATGGTCTATTGTTTACACTGCAGCCCACGGCAATCTCGCTTAAATCGTAAATTTCATTCATCAATATGACTTGCAGCGTAAACAATAGATCACGTGACCCCACATCCTGATATTATGCACGTATCAACCGCATGAATAGGCAGGACACGTGACCATAGGCATTATTTATTATCAATTAATCCGTTTAAGCGTCTGTTGATCGCGAGTAGTATACATTGTAATAAGCGTCTGTCTATCGCGAGCACTATACAACGTAATAAGCATGATTTTATAAATAACTCATATTTTTAATACATTAATACATACAATAAAGTATGTCATAGGCATTATTAATAATTACTTTAACTTCTGTTCAAATGACATGATTTTATATGGGTCCGTTGCTAATGGAATTCCCGCAATAGTTGGTAACCGAAATGCGAATGATACCAATAACCCGTGCAGTACCAGTACCCGTGCATGTCCCGAAAATTTATAACGCGGTCGGATTCGATCGCGGTTTGAAATCTTGGACCCCGACCACCGCGTTATAATGGAGCTGCAGTGTAGTATGTTTGTTGGGTAATTGTGGGTAGGGTCTTGTGGGGCTTTTGTTGTATTTTTACTTTTCTTGTAGTGTTTATTGCGTTCTCTTGGGGATCGTACACAGCTGGTCGGGGAGTGCGTGTTTTCACGCTTTTAAAGGCTCTGAGACCACCGCTGTACGCGTGCCATGTATTTGATGCAAAGTGTTTGGTTTCTGGTTTTCCCTGGCTCTCTGATCTCCTTTGGGTATATACCACTTTCTATCTTAAGTATTCAGTCTATTGTTTTAGGTATGAGGAGAACAGGGGTAACAGGGGAGTAATGGTGAATTGGAAGAGGGACCGGCCCTGGCTGGAGCTCACAACAGAGGATCACATCACCGTGGACTATTATAAATATAAACATATTAAATTGTACATTTAATTTTGTGTCACTCGTCCATCTCTGCTAGTGTAGATACGCCCTTTAATCACATATTTCACTAAATTCAGTCGTACCTTTTTTGGGCTACCAACTTTTCATTTGGGCTAGTGAAATATGGAATTCCAAAATTTTTACTAGCCCAAATATTTTTATTTGGGCTACCATGCCGATTTGGCGAGTGTCAAGCACTGGGATGTACACTTTTTGCAAGTAATTTTTATAAAAGAACACACCCTTTTCATAAGGGCTATTCCAGGAAAAATTCTCTGGGGGGGTCGGACCGCACTTTTATTTTTGACCTGTGGGTGGGGGGTGTCCGACAAAATTAATTCCGGTTGGTTGTGGGGTCGGAAGCTATATTGTTATTGTTGGTTGGGGGGTATTCAATTTACTTGATTCTGTTGGGGGGGGGGGGGTGCACTCATATAATAATTCAATGCTGTGGGTGTTCGCGTCGATTAGAAAATTAGATTTTCGCTGCCTCACAGCTTCTATTTCATGTTATTCGCAATGCATCATGCATTGTAAAACGCTCATGTCGATTGGCCAACAAAATGACACTTCCAAAGTAGCGTCCAATGAAAACTGGCGATAGATAATTACGTCCGGAAGCTGCAATTCATACCAAGCGTTGTTCGTTCGCTTCCATTTCGCCACCGACAAATAAGACAAATACTTTCGGCGCGCCCACATTTTCATGCGTCGTTCACGATCTTTTTGACAAATTGTTACATACGCAAGTACGCGTTTCGGCAGAACACGGCAGCATCACATGTACATACCAGTGGCGGATTCAGGGGGGGGGGGGCCTTCAGAAATCCCGATTTTTTTTTTTTTTTATTTCTTTTTTACGAAATATTGAGCGTAGAATGCAGGAAATGGCTTCCTAAATTCAAACATTTTCCGGGTTGGCATGTCCCCAGACCCCCCTAGCCACCTCCCTCGCACCGCTCAGTCGACGAAGGAGCATACCCCTTCGTCAAGTTCCAGTGCCCCTGGCCCCCTCCCCCCCCCCACCCCCCCCCCCTCCCCTTGGTGAAATCCTGGATCCGATGGAGAGGCAAAATCTCCACCGTGGGAACATTTCTAAGTTAACGCACGGCGCATCACTGTGCCAGTATACAGGTAATACTGACAGCGAGAGAGCATTTATGGCCGAAAAGCCCCCCCCCCCCCCCCCCCCCCACCACCGTGACCCACCGAGTTAACACACGGTGCGTCACACTGCCAGCTTACAGGTCATACGGTTACCAAAGAGTGCAATTTTGTACTTTGAAAACGTAAAATGTAAAACCGAATGAATGCAATTTAACATTACAGATTTAATTTCGTCCCATCGACAGGCGAAAGTACGTTACAAAGGACCAAATATTTTGAGGAATAATGTACGTTCCTTCACAACGAAAAAACATAATTTAAGTAATCGACGGAAATCGAGCGACCATACATATTTAAAATAACAGCCGACATAACGGCGGGAAAAGGTAAACAGCCTACGTGACAATTGACATTTTCTTCCAAGATTTTCGTGTTGTAATCGATCGCATTTCCCATCCACCATATGGAACCCGATACCAACAACACAAATATTCGTGTTTCGAATTTCTGTTTGAAACCATGACGCCGATCTGTTGAATCGCATCCATTCAAAAACTAATACTTAAAACACACCAACACATATTTCACGGAAATTGAGAGGATTCTCATCTGCTACCAAACCTATTTTATTAAGGAATAAAACGAATATAAAAGCATCAATATTTCAGCATGTCCCAAACACGACATGTACAAATCGAGACGATTCTCACCTGCGACCAAACATGTTTTATTGAGGAATAAAACGAATATAAAATCATCAATATTTCTTCTATCAATAAATCTCTTGGGAGACGATTCCAGTGTGCTGTCAAAATATTGTTTATCAAGAAATTAAAAACTTGAAAACTAGTCTAAAAATAAATCCTACAAAAACATATTTTGACAAAACTGGAAAATCGTCCAAGGAGACAATTCTCATATGCAACAGCACAGTACTGTCAAACCTACTGTCAAACCATGTTTTGTTGAGAATATGTTGCATTTTAAATCGTTTCAGCTCTCGCGATCACGCTTCGCGTTTTCGCGATCTCGACCTGTGCCAAGATCGAGAAAACGCGAAATTGTAACACGTCCCTAACAGGACACGTACAAATCATCTAAGGAGACAACGATGAGCGGCCAACACATGTGTTTATTAAGAAATTTAACAAATGTTGACAAACATCAATATTTTTGACAAAACAACATGGTTCGACAAAACACGGCACTTGTTTTACACGATTTTGATGTGCTGCCAATACATGTTTATTGAGGAAAAACAAATATTTAGATTTTTTATTGTTTAATGTATCACATCGCCGGTTTTTGCCGCTACCACCAGACATAAAGATTCCGTTACTCTTTTGAAATTGAATGGGTTTAACGTCTCCGCAGACAGCAACAACTAAGGTTATATAGAGACGGGGACCACAGTTTAAGGTCTCCCCCGACAGACCAGTGGGATGGAAATGCTATGAAGGTATGTTTGATACTGTCGCGTGACACGTGCATTCTTGTACATTCCGGATTTCCGTATAATTGTATATTTGTGATGTGTGGTACTGTTTTGTATTGTTGTGCGTACTATTGATTTCACATACCTGTGATTCCACATACCTGTGATTTCACACACCTGTGATTTTTACATACCTGAGATTTAGCATGTACATTTGCCATGTACAATGTGCGTGTAATAAGGGGGCTTATGTTGTATTGGTGGAAATACGTTTATGCGTGTCCTTTTTGCGGATTTAAATACACGTCCATTTTATGGGCAATGTTTTGCTGATGTCACGCCATATTTGCCACAGACTATGCATGTGTGTGGTAGAGAACTCGTTGACTGCGTGTGCTGGTTTTGCTAGGGAAAAGACCCCTTTTAGTATTACGGATATCCACTATCCGTGCCGGCCGAGTTTGTCCGCGTGTCAGTTGTTCACCAGATAAGGGACCTTCTGTAGGTGAAGCCAGTATATAGCGCAGACCATACCATGGTCTGCCCTGTTATGTATGCTACGGGTTAGAGTTTCAGCATAGCCTGGTACAGGCCAACACGGATATATCAGATCCCATGCTGATGATGCTTTGTGTCGTGATATTTCCGTAAATGACCACGATATTTGAGTTTAGTATGTGCTACGCTCTCATTTGAGTGTACAGCCCGTAGGACCGATATGGACGGGTTTGGCGGGGCCAAAAAGCGACCTTCGCATTGTCGAGACCAGTCGAGTAGATTTCGGATTATGAGATCTGGGTCTATAGTGTGCAGATTTATGGTAGTGTGGGATATACCATGTTGGATGGTATTTATTCTGCGAGGGCTGTACACTAGTTTGGTTGAATTTATGGCGTGGGAACATATATTTATGCCAAATATAACCCACGGGTGAAATGGCAAAAGCCATTGTTTTGTAATATTTATGTGAGATGTCGAACGAGGGGTAGGCATATGCATTATTCCGTGCGTTGTTTCACTGGTGCGTATATAAGCGATGTCTCGCTATGTGTTGGTGGGACACATATTTTCTGGTAACAGAAGAATAGTACTGTATTCACCAGTGTCCGAGTGTCCGTACGTCTGTCTGGCGCAGTGTGTGTAGCAGCTCCGGGTACAGGCCTGTATAGAGCAGTGTGTGATTGCTACATCGCGTTCAGCAGACAGTCACAGCCATAGATTAGTGAAGTGAAACGCCATACACACATATATTATCATTATACTACCACTGAGTTGAATGTCACCTAAGTGAAACTTTTCCCGGCGTCTTAGCCAACGTGATAATCGCCATTTGTATTATATCGGAACTTTACATCCGGTCTACCATTTCCAGTATTACAACCCATTGATTCACCATGGATACTTTACATCCGGACCACCACATCCGGGTTGCTACAGTCGAGTGATACCATAGGAACTTTACATCTGGTCCACCACTTCCGGAAATATACTACCTTTGGAACTTTACTTCCGGTACCAGCTTCCGGAACATTATCGTTATTGACTACCATGTGATGTAACCACATCCGGCTTTGACTTTGACATTCATACTTTGGAAATATATTGCATAGGCAATACATATGTATACTTTGATAGTGTATGGTAATACTCCTATCATGGCATATCATGGCTAAGGGATTGTAGTAAGACTACATTTATTGTTTATTGATTAATCCACTTGAAGTTGGATTATAGCCATATTGTTGACTAGACCTCATACTGCGGGTGAGGCAGACCTTGGGACCCTGAATACTCAGAGGTTACCACTATCTATTGAGATACGCCAGCACTGGGGTAGCTCAGATGATTGTCATGTGTCCTCCAATGTTCGTTCTGCCATGTTATACTTGTATGTTATTTCACTTTGATTAGCGATCATCAAAGTACTTTTGCATTCATACTATTGTCCACTACGGGACCAATGAGATACCACATACTGAGTTTATTCGTCTATAGCTTTTAAGTTGCGTTAAAGTATGACAGTCGATTGGCTTACAACCTTGTAATTGAATATTATCATACACAGTACAGTGATGTTCGCATATCAATGTATCATGTATTCCTGTGTGTTCCCCATGTAATATAGTGTACATTATAAGTGATTAAGTGACTACGTGTACTTATCTACTCTAGCCTATCCCTTACACTTCAACTGCATTGTTACCACTTTTCGTTCGTCAGATCAAGCTATATTGGCCATAACGTCATAACAATTGAAGTATACTTGGTTCATATGATAATAGGGGAGACAAATTTGTCTCGATCATTCCTGACCTTGGTAATGACCTTGACAGATACCCAAGGCGATGTTTGAACACACAACCTCCGGATTGGAAGTCGGGTATTCTAAGCCCTAGGTCACAACCCATGCATTATAACGCGCGACCATACGTACTTAGAATAACAGCTGACGTAACGGCGGTAAACTGAAATGGCCTACGTGACAATGGACATTTACTTTCCAACAAGATTTTCACGGTGTTTAATCGATTGTATTTCCTCGCCACCATATGAAACCAAACTCGAGAAACACAAATTAAGTTGTTGATTTCTGAATGTGTCAATTGTTTGCACGGTCTAAGAAATCAAAGACATGTGACAACAATTTTTTTGGACAAAACATTAAAATCGTCTACGTAGACGATTCTCATGTGTTGCCAAAGCATATTTTATTAAGACATCGGACAAATGTGAAAAGAATACATTGGTATTTCTTTACAAAAACATTTTGACAAACTATGAGAATCGTCTTAGGAGACGATTCTCAAGACGCAACGATGACGTGAGCGACTAGAAAAAAAAGACATAGCGTGGTTTTGGTATGTTGTGTTTCCGCTGAATTCTAAAGGTCATTCACATTTTGCACGTGAAACTGGATTACCGACTGATGATTGTAAACACCATCAGGTGTGCAGCTAGACCGAAAATGATATGTCGCAAATGTGGTAGTTTGGGATGGGCGGTATATTTGTTTTATGTTGCAATCTCGCGTTTTTTTGCGATCTCGATCACGCCTTCCGCTTTTGGAAATACGATTTGCCCATGCATGTGTAATATATCATATTACGTGTTGGACTTGTGTTCTACGTACGTACATGCATATAAAGCATGCTAGTTCGAAATGCGTTCTACGTACATACTACAGTGGAACCCCTCTAAACCGAACACCCTGGGGACAGACTGAAAAGTTTGGTTTATAGCGGTTTTCGGTTTAGAGGGGTTTTCTATTTCCAGTTAAGGAAATGTATGTTTTCCATCATTAACTCTTGGATTTGTATAGTATATACCATTATTACCATATTGAAAGCATATGTACACATTTTTTCAATAAATATGTCAAGTTTCTTTTTATTCTGAGAATTGATATGATGACTTTTTCATTGGATGACATATTTTTGGAAAAGGTCTACGGTCTACACTGGTCGCATAGAGCATAATTATGACACATTTCGCGTGTGCTGTGTAGTTACCGCGAGCAGCTACAATAGCCCACAGGCTACAGTCACGAGTTTACAGCCTCGTTAAGTAATTATCAGATTATCTCAATTAATCGGTCGGTGGGTTCACAAATAATGTGCCGATTATGTTATTTCCGTAATTGTTACGTACGCGTATAATTAAATTATGAACCATGCTATTGTAATGAGCTTGTAAAACAGCAAACATGTCTCGTATTTAGGTCGCATGTATTGAATAGATTCTTAACTTTGTAATGCCGCTTATGACGTTAAAACAATACGCCGCTTAGCGCATTACACGCATGGATAGCGCTTGTACAGAGCTCAAGTGAATGTGCGTAATTTTATCAATTTTGTTATTTCTTCCACACAAATGTCAAGTTGGGAGTCTGTTAGAATCGTCTCATTCTCGTGGCTCCGCATTTTGGGAACCAGTGCTGAACAATACTACCGTGAACCAGTCTATTGTAAACACGGTGTGATTTTGACACCCGCTTGAAACAACAACATTGAAATTGGGCGCGGTGTATTTCTTGGATGACATCCTGTCAGGTGACCGTGTTTCCGGTTTTCCGGGGTTATTTTAACGCTGAAATATGGTTTTGGGACTTGAAATGGCGTCCGGATTACGGAGTAGAGGGGTTCCGGAATAGAGGGGTAGAAACTAATGTGTTTATATAGCAGAATATTCGGAACGTGGTCGTATGTTCGGTATAGCGCGAATTCCGGTATAGAGGGGGTCCGGTTTGGAGGGGTTCCACTGTACGTGCATGTAATGTATGCGCAAAACTCAATTTCAACTCTACACACACATAATGACATGAACAAATTTATTTCCAAAAGCGGAAGGCGACATCATGAAAAGACCGAGGCGAAAACGCGGCATCGCGGTCTTGAAAACACGAGATAGCCAGGCGAAAACGCGAAAATTAATAAAATAGAATCTCACGTTTTCGCCTCGCGATTTGGTCTTCGTGATCTTGTGTGTATATATATATATATATGTCGACGATGCGATGCAGTAACCAATAACACGTATGGGTTTTTTTTGCTCCATAAACGTGTATTGGCAGCACATTAGAATCATCTCTTAAGATGATTATCATGTTTTGTCAAATTATGTTTTTGTTGTCAAGAAATATAAATGTTTGTCCACATTTGTTCCATTAATTAATAAAAACATGTTTTTGCGATCTTTCATGCGTGTTGGAATTGCGTTCTACATGCACGAGCAAAACGAATCCGAATGTTCTGTCTGTAACGCAGTGATAGTCGCCCCAAGTTACAGACAGAACATTTGGTAAACAATAAAACTTATTTTCAAAAGCGGAAGGCGAGATCGCGAAAACGCGAGACGATTCTCATTATTTTAGAAAACGATTATTTTGTTTTATTGTTGATAAATGTGTTTCGAGTATGCTGCACCCCCTGCGTACGGGCCTGTCGTAACCTGTGTCGGCTGTCGTATTATTTTGAGTGGCTGACGGTGACGAGTTGGTCGAAGGGCGAAACGGAGGCCGGTCATTAAATTAACGAATACTAACGGGACCGATACGATTTCTAATTACTTCTAATAATGACACTTTCCATTTACTGATCTGTTGGCAAAGGATGCTTATGACCGTATTTACATGTACAGTTCAGGCCCGTAGCCAGACCTGTTTCAAGGGGGGGGGGGGGGAGGGGGAGGGGGGGTCGTTTCGAAGGCCCAAGGGGCCTGAGGTATCTAGGGGGGTCTAAAAAAAGTGGAAACTCGAGGCTAAAAAAAGTTGACCTCGAGGCGTGGGGGGGGGGGTCGTCCGACCGCTCTGACCCCCCCCCCCCCCCCCCCCCCCCCCCCGCCCCCCCCCCCCCCCCCCCCCCTGCTACGGGCCTGCAGTGATAGTACATTTAGATTGGGAATACGATAGTTTTCATATCTAAATAATGATCGTCTGTAAACGCGTATTTCTGGATGCGCCGGTGCATAACGACATGGTAAATAATTCAGTACTGGTAGTATGGGGGGTTTTACCTAAATTCAGTGCTGTTGGTAGTGGGTAACAGCTAAATATCAGTGCTGTTGGTTGTTGTGGGGACGAGACATAATTAAATTCTGTGGGTGCGGGGGTAAAAAAAAGTGCGGTCCGACCCTCCCAGAGAATTTTTCCTGGAATAGCCCTAAATGGACTAGTCTGAAAATCATTTTTGTAGCGATTGGATTAGTTGCAAACTTATATCAAAATCCATTCCAGTTACTTAGGGGTGAAAGAGTTGAGCACTATTTAATTTAATTTCATTGTGTTAGAAAGTCCAGGTTGGTGTTTGCTATACCTCCAACATACAGCAGGCCCATAGCCAGGGGGTTCGCAGCGGTCGGACGACCCCCCCCCCCGCCCAGCCTCGAGGTCCACTTTTTTAGCCTAGCGGTCCACTTTTTAGACCCCACTAGATACCTCAGGCCCCTTGGGCCTTCGAAACGACCCCCCCTTCAAACAGGTCTGGTTACGGGCCTGTACAGTGTATGTCCAGGGGTATGTAGTTTTCATCTGTCCATTCATTTGTGGGTCGTGGCCTAGGGGATATGGCATTGGTCTTCAATACTGTGGGTCGTGAATTCGATCCTCACCCAGGGATGGGTCATGGCCTAGGAGATATGGCATTCGACTTTAATACTGGAGGTCGTGAGTTCGAACCTCACCCAGGGATGGGTTGTGGCCTAGGAGATATGGCATTGGACTTCAATCCTGGGGGTCGTGAGTTCGATCCTCATCCTAGGCGTGAAAAATATTTAGAAATAGTATTTCCATTCCACTGGTCTATTAGATGAGACTTTAAACTGTGGTCCCGTCTCTCTCTATCTGACCTTAGCTGTTGCTGGGACGTTAAATTCATTCACTTTCCATTTGTGTGTCCATCAGTACTATTTTCAGGTGCCATGTGCTCCCAGTGCCAAGGCTCAGGGTTGTATGATATATGAGACACGCCATGTGATTTTGTACCTTCGGAAATCTGCGTAATTTCATAAATACTTTTACAAAATTTACAATATTTTTTTCCGTAAATGGTGTCAAAAGTTGACAAAATTTTCAGAGTACATGTGGAATTATATTCGAATTATATTCCGCATGTACTCTGAAAAATTTGGTCAACTTTTGACTTTATTATGAAAAATATTGTAAATTTTTTAAACGTATTTCATGAAATTACGCAGATATCCGAAGGTACAAAATCACATGGCGTGTCTCATATGACAGATGAAAGCACTAATCATATCAATGGACACATGAATGGCTAACATGGGAAAATTATCATATTATGCATCATCCCATTCCCCTCTGACACAAGCATAGCATCTTGAAAACCAAAATAATATACGCAAGAAAAATACACGAGGGATTAATCTTACATCCGAGAAGAATAAAATACAGCGGAGACTTCTGTGGCATCAGTCCATGATAGCGGTGGTAGAACCATGATGGATTATGAAAGAAGAATCTTAATACAGTTGTGAACAAAATATATTACCATAAATGGGATATACATGTTTTAATTAAAATGGACAAAATAGCTCCTGTATGTCCGAATATGAAACAACGCTATATAATAAATATATTTCATGAAAAATCTAACATGTTCTTAGGTACAAAATCACATGGCGTATCTGTAGCCTATTTCACCAACATTGCAAAGTATACTTTTCCTGTAAAGTATACTTTGAGGGAGTAATCATTTATTTTTCCCGAAATGCATTATATCATATAGAACTAACAACTGCATATATTTGATGATTAAAAGTATGCAGAATTATTATACTGAATGTATTACATTATCACAGCCAAAATGGCTGTGATAATGTAATAAATTCAGTACCGTATTTAGCTGTGTATTGCGCGCACTGGTGTACAACGCGCATCTATATTTTGGGGGGAAAAATCAGGGGAAAAAATAGTTCGCGTCTATAGCGCGCAACAAAAAAAAAAAAATAATAAAAAAATCGGCGGAAATTCCGTCACGTATAAGAAAATTGCATTCCGAGTTCACATCCACAATGCTGAACGTGTGCTGTTAGGCTCTCTCGAAGAGAAAAATATCGCCAAAGGTCAGCTTTATGGCATAAATTAGACTTTATATTGTCTAAAAGTATGTTATATTTATTGTTATTTACTCATTAATATGCTTAATAAAAATTCATGATGCATGTAATAAACTTATTGAACCTACTTACGAAGAAATTTGTTGTATATAATTCCACCATATTTGCCATTCGTGTATAACATAATTACCCGTAATCGCAAACACACAGCAGGCTAGCTTCTTCCCCAAACTTCTTCCCCAAGGAATAATAACTCCTACTAGTGACCTGCACACGAGAAATGGGCCCTAAACAATTCCTCCCCCAGCCAAATATTGACACTGTGGACCACCGTGGATATACGCAGGTACAGATAGTGTGTATTCACTGTTTATTGATTAGGTTTAACAATATACATAGGTACTACCTGAATACACGACATTCCAGCATAGCCCCATACAGTGTATGTGCAGATGAATCAGGGGCTATGCTGGTCGCACATGTCATAAGGTATTGATGCGTGAATACTTGTCAATACTTTACAAAAATAGTAACACAGTCAGTCGGCACCTAGCAACGAAAAACGACCATTACCGAGTGTTACCGAATGATTTAGCATCTAAAATCTTACATCAAGCGCTTATGGGTTTTTTTCAGATGATCTGTCCTCATTAATTATTCACAGAATGGCAGACGTGTGACGTCACTTTGAAAATGTACAACCAAACAATACCCGACAGGCAACATTTGACCGATATGAGATCGGTACACCAGCGTAAATACAGAAAACACGTAAATTTCCTCTAATACACGTAGCCTCTTATGTTACGAGCCTGGCTATATTAAGTCCCAAAATATACCAATTTACCATCAATCTATACTTACCGCACCCATTCATATCGATTGATTCCTTTTCTCTTGTTTCACACTATGCGTATTTCAACGTCATAGCGGACACCTGTCAAAAATTGATATTTCCGTTTCCGGGCTTGTTTTGTTTGCGTAAAACTGCAGAAATCAGTTGGAAAAAATGTTTGAAATTTATGTTCCTACTTATAACGCGCAGGGTGACTTCTGGATTAAAAATGGGGCTGAAAAAATGCGCGTAATACACGCCTAAATACGGTATAATAAAAATTAGTAAATTTATCCTAAAATTGAAAATTTCTCTCTCAAAGTATACTTTGCTAGATAAGTATACTTTGCTAGATATGTTGGTGAAATAGGCTACAGATCGTGGCACACTATAGTTATATTTGTGTGGCCCATTCCAGGGCTACGGCACCCATATGATGAACCACCTCAAGGACTACCACATCAAACACAGTATTCTCCACTTCCTCACATTCGCCGACGAGTTTGCCATCGGCTACTTCAAGAAACAGGTAGGGATGGGTTGTGGCCTAGGGGTTAGAACACCTGACTTCCAATCCGGAGGTTGTGGGTTCAAACCTCACATTGGGCATTGAAAAATACTTTCATATTTCCATCCCACAGGTATGTCGGATGAGACTTTAAACGGTGGCCCCGTCTCTATATGACCTTAGCTGTTGCTGACCCATTCACTTTCACTTTTCATGAAACCGGTAAAAATGTGAATAACACAATCGGTAATTGTGTTTCTCAACACCACATGACTATGTTTGCAGAGTGATATTTCTCTGCAGCATATTGCTGTGTATTTCAAGTTTCCTTCAACTTTCATTGTAGTTGTGACTGGAGAAATGTGGTTTATGTGTTTTGTGACCAGTGTAGATCCAGATCAGCCTGTGCATCCGCAGTGTGATCGGAATCTGCACTGTTCGCAATTCGATCAATGAAACACCCGTCATGTTGATAACAAGCTGCATATGACGGGTGTTTCAGTGATCGAATGACATCATGCTATAGATCGTTATCGAGCTGCAGGCGTGTGCTATTTGATCAAGTGCTACACTGGTGATAAATCCCATAAGCCCCATTTCTCCAGTCACAGCCGTGTGTTTGCAGGGTTTCTCGAAGGAGATCAAGCTGCCCAAGTGCCAGTACCTGGGCTATATCAAGGATTACGAGGGCGCCACGTTGATGGGCTGTGAGCTGAACGCCCGCATCTGTTACACCCAGTTCTCTACCGTCATCCGCCGGCAGAAGGAGGTATGTCACTGGTCCATCACCCAGATTGTGCAGCGGAGTTACAATGGAACCTTGCTGAACTAGACACCTGCCAGGGTGTGCCTGTCATCCGCAGGATCTGCACTGTTGGCCATTCCATCAGTGAAGCTCTTCCCTTCATGCTTCTAACAAGCAGTACATATCTCTATCAGGCTACAGGAATATAGAGAATAGTAGGTTAGTGCTGTGAATGGGTAAAAATATCTGGCAAGGCTCAGGAAACAGGATGGGCGAGGCTCTGCAGAGTACATCCCGTTTCCTTGCCGTGCCAGATATTTTTTCTCACCTACACCTACAAATGGCTGTAAAATTCAAAAATATAACCCCAGCCACCGCACATATGCATACGCAGTGATTAAGTCGTATTGACAGAATATCAAAAATGTTTCACAGCACCGTGTTTCACGGCACTTACGCACGTGTTGACGGGATAAATGCCATTTGATCAGTAGCTACAATGGTCTCAAATCCCATAAGCCACTTTCTCCAGTGACAGCCACATATATCAATCAATCAAAAATCAATCGATCAACACACGACTATACCTTGTACTATCCTCTCTAAACCAGACACCTAGGGCACCTGCCAAGAGGTCTGGTTTAGAGAGATCCCTGTAACTCGAATCATATTTCAATCAATCGATCCACTATACCTTGTCCATCCCCAGATTGTGCAACGGAATTACAATGAAACCTCTCTAAACCAGACACCTTGGCAGGTTAAACCTCTCTAAACCAGACACCTTGGCAACCTGCCAAGGTGTCTGGTTTAGAGAGGTTCAATTGTAACTCAATCATATATCAATCAATCAATCAATCCACCAATCAATCCACCATACCATGTCCATCCCCAGATTGTGAAGCGGATCATCGAACAGAAGCAGGAGCACTACCAGAAGGTGCACTCGGGGCTGACATGCTTCAAGGAGGGGGTGCGACACATCCCCATAGAGAGCATCCCCGGGCTGCAGGAGGCTGGCTGGAAACCCCCCACAGACAAGGAGTGAGTCATAATAATGTCACAATTCTAGATGTTTCTAATTGACTCGCTGTAATGTTGAGGGACCGTTAATACTGTTGGTGCAGGAGGCTGGCTGGAAACCCCCACAGACAAGGAGTAAGGCATCAGCCAACATGTGCAGTACATAAGTAGGGGGCTCAGGTCATTTTTTAATGTATAAGCTACCTATTTAATTTTCTTGCAGAATTGTAGGACTTGGTGAGACCTTTACAATGAGATATAGATCATTAAAACGGTACAGCGGTTCAAAAGTTATCGCACTTTTTTTAACCAATTTTTTGCCAAATTATGTAATTTTTCCTCCATGTATTTGAATGGGAGCAAATGGCACCGAAATCGGCTAAAATCATGTTTTCTTTCATATTATTAATGACCTATTTTGGAAATAAATGAAGAAATATGTGTAAAAAAATAATTGTTTATGGAATGTAAAATGAGTCGACAAAAACATGTTTTTTTACCCAAAAGTGTCATTATTTGCAATGTTCATCTCATTTCCAATGAATTTCATTACCAATTAACACAAATGGGTATATAATAACATTATAATGTAACTACATTCATTTACCATGTTGAAATTCCCTGCAAATGCTCCATTTTTTACAAAATCGGTTACCATGGCAACGATATTGAAAAAGTGTTTTTGATACCTATTGTGATGTTTTAAGACGTCAGTAAATTATGATAAACTTTAATAGACACAAATGACACACAAGTATTGCTACTGTACTTCTGAAAAGCACAAATTGTTACCATAGTAACAATATTAACATTATGTCCTGATTTTCAAACATCCGGCTTATTTTAACTATTTCAAATAAACCTTTTTGAGATACAGTAGGTGATTATCAATACTGCAAATACCAAATTTATCTGACAAACCATATGTGCACTATACTATCTTTGTTCATATCCATGTAGAGCTGTTACTATGGCACAAGATATAGTTTGCTAAAATCTGTCACCATGGAAACCATTTTTCCTTCAAAATATCGTTGTTCATTTGCATATTTTTGATAACTGTATAAAATGAAATATGTAGTAACATCATTGGATGCAATAAACAATTAAACATACAACAATTGCATTATACACTAGTTCTGAAATATATATGCATTACCATAGCAACCATGGTAACCAATATTGGAAAACACAAAAATAGTATTTGTCCGACCGCTGCGAACCCCCTGGCTATGGGCCTGCTGTATGTTGGAGGTATAGCAAACACCAACCTGGACTTTCTAACACAATGAAATTAAATTAAATAGTGCTCAACTCTTTCACCCCTAAGTAACTGGAATGGATTTTGATATAAGTTTGCAACTAATCCAATCGCTACAAAAATGATTTTCAGACTAGTCCATTTAGGGCTATTCCAGGAAAAATTCTCTGGGAGGGTCGGACCGCACTTTTTTTTACCCCCGCACCCACAGAATTTAATTATGTCTCGTCCCCACAACCAACAGCACTGATATTTAGCTGTTACCCACTACCAACAGCACTGAATTTAGGTAAAACCCCCCTACTACCAGTACTGAATTATTTACCATGTCGTTATGCACCGGCGCATCCAGAAATACGCGGTTTACAGACGATCATTATTTAGATATGAAAACTATCGTATTCCCAATCTAAATGTACTATCACTGCAGGCCCGTAGCCAGGGGGGGGGGGGGGGGCAGAGCGGTCGGACGACACCCCCCCCCCCCCCCCGCCTCGAGGTCAACTTTTTTAGCCTCGAGTTCCACTTTTTTAGACCCCCCTAGATATTACCATCAAGTTCAAGTTTCATGTGGGCCTGGGTGAAATCCTGGATCCGCGACTGTTCCTGAGCTATGGCTGTGACAGGAAAAAAGGGACCGATGACATATGTCACCAGTCTAGTTCCTGAGATATGGCTGTGATAGGAGAAATGCAGGCGCGGATACAGGGGGGGGGGGTCTGGACCCCCCCCCCCTGCTCCTGGCAAAAATAAAAAAGACGAAAATCTACAATACTCGAATAGTTGGATGACTTTTCGTGGCCTAGGTGTCAGGAAATCGCATCTGCGGCGATCTGACACTTAAACATTTCCTGGGGGAGGACCCCCACACCCCCCGCCTGGGTGAAATCCTGGCTCTTCTTTGTAATTGGTGTAAAATATATAAAGTTTAAACTGTGTATACAAAACAATAGATACACCCCCCCCCACCCTGTTTGGGTACCCATTATCTCTGTGACGGAAAGTCGGATGGACCTCAAACTTCATATACTTCCTTATCATCAACCATATTTTCATTCCATACCACACTCATGCGGCCTTCATTTCCAAGGTCAAGGTCAAATTACTTAGACATGTGCATCCGTACGATTTGCCTTAAAGTTTTCTGCAACTGTAAGTCAGATTGACTTCAAACTTCATATACTTTCTTATCATCATCCATATTTTCATTCCATACATGTACCACACCCATGTGGCCTTCATGTCCAAGGTCAAGGTGAAAGTACTTTGAACAATCGTGTTTGTCAAGATAAATATTGTTTTTGCAGCATTGATAATGTATACTGATTCGACGAATATATTGATGTTAAATGGAGTATATATGATTGTTTGTGTGAAATATTAAAATGGTTGCCATGACAACCAATATTATTAGACGTTCACATGTGGACCTCGAGGCTGGGCGGGGGGGGGTGGGGGGGGGGGGGGTCGTCCATAAAACATACGGACTAACAATGAACAAAACAACACTCTCACCACTCGACACAAAACGATACATTGCACCCGATGGAATCATGACATACGCGTTTGGATTGCTAGATGGTAACAGTACTCGGGTGTATTGCATTGATTTTCAAAAAGTAAACCCCTTTTCAACAAATACGTCTAATAATATTGGTTGTCATCGGTCCCTTTTTTCCTGTCACAGCCATAGCTCAGGAACAGTCGCGGATCCAGGATTTCACCCAGGCCCACATGAAACTTGAACGAGGTATGCTCGTTCGTCGACTGAGCGGAGCGAGGGAGTTGGCTAGGGGGTGCGGGGCATGCCCCCCCCCCCCCCCCCCCACCAAGAAAATTAATTTTTGAATTGAGGAAGCCATTTCCTACATTCTACTACATTTTTTTTTTTATATATTTGAAGATCATAACAGTAGTGAGTCCATACAATCTATGTAAAACAATATTTCGTATTTTTTTTTTTTTAAATCGGGATATCTGAAGGTCCCCCCCCCCCCTGAATCCGCCTCTGCTGGTGATATATGTCATCAGTCATCAGTCCATTTTCTCCTGACACAGTCTCCTAATTTTAAAATTCTTATCATTTTGCAATTCAAATAGGAATCCTCAGCGATTTGTAACCCGGAGGATATAACAAAAACGTTCTACTTTCACTTTCATTTCAGCTACACATTTAATTTTAATTTATTGAGTAAATGATGCCGAAATATTTATTTTAATTAATATCTAATTATTTAAAAATACTTTGTTTAATTCATAATACAAATAATCTAGAGATAATTATTATCCTTATTAAAACTCAAGACATGTTTCTTTCGTGAAGTGTAACGTAAGGTATATGGCATATGCTGTGTAGCGTCAAATCGTATGACTGTCGGCAGTGTAAGCGCTAACACACACGACGTGTAATTATCAAAAAATTGGTAGCACCTCTTTGGAAAGTTTGGATTTCCGCGCGAATTGTTTTACTAAATTCATCATAGATTAGTTTATTTTTTAAGTAAAATGGATACTGATTAATAATATCGATGGCTCAAGATGATTAAAACTGTATGTAACGGTGTATTCAAATTGTGTTCTAGGTACTAAAATCGGGTTATTTATCATAAACACTGCAATAAATGAACAAAATAATGATTATATTATTGAATTCAGCTGTAAAAAATGTTTTTAATCTGATTATAATATAGAATTTGTGAATTAAAAACGTTTGATTTTCATAACAAGGCAGCCGAATTACAGGATTTCAACAGCGTACTGAACCCCCTAACATAAGCATTAATCTGCAATATCAACCAACCAAGCACCTGGTTGGTTATGTCATCGAGATATGGGCGTCGCCAGCTTCCACAAAACTTAGTTTGACTTTGTGCCATATTTTTCTTGAGAATAGCAAACTGTACAGTATCTTCATTCACCTGTCAATGTGTGTGCAGATACCCCGGTGTTCACATAAGTCCCTTTATTATAGCCACTTTATAACAGCTTAATAGCAGCTTTATTATAACCACTCTTATTATATGAACCCCCTAAGTATTTATTGTAATTTTAGTTGAGTGTGGTGTTCCCCCACACCCCCCCCACCCCCCCCACCCACCCTCCCTAACCCATACATGTACATTCCCATCTGTATATGGCCTTGCTGTTAAATGGATGTAAAAACCCAATTGATCAATTCATCTCCCTCATATAGGTGCAATCCCATCTGTATATGGCCTTGCTGTTGATTGGACACTGACTTAATCAATCACATCCCCCTACAGGAAGGAGCCCCCGATGGACCCAGACCAGCTACACAACGCCTTCAAGACCATGCTGCAACAGTTCAAGGTACCGCTCGTCTCTATGGGGCTGTCACTGGAGAAATGGGGCGCTCGGCAATTGTGGCCTCGTATGACACACGCCATGTGGTTGAGTACCTAACATGTGATTTCATGTGCAATATCTTATGAAATATATTTACAGAAACTGTGATATTTTCTGTAAATGACGTCGGAAGATGACAAAAAAAATCATAGCAAATGCGGAATTATATTTGCTATGATAATTTTGTCGACTTTAGACATCTGGATCTGGATCTAGAATGGTCGCAAAACCCATAAGCCCCATTTTTTCAAGTCACAGCCACACATGATAGCACACTCATGAGGTTTAATAAGGATTATGTTGTTATTAAAATGCAGAACACGTTTTTCACTTACCAAATACAGAACAGTGCAGACCCTGATCAGCCTGCGCAGATCCTAGCCAAAATAATTATTCCAGAATTATTAAATTTCTGATTGCATAAATATGCAACACTGTTTCGTTTCCTGCCTTGATGTTTTATTTCACCTTTTTGAAGTTTTAAAAATGCGGTATAACATTGTATTTAATTTTAAATATTTCTAACTGTCGGTACGATTGGCATGCTTTTCATATTTTTGTCTAACATTTATTGTCGAGCAAAAATGGAGACGTGATCACAATGACATCGGAGCATGTGTCTATTTTGAAATTACTTGCATATCATATTTTCATTCAAAGACCCACCCATATGCCCAGATGATCCTAAATTTGCACTTACGAACATTTTAGTTGTACAAAGTTTAGTGAAACCGGCCCCTGATTGCTAGTAACGTGAGAGTTTTGCCTCTACCTGTACAGACCCATGCGAGTGCGTGGCCATTCCTGAAGCCTGTGGACGTGTCGGAGGCCCCAGACTACTACGAACATATCAAGTTCCCCATGGGTGTGTATTGTCCAAATATGGACTTTCTCGCTGGTGTATATGATGTGATATGCACATGATATACACCGGTTAAAAAGTCAATATTTGTTTTGTTTTTTAACCAACTTCATTCTAAGTTGAGAGTTATGACCCACATAAGCTGAAAATTGGTCAATATGCTCTGGTATGGACCTGTTTGTTTCAAACGAAAAATAGCTATTTGGACAATACAATTAATACAATATTTATTGAACAAGCCTGTTGAGTTTCTTATAAAACCAGTAAACAAGTTTAATAAATACACTGGTGAAAACATATCCCAGCTATTGGATTGATGAAGGACAGCGGCGGAGTCTAAATCTGGATCATAATACAGCAGCTTTTAAAAAAAGAATTATGCGCATTTTGACCTTGACCTACTTTTTCTGCTTCGATACTTTTTCTGCTTTAGCAGAGGCGCGACTATAGTCGTCGTATTTTCCGTCGTCGTCGTCCGCGTCGTCCGTTTTTTTTGTAAGGCAAATGCGTTAAAGTTATTGTTTTTTCACAATATCTCTTTAACCCCTTGCCAGACATTGATAATATTTCATATCAATGTTTGTCATGGGATGATGCTTCATTACGCACACCCCCACATCCAAATTATCAAGGTCAAGGTCATTTATTTACTTGTAATGTTCACCGGTTTTGTAACAGAAATGCGTTCAAGTTATTGTTTTTTCACAATATCTCTTTAACCCCTTCCCAGACATTGATAATATTTCACATCAATGTTTGTCTAGGGATGATGCTTCATTACGCACACTCCCACATCCAAATTATCAAGGTCAAGGTCATTTATTTACTTGTAATGTTCACCCGTTTTGTAACAGAAATGCGTTAAAGTTATTGTTTTTTCACAATATCTCTTTAACCCCTTGCCAGACTTTGATAATATTTCACATCAATGTTTGTCTAGGAATGATGCTTCATTACGCATACCCCCACATCCAAATTCTCAAGGTCAAGGTCATTTATTTACTTATAATGTTCACCGGTTTTGTAACAGAAATGCGTTAAAGTTATTGTTTTTTCACAATATCTCTTTAACCCCTTGCCAGACATTGATAATATTTCATATCAATGTTTGTCTAGGGATGATGCTTCATTACGCACACCCCCACATCCAAAGTCTGAAGGTCAAGGTCATTTATTTACCTGTAATGTTCACCGGTTTTGTAACAGAAATGCATTAAAGTTATTGTTTTTTCACAATATCTCTTTAACCCCTTGCCAAACTTTGATAATATTTCACATCAATGTTTGTCTAGGGATAATGCTTCATTATGCACACCCCCACATCCAAATTCTCAAGGTTAAGATCATTTATTTACTTTTAATGTTCACCTGTTTTGTAACAGAAATGCGTTAAAGTTATTGTTTTTACACAATATCTCTTTAACCCCTTGCCAGACTTTGATAATATTTCACATCAATGTTTGTCTAGGGATGATGCTTCATTACGCACACCCCCACATCCAAATTCTCAAGGTCAAGGTCATTTATTTACTTGTAATGTTCACGGTCAAATGCCTCGGCAGGCACGATACCCCTTCTGTGGCGTCATTCTTGTTAATGTTAAGTTTTTGTGCGAAAAATGTTCAGTTTAATTGTTTATCTAACTTGTAAGGGTCAACTTTCAGGCGACATTTTTTGAAACCGATTTTAACCAAATCTTGTATGGGCTTTAACTGGAACATTATACAGCTGCTTCCATAAAGAAATTCTGCGAACTCGTGACTTTGAGCTACCTTTTCAGCTTCTATGACTTTGTGTACAGTCAAACCTGCTGTGCCAGCCACCTTTATATCCACACCACCTGCCTTAGCGTGCCAGGCCACACATTCCCAGTTTGATTGCCATATATAACACACCTGTGTAACACGGCCACCTGTTTATGTACCGTTTTTAGCTCGCCTGCACGAAATGCATAAGAGCTTATGGCATACCCCCGGCGTCGTCGGCGTCGGCGTCAGCGTCGTCCACAAACTTAACGTTGGGTAAATGTCTTATAACTTCTGTTTCCTTTCATGGAACACCTTGTTATTTCATACATGCATTCCTCAGATGACCCTCTATCATGCTGTAGCAAATCCATGACCCACCACCCAGCCCTTCCCCAAGGTCAAGGTCACAAACTTGGCACATTCATAAACTTAACGTTGGTTAAATGTCTTATAACTTCTGTTTCCTTTCATGGAACACCTTGTTATACCCCCACCCCCCCCCCCCCCACCCCAACAAAGTTGTGGAGGGGTATACTGGAGTCAGCTTGTACGTCCGTCCGTCCGTCCGTCCGTCCGTCCGTCTTTCCGTGTTTCCGTCCGTCACAAAACTTAACAATTGTAAATTTCCTTTTAACTTCTCTTTCCCTTTGCGGAAATCTTTCATATTTTACCCGCCCGTTCTCTGACACTCATACATCATTCTGCAACAAACCTACGACCCCCATTTATGCCAGGGGTCAAGGTCACGGACTTAGAAACTTAGAAAAAAACGAAAACTTAACAATTGTAAATTTCCTTTTAACTTCTCTTTCCCTTTGCGGAAATCGTTCATATATTTTACCCGCCCCTTCTCTGACACTCATACATCATTCTGCACCAAACCTACGACCCCCATTTATGCCAGCGCTCAAGGTCACGGACTTATAAACTTAGAAAAAAACTAAAACTTAACAAATGTAAATTTCCTTATAACTTCTCTTTCCCTTTGCGGAATGCAGTGATATTTTACCCGGCCCTTCTCTGACACTCATACATCATTCTGCAACAAACCTACGACCCCCATTTATGCCAGGGGTCAAGGTCACGGACTTAGAATGTCTAGTTTGCTTTTTTCAACTGGAACCACCATCGCACTCTCCATATGTGCTGACATAGTATGCGAGCTGGAATTCATTCTAGGTCAGGGCTGACGCGGGGGGGGGGGGGTATTCTGTAAGCCCCTGCTTACTGACAAATCTACAAATCTAGTTTATACATGCATTCATCTTAATATGCTATATCATGCTATATCAAATCCACGACCCACCTTCCACCACTGACCTCAATGTCAATGTCCACCGCACACCCCTTATCCCAAGGTCAAGTTATATAATATTCATGTTTTTTATACAACTGTGTCAAGTTTGAGTGAAGGCTGCCAACAGGCGAGCTTCGTTGTCTTCTGACAACTCTTGTTGTTATTCACCTGCATAAGCGTGCCTTAAAATGCACAAACGTTGGCTGGTTTTCTCACAAACTGTCAATAATGCAAACAAAGAAACAATGCCCCAGGCGTAGGCGTGTGAAAACTTGATTCCCTCCGAACAGTCGCATAGTGGTAATGAACATGGCAGCGTGACATCATGCACATCAATCAGCTGTTCGTGTTCAATTTGTCTAATTCTCCATGTGACGGGTATGGCAAAAAAGCTCAAATTCTCTAGCTGGGAGTAATTTTTTTATTAAACCAAAGTCTCTAGGTGTGGTGGGGTATTATCATGTCAAAATTATCAAAATTATCAAGTAGCTTGAGTTCAATAAATCGGAAGTCTTAAAATTTGTTTCAGTTGTACGTTACAAATTGACGGCAAGGGAGGTAATCCAATATGGTTAGGAAATTACTTGTACAAAATCTATAATTTCCAAACTTCGAAGGTTTCTGTTTTTAATTTCCGATATTGTTTGTTTGTTTTAGATGTTTTAATACTACTAGCATTCAAATAATTTGAGTAAAATGTTTTAAAATAATTAATTTAAATAATTAGGACCGAGATCCAGTAAAGGTTCATTTGGGAGACCCCGGGTTCGATTCCCACCTCTGCCGCTGCGAATGGTCGATTCGGCGTTTCCTTGGGCAAGATAACTTCGTGTTAGCCTAGTCCTATCGGTAGGGACTTAAATAGTCGGTCCCTACATGCAAGGTCATTGAGCCAGTGCCGTCATTTAAATCAAAGCATTTACAGTTTATTTTTCTCAGCTATACGGATGACTTTTAGTATTTCATCTGTCTTTTATATTATCTGTACTTTATAGCTGAGACCCAGCCATTATAAAGTTCAAAGTCCCCCACCCCCCATGACCTGACCTTAGCTGCTGATAGGCCGTTAAACACCAATAAACCAAATCAAATGTTTGCAGACCTGCGGACAATGACGGAGAGATTGAAGAACCGGTACTACATACACAAGAGGCTGTTCGGTGCGGACATGACGCGCATCTTCACGAACTGTCGGGTGTACAACAAACCGGACACCGAGTACTACAGGTGTGCCAACACCATGGAGAACTTCTTCCTTAAGAAGATGAAGGAGTTCGGCTTGTCTGACAAGTGAGATGGAATGATGAACAGTGTAGATCCTGATCAGACTGTGCGGATCTGGATTTACACCGGTTGCAAAACCCCTCTGGTGGAAATTGGATTTGTAGCCAGTGCAAATAGCCTTGATAGCATGGCGAACAGTGCAGATCCTGATCAGACAGTGCTGATCTGGATTTACACTGATTGCAAACTCCCTCCGGTGTATAGTGGTACGGTGCTACCATTTGTGGCTGTGACTGGAGCAATGGGGTTTATGGGATTTGTGGCCAGTGCAAATAGCATTGATAGCATGGCGAACAGTGCAGATCCTGATCAAACTGTGCGGATGGATCTACACTGGTCGCAAAACCCGTAAGCCCAATTTGTCTAGTCGCAGAAGATACTGAGTTTAGCTTGTCTGACAAGTGAACTCGTGCATGAACCAACTTTGAGATTGTTTGTTTTTCCTGGTTTATCATATTTTATTTACGTTACTTGTACAAAAAGTGGCTTATTTGAAACAAGTCATGTGATCTTGTACCTAAGAAGACCTCAGCTGTTGATAGGCCATTAAACACCAATAAATCAAATCTAAGAAGATGTGTGATTTTTCCTAAAAAATATTTACAAAAAACTGTGATATGTTCCGTAAATGATGTCGAAAATTTGCAAAGGTTTCATAGCAAATGCAGAATTCTATTCTGTGTTTGCTCTAAACATTTTGTCAACTTTTGACGTCATGTGCGGAAAATATTCTAAATTTTGTATAGTTTCCATGAGATATCGCACAGCTTTGTACAAAATCACATGGCTTGTCTTCTCTACTTTGCAGCCTAATCAATAATATAGAGTGTAGACCCTGATCAGACTACACAGATGTGCAAGTTGGGTCTGGGACTACACTGGTTATGCCCCACCACGATAGTGGAGGGGGCATTTAGTGTTACCCTTGTCCGTCCGTCCCGTCCGTCTGTCCGTCCGTCACGAAACTTTAACGCTTGGCTAAATTTGGCCTCATTTATTATCAAAGCGATATGTGGGGCATCCGTGTTCTATGAACACATTTTCTAGTTGCAAACTACATCAGCCCCATTTTGTCCTAGTGAGTTGCAGATATATTGAGACTTTTTTTTTTTGTTAAAAAGAAATATTTACATGACATTTGATTTTCGTTACAGATGGATTGTGGCCTGGAGGTTAGTTACTGGACTTCAATACCGTAGCCTATTTCACCAACATTGCAAAGTACCAGTATACTTATCTAGCAAAGTATACTTTGAGTGAGAAATTTTCAATTTAAAGATAAATTTATTAATTTTTATACTGAATTTATTACATTATCACAGCCATTTTGGCTGTGATAATGTAATAAATTCAGTATAATAATTCTGCATACGTTTAATCATCAAATATATGCAATCGTTAGTTCTATATGACATAATACATTTCGGGAAAAATAAATGATTACTCCCTCTAAGTATACTTTGCTAGATATAAAGTAATTTTGATGAAATCGGCTATATAGGTTGCGAGTTCAATCTCCGACCTAGGAGTGAAAAATACTTTCATAGTATTACCATCTATTTTGTTTATTTTGTACTTTTTGTAACAGATAGTGGCCATAATTGATAAATCTGTTTTTCGAGATGTATCCTGATGTAAAAAAAATCAAGAGCATTCCTTAACCCTTTCACCCATAAATTACTAGAATGGACTATTGATATGTCAATTTTGCAACCAATCCAATTGTCACAAAATGATTTTCAGACTAATCTATTTATGAAAAGGGGGTGTTTTTGCTCTCAAAAATATGAAAATTATTTGCAAAAAGTGCAGATCCTGATGAGACGGCTCGTAACGAGCTGGCTCATCAGGATCTACACTGTTTGCCAATGCCACTATACAGGTCTGTGGTGTAGAAAGGGTTAAAAGTTGGTTCATTTTATGGAGGATTGTGCAATATATACATATCTGTTTTACCAGCATTTTCATCATAATACATGGGGCATCCATGGGGTATCCATGCTTGTATCCATGGGTAACCATGGCAACACATTACCTACTCTAATCATCACATGCCATTGTCATTGACTGTAAAACACCGTTTCATCACACATTGATCATAACCATGTAACATTTGATGGCTGGGGCTTATGAGACGTGTGACTGGTGTATCTCCTGATCAAATAGCACACTCCTGTAGCCTGGTAACAGTTTGTATTGCTTGTTAGAAGCAAGCATGTTGTTATGGCGAACAGTGCAGATCCTGATCAGACTGTGCGGATGCACAGGCTGATCTGAATCTACACTGGTCGCAAAACCCATAAGCCCCTTTCTCCAGTAACGTCCACACTTAACTTTCATTGTTCATCCCTTGCCGTTGAATAGCACACCGCCTCTGCTTGATATTGTGCTGCAAGAATATTTTTATCTCAGAAAAAAAATACTATATGGCCAGTGTAGCGTGTGCAGTCTAATCAGGGTCAACACTTCTCGCCTACATGACTGACTTCTAAGAAGGCATGTAGACCAATCTCGAACATCGGGAGCTTGCTAGTTTGTTGCCAGCCTCCATTTTGTCATGATGTGCGACACATATGAGATGCCACATTCCCCAATTCTCAGTCACATGTGAGACATGGAAATGGATGTTGTAACTAAGAACATGTGCAAGTTCAGGCCCGTACCCAGCAATTTAATCGGAGTTGCTAAAAAAATACTTTTTACAATCCACAGACGGACCACGGCGGATTAAGGGGGTGCGTACGCACTCGTCGCATCCCCTCTGCGTACGGGCCTTGATTTTTCATGAAATATATTTACAGAAACTGATATGTTTTGTAAATGACGTCGAAAGTTGACAAGATTTTCATAGCAAATGCAAAATTTGCATTTGCTATGAAAATTTTATCAACTTTCGGCGTCATTTACGGAAAACATTGTAAATTTTATAAATATTTTTCCTGACATATAATCACATGTTCTTAGGTACAAAATCACATGGCGTGTCTCATATGTCACTGGAGAAATGTGGCATTTGTGACCAGTGTAGACCAGCCTCCAAAGTTCACTTGCTAGATTAATGCACTTAGCAATTTTGAATTGATACAGATGTATCCTGCTGTATTACTCAATATTGAATCGTTACTTTCGTTTCCCATTGAAACACAATGGAACGCAGGCCGTCAATATTTTTCCATATTGACGTCTCGTGAGTTCGCATTGGTCAGTGCTGGAACAACTTTTCACCTCATAAAATATTTCCTTCTAAATCACCACTAATTTGTTTATTTTATGTATATTTTGTATATTGTTTGAGGCGCATATAAATTGTGAAGAATGTACGTCTATAATAAAAAGGTTATTTGACTTCTATCTGGATATATGCCACTCATTCCTCCACGCAACGATATTGCACTCCCGAAGTTTGCGGAATATCGCACGGTATGGAACTCGTGCATATATCCACATACAAATCAAATTTGGTGGGTGGCAGGTGGGAGCATGCGGTGGGTAATTTAACGATCGGGGTTCATCCTTACCGAAATCCCGACTGGAGACCTGGTTTGGCCCTCACATACGTCTGGCATTTTGTATGTGACAGTTGAATCTGGTTATACCCCTTATAAGAGTAATCCTACCGGTATTACTTTTTAATAGGGGAAGGGGCCACATGACGTTGGTGCGGTATGGACCTGGCACCATGTTCTAATTTCAGGGCTGAATATATTTTTCCTTGATGAAAATATTCCGTTCTGATTTTGGAATTTTCCCCCCAATGCAGCAGGTTAAATGCGGGATCACCAATAAACAAACAAACAAACAAATAAAATACCTATAATCATTGTTGGTAGGTGGGTAACAATGAAGCTGGACTTCACTCAGTTTATGTCAGTTTTTCATCATCCATTCATGTCGTTGTTCATCTCACTTGGGCAGAGCTTGCCATCGCGAACACAATCACAGTCTAAATATTTCTGGTTCTGGCTGGAAAAATGGTGCTTATGGGTTTTGCGACCAGTATAGATCCAGTTCAGCCTGTGCATCAGTCTGATCAGGATCTGCACTGTTCGCTGTGGGAGCATGTGATGGGTAATTTAACGATCGGGATTCTCTTTACCGGAATCCCGACCAGAGACCTGGTTTGTCCCTTACGTACGGCTTTGACATTCTTGTATGCGAGGTTTTAATCTGGTTATAACCCTTAAATGAGTACTATGATTAGTCGTAATCCTATTACTTTTAGGCGAAGGGGCCAAGCGACTTTGGTGTGGTATGGACCTGGCACCAGGTCGGGTTACTTTTAATAATTTCAGGGCTGAATATACATGTACATGTATATTTATTTTGATGTAAATATTCCGTTCTGTTTTTGGGATTTTCTCCCCAATGCAGCAGGTTACATGCGGGATCGAACCCGTTGGCCCGGCTTTAAATTACCTTTAATAGCTGTTGATAGGCCGTTAAACACCAATAAATCAATCAATCAATCAATTGACTGGAGAAATAGCGCTTATGGGTTTTACAACCAGTGTAGATCCATATCAGCCTGTGCATCCGCACAATCTGATAATGATCTGCACTGGTCACTATTATCATGTTGATTCGCCAAGACTAAGCACAGCTTTGCTGATCACACTTTATGAGCCCATACTTAAAAAACTTTCTGAACATAGCCTCCAAATTTATACTTGAATCACATGGTTTGATTGGCCGAGACTGAGCACAACTCTTCCTCAACAAAACTTCCTGATGTCAAGCATGAGAATGACCATTATAAAAGTAGTAAGATTTTTGTCTGATCCTACTGCTTTTGGGAGGGGGCAAAGTGATTCTGGTGTGGCGAGAATCTGGCATCAGATCAGGATTATTCTGATTTCAGGGCTGAATATATAGTTTTTTTATTGTAAATATTCAGTTCTGATTTTGGGATTTTTCCCCCATTTGTGCAGGTAATATATGGGATTTAGTACTAAACCCATTGACCCAGCCCTAAATGACATTAGCTTTTGATAGGCCGCTAAACCTCAACAAACAAACAAAGGAGCATGAGAATGGAGTATGTGTGCAGAAAGTTAAATCTCTGGCGTCGATTATGAGTATAAGATTTAATAAATGGTCAGAAAGTTGTGCCATCACGACCATTTATCCATTAGCGATTGTCGGAACTGTCATCCGACCTAATTTTCATCCAATCATGAGTAAAAAAAAAAGTGCTGTACGAATGAGCTTGGATCATGTAAACAAAGATGTGGCATTATCACTACTGCAATTTTAGTTGTTGATAGACCCGTTGATTATTTGTTGACACGACACATTGATACTTTAATGAAACAAAAATAAAACCTACTTTAATATGCTGCTATGAATCGATTATTTCAATTAATTACAAATGAATAAAACTACAGGATGAGCAAAGAGCAAATTGCTATTTGTGGCTGTGATTGGGGAAATGGGGCTTATGGGTGTTGTGACCAGTATAGACACTGGTCACTGTAGACACTGGTCACAACACCCATAAGCCCCATTTCTGCAGTTACAGCCACAGTAAAAATGAGGGTTTGCTGATCAATATTTGTTAAAAATATAGATATTTGTCATATTAAAAGGTAATAGACCCATATCTTGCTTTATATGGTCCTGGCTGATTGTTTTAACCCAAATGCTGGTCATTTGGTTCTTGCAGGGTGTTCAACTATTTTATTACATGTTTTGTATAAACTGTCTTTAGTTACAGGGGAATGAATTGGGCTCACCAGTCGTCCCTGACGGCCTCGTATCACTTTGTATATATTTTTATAAGCACAGGAAGTGTGGTTGATTCATTGTATAATATTATATGACACATAATCTTGGGCCTGTACTGTATTTATATACAGTGGAACCTCTCTAAACCGGACACAGAGAAAAGTTGTGCTTGACTATTATATGTTCATTGCCATTTGTCTCCTCTGATGATGTCTGTTCATGGTTCATCCATAACGGAATCCCGACTGGAGACCTACATATGTCTTTGGCATTTTGTATGTGACAGTTGAATCTGGTTATACCCCTTATAAGAGTAATCATACCAGTATCACTTTTTAATAGGGGAAGGGGCCAAGTGACTTTGGTGCGGTATGGACCTGGCACCAGGTCAGGTTATTCTAATTTCAGGGCTGAATCCCTGGCCCGGCCTTAAATGACCTTAGCTGTTGATACGCCATTAAACACCAATAAACAAACTGTTCATGATCGCAAGCACCCACACATGTCTTGAAGTAGTTATCAGTCTGATTTACAGTGAAACCTCTCTAAACCGGACACCCTGGGGACCTCTCAGGGTGTCCGGTTTAGAAAGGGTCCACTGTACTTTGTCTTGGGCTGTATGTGACTGTGACTGGAGAAACGGGGCCCGGTGTAGATCGACATGAGTCTGCACAGTCTGATCAGGATCTGCACTGTTCGCCATTCCATCCATGAAACACCAGTCAAGAAATTTAGAACGTTATCGGGCTACAGGAGTGTGCTATTTGAGACACAGGAGCTACACTGTTCACAAATCCCATAATGCCACATCAAAAAATAAATACAGAGAATAAATAGTAATGTCCATTAACATTTTAAAGAAACACGGTTATCGCCCCTGATATCAGTGTGAAAATGTTACGTCCAATATAAAATGTATAATAATGCCAATTAATACGTGTGTAATGGTGAATGAATGTTTATTTTGCTAGAAAATGTCTGTGATGATGTCTCGGATATAAAGAACATTTTGTGCCTACTGTGTGGGCATGTACCTTTAAGGATCGGGGTTCATCCTTACCGGAATTCTGACTGGAGACATGGTTTGGCCCTCATATACGTCTTTGGCATTTTGTATGTGACCGTTCAATCTGGTTATACCCCTTATATGAGTATTGCGATTATTCATAAATCCTATTTTAGGGGAAGGGGCCATGTGACTTTGGTGTGGTATTTTTTTCTCTATGTAATTATTACGTTTCAATTTTGGGATTTACCCCCCAATGCAGCAGGTTAAAACGGGATCGAACCCGTTTGCCTGCCTGGCCTTACATGAAACAAACAAACAAACAAACATTTCTCCAGTCATGGCGACATATTTTAACTAAAATCTAAGCAGAGATTTCCAGCCATAGATTGTAACACAAGTACAGAAAACGTTTATAATTCTGGAAACGTAATCATGGCCACGAACTGACACAGCTGAGCTTATGTCCATTTGTGGCTGTGACTGGAGAAATGGGGCTTCTGGAATTTGTGACCAGTGTAGCTCCTGATCATATAACACACTTATGTAGGATGATAACGATCTACATTCATGGTCCATATATGTGGCTGTGCCTGGAGAACTGACCAGTGTAGATCCAGAGCAGCCTGTGCATCCGCAGTCTGATCAGGATCTGCACTGTTCAATATTCCATCAATGAAACACTCGCATGCTTCTAACAAGCAATACTAGGCTACAGTAGAGTACCATTTGATCAAGAGCTGCACTGGCCCCATTTCTCCAGTCACAGCCACAAATGACAAAATAGGAAACATCAACAGACGACAATGTTAATGTTTTATACAGATGTTCAACATCTTGTCAACACCTACAGTGAACCCTCTCTAAACAAGACAGCCTGCAAGTTGCCTACTGTGTTTTGTTTAGAGAGGTTCCACAGTAGTGCAGGCAGTTCAGCACCCAATATCTGTTTGTGTGTTTTGCAATCATGAACAGACATATTCCTCAGTTAAGCAGGGATGGGCCGTGGACTAGGCAATATGGCATTCAACTTCAATTCTGGAGGTTGTGAGTTCAATCCTCACCCTAGGCGTGAAAAATACTAAAATAGTATTTCCATCCCACTGGTCTGTCGGATGAGACCTTAAACTGAGATACCGTCTCTATATGACCATAACTGTTGCTGGGACGTTAAACTCATCCACTACATTCTGATTGTGGAATGTTCTCCCCAATGCAGCAGGTTACATGTGGGATCAAACCTGTTGGTCTGGCTTTAAATGACCTTAGCTGTTGATAGGCCGTTAAACGCCAATAAAAAACAAACAAAACTCATCCACTTTCACTTTTTTCTCCATTAAGTGCTTCAACGCAGTTGTTTCTACTTTCTGTGGATTCTACTGCATCTACACCTCCGCCTGCGCTAATATTTCCAATATTTCAAATCAAGCAGCTTGATTGATTGAGCCTGAGTTGTGATACAGCTCACGCTCAGCCAATGAAACTCTTTGATTGCGAGTTGACATTGCCAATAGATTTTGAGAAACGTCGCCATCTTGGAAAGATTAATGCAGGCGGTTGTGTAATGTTGTTACGAGAGAGTGTATTAGTATTTAATTTAAGAGAATCTGTTTTTGAGAAACCGTTTTGTTTGCAAATAGAATGTACATGTAATTTGTGTTTTTGTATCTGACCGTCATGCATTTATTATCTGTATAAATTGTATAAAGAAGATATATATCTGTATTTTATTCCATTACACACGGTTGGTTGGTTGGCAACACGCGAAGGGCAAGTTTCACGGTCGGTTTCATCTTTGCTGGAATCCAGATTTATCAGGTAACCCTGCCCTGTATTGACCAACTATGTACTGACTGATAACATATCGATGGTCTAGTAACATAAGGTCGTAACTGCTATGCTAAAGCACGCCTTGGTTAAGGTCACGCCTTGGTTAAGGTTTTTAGTCAACCTTGTATATGCAATACTCCTGGTCCTACACCCACCATACTTGGACAACTTCATCTCCTAGTGATGTACATCAACAACCCCTGACCTATATTTGACCTTGACCTACATTTAACCTTGAATTACTTAGTTAATTCCCCTTGGTTAAGGTTTTTAGTCAACCTTGGTTAAGGTTTTTACTCAAGCTTATTCATGGAATACTATTGTGCATACAGACACCATACTTGGACAACCTTTTCTCATAGGGATGTACATCAATAACCCCTGATCTATATTTGACCTTGACGTACATTTAACCTTGAATTACTTAGTTAATTCCCCTTGGTTAAGGTGTTTAGTCAACCTTGGTTAATGTTTTTAGTCAAGCTTGTAGATGGAATACTATTGTGCATACAGACACCATACTTGGACAAACTTTTCTCATAGGGATGTACATCAATAACCCCTGATCTATATTTGACCTTGACCTACATTTCCTCTTGAATTACTTACTTAATTCCCCTTGGTTAAGGTTTTTAGTCAACCTTGGTTAAGTTTTTAGTCGAGCTTGTACTAAGTTGTAGATGGAATACTATTGTCCATACATACACCATACTTGGATAACTTTTCTCATAGGGATGTACATCAATAACCCCTGACCTATATTTTACCTTGACATTTAACCTTGAATTACTTTAGTTATTTCCCCATGGTTCAGGTTTGTACTCAAACTTGGTTAAGGTTTATAGTCAAGCTTGTATATGGAATACTCCTGGGCCTACAGCAACCATACTTGGACAACTTCATCTCCTAGTGATGTACATCAATAATCCCTGACCTATATTTGACCTTGACCTACTTTTACCCTTCGATTACTTAGTTATTTCCCCTTGGTTAAGGTTTTTAGTCAAGCTTGTATATGCAATACTCCTGGGCCTACAGCAACCATACTTGGAAAACTTCATCTTCTAGTGATGTACATCAATAACCCCTGACCTATATCTGACATTGACCTACATTTAACCTTGAATTACTTAGTTAATTTCCCTTGGTTAAGGTTTTTAGTCAACCTTGGTTAAGGTTTTTATGCGGGCCGCGGCCACCTTCTTTGTCAAGCTATGTGTACATCGACAACCCTCGTAGTCAAGCTATGCTGTTCTCCTACAGCTCTTGTCGGCGTTCTTGTTGCTTGACAGTTGAATTTGGTTATGCCCATTATAAAAGTAGTAAGATTAGTAGTAATCATATTACTTTTAGGGAGTGGAGCTAAGTGACTGGTGTGATAAGGACCTGGCACCAGGTCAGGTTATTCTAATTTCAGGGCTGAATATATATGAGACACGCCATGTGATTTTGTACCTTCGGACATCTGTATAATTTCATTAAATAAGTTTACAATATTTTTCATAAATAAAGTCAAAAGTTGACAACATTTTCAGAGTACATGCGGAATATCATTTGGTTATATAAACCTTGCAAAAACAATGTGTTTTCACTGCTATTACTTTTTAGCACAGTTTAAGAATGAGCCTATTTATTATTTCGTACAATTTGGTGAGATATTGATTTTATTACGGAAAAAGAAATTCTCCATGTGAGTGGGTGGTGGTCGGTGAACGTGACGGCGTAAATTAACGGCAGGTGTACCTCATAGGAATCACGATTTGCCTGGTTTGGCCCTCAGGTTCGTTTTTATCTTTGGCTCTTTTGTTACCTGGGAGTTGAATTGGGTTATTGCCCATTATAAAAGTGGTAAGATTATTACTGATCCTATTGCTTTTGGGAGGGGGCCAAGTGATTCTGGTGTGGCGTGGACCTGGCATCAGATCAGGATTATTCTGATTTCAGGGCTGAATATATAGATTTTTTATTGTAAATATTCAGTTCTTATTTTGTACTTGTACAGGTAATATATGGGATTTAGTACTAAACCCATTGACCCGGCCTTACACGACCTTAGCTGTTGATAGGCCGTTAAACCCCAACAAACAAACAAATTCCCCATGTGAAATCTAACGAAGCAGGGGACATGGATTTACTTTTTGTATTCGTTCCCACAAAATAACAATTAGTTCCCTCAATTTAACAATTCTTTCCCTCGAAATAACGATTTGTTCCCACGAAATAACAATTTGTTCCCTCGAATTGACAATTCGTTCCCACAAAATAACAATTTGTTCCCTCCAATTAACAATTCTGTTCCCACAAAATAACAATTGTTATATCGTGGGAACAACTTGTTAACTTGTTATTTCATGGGAACGAATTGTTAAATTCAGGGAATGAATTGTTAATTTGTGGGAACGAATTGTAATTTGTGGGAACGAATTGTTAAATTGAGTGAACGAATTGTTAAATTGAGTGAACGAATTGTTATTTCGTGGGAACAAATTAATATGAAATAATTCTACGTCCCCTGCGGGGCTCCGTAGACATCCCCAGACACCTTCACATTATTTGTATCCCATCGTGATGCGAAAATGTCTTTCATAATTTCATTCCCTGCCCCACCCCCCCCCCCCCCACCCCCCGCCTGCCCAAGGCAAATAACTTGGAAATTTTACATTCAGTAGATGCACAGTTTCTCCATTCTATAACTAATTTACCGTACGAGTAATTAACTTGAAACTTATGTGCATGAGTCTCCTTATTCATATTTTATTATTTTATTCCCCACCTCACCTTCCCCCGTGCCCAAGGTCAAATAACCGTGCCCAAGGTCAAATAACCGTTGGCGGCGTTCATGTTTCGTAATAATATCAATATTTGAATTAATTTCATAAAATCAAAAGTAGGCTCATTCTTAAATTTTCCTTAATTTAATCTGCCCAAATTTTACTGTTATATAAACAATTCAAAAACAATATTTGTTTCGATAATATTAAATTAATGGAAAATTTAAGAATGAGCCTTCTTTTTATTTCGTTAAATTATGTCAAATATTGATTTTATTGCGAAAAAACAATTTCCCCATATTAAATCCCCATAGACATCTTCACATAGTGAAGATGTCTATGAGGATTTAACATGGGGAAATTTTTGGGAATTTCAGAAATAGTGGACCGATTTTCAAAATTTAACTTTCATTTTCTTAGTTAGATAATTTCCAAGCTATCTAGCGATGTTTCGGAGTCGATTTCCAATTTATTTATGTTTTTGACTCTTACCACAGCTCCTCCGCTTCCTTTCCGCCCATGTTAAATTCCCATAGGCAAATAAATTTTTCGTAATAAAATCAATATTTGACCAAATTTCTAGAAATAAAAAGAAAGCACATTCTTAAATGTTGATCAAATTTAATATTATCGAAAAAAAATAAATTAGTGTTTTTGCATTGTTTATATGGCCGGAAAATTTGGGCAGGTTTCGTGAAACAGACAGTAGACCTCCAGTGGAGCGCAGTGGCCTGGTGGTTAGAGCGTCAGACTGCTGATCTAAAGGTCGTGGGTTCGAGCCTCACCGGAGGCGCTGCGTTGTGTCCTTGAGCAAGACACTTTATCCACACTGCTCCAGTTCACCCAGCTGTGAATGGGTACCGATAATTCGTAGTTGCTCTGTAAATACGAATTACCGGCTTCTCTCAAAAAATCTCTACCTCCGTTCTTTCTCCCATTCTTGGGAGACGGCATGCAAGGTACTAGAGCCAGTGCCGCCGTTAAATATAAGCAAAAAAAAAAAAAGTAGACCTTCAGTCACAGCCACATATACATTTACGTTGAAGCGACTGGTTGCGACAGTGACTACGCTATCGGTCATACAGTATAGTGGGAGTTACACTCCTTCATACATTCCACAATGTCATGGTCGCTGTGTATAGACGGTATATTGAACCCCCGCTGCACCATATCAAACAGGCTGACTTTGCCCTGGTCCTTCTGGATCTGCACCACCTTCACTATATCTGTCCCTTTACACACCATGTACAGGCGATTGGTCCGTTTGTCACATGACATGCATTCCGCGGCCAGCCCCAGCTGGGTTTTGTCCATCATTTTAACGAGCCGCTCCCTGCTCCGCGGTAGACGGTAAATTTCCGATGCCCCTTTGTCGGAATCGTCCGTCTTTGTGAGCGTACATATATATAGATTCCCGTCGCTGTCCGTTGCTAAATCTACGATAGAACTGTTAGTGTCTCTTATCTCGTCGCAGGGAAATACAAACGTTTCATTGGTTCGTTTGGAAAGTTCCCGTTTCCGTCTTTCGTCTCGTTCAGTTTCATCTTCGTCGCTGTCCTCCTCCATACAGTATTCCGTCTCCTTGGTAACGTAGCTCACGATGGCGTACGAGTTGCTGTCGAATGTGTACAGTTCGTCGGCTACTGGACTGACGGCCAGGTGGCGTGTTGTTCCTCTACGGACAACTATCGGCTTGTCGGCGTTTGTGATGTCCGGTCCGACGGTTTTATGGATGATAACGCGGCATTTGTTGGCGTCAGTCGCCAGTTTCGGGTGCACGATGTTGTATATGCGGTTGTCGTGGTAGGCCACGGCGTTGCAGTCCGTGTCCGCGTGCCACGTGAACGGCAGGAAGAGGAGCCCCCGGCCGTCGGTCACGGACACGAAGTCGAGCCGTCGGTCGGCGCCCGTGGAGAACACGGCTTTATCGCCCGACGTGGCGGCCACCTTATACGGCGCGTCATTGTACGGGCTCCGTGTGGAGCTGACGAATACATAGTCGCCTGTCCGTTTGTCCGCGGCGAACAGCTTCACGCATTTATTGCCACCATCGGCAACCACGAGTTTGCCATCGGGTAAAACGTCAATCCCTGTCACGTGACATTTCCTTCTGTCGGACGCTGTCCGGACTCTTAATTCACCGACGTGTTTCAACTGCAGTGTCGATTCTGTAATTTCCATTCTTAAGTCAGCAATGGTCACAATGTACAAGTGAATTCCTTGTATTAAATCTTCATAAATACTTGCACTTATAAATTATATTCGGCACACTACCGGCATCAGTGTTGAACATGCACTGGGATATGTATACTTCCGTGCTACAGGAATGTCGTTCACAAATATTTCCATAAAAAATGATATATGATGTTGAAAAGATTAAATAATACTCCTAGGCCTTATTGGCGCTTGTATTAAGTAACCACTAATGGAAATCACTTTTAATTTCCCATGAGATTGAACAATAGCCACGCAAGTAACACTTCAGCGAAAACTCATTGAATTCTGGCGTATCAGATTTCAGTCGCAGTACGGCGGTTCACTTGGTTTGCTAAAACAATGAATAATCAGTTCATTGTGTGTATAAAAGTAGACGGCGTGTCACGTGAGAAGGGTATCAAGTTTCAGTATGTGACGTACATATACACCACCGCCAGCGCTAATTCTGCACACATTTGTCAATGATTATATTTCAATATACTAGTACTTGAATATTGTGCTTGAACTCAAGCAGCTTGATTGACTGAGCCTGAGCTGTGCTACAGCTCAGGCTCGGACAATCAAACTGCTTGATTACGAGTTAGCATTGCCAATAGATGTTCAGAAACGTTGAAATGCTGGGAAGGATTATCGCAGGCGATGGTGTATGTCTGTCCCTTCTTGGAATGTAATTGGATGTCCTTATCTTGCTTGCTTGCTTGCTTACGTTTAACGGCCGCACTGTCTCTATGGACTTGCACGCCGTCCGCAAAAGGCGGAATAAAAACTTGGGTCGAATGGGAATTTAGGAATTTTGAATCTGCTTGATCTGGGTAGAACCATTTCGCGGGCTTAGGGCCCCAGAGACAAATGTGCGATGTGGATTACTGCTGGCGGCCACCAATTTGGTGACCTAATTTCGCGTAGTAATCCGGTGCACGGCCGCCACATTCAACGTTCAATTGTCTGTATTAAGTGGTGAGACCCGCCTGTGGCCCTATTGTTGGGTACCTTTGTTTGCGGTTCGATTTATGTTTCGTATAGTGATTTTGTGTTGGCAAATAAAGGACTCGTAAGGCGCGGTTGTTGTTGTTGTTGTATATTGAGGTTGGGTGGTGTGAAGAGGATCCTCTGGCTCCACCGCTGGCGAGACCCGTGGGTCCCCTGTCCTCAGGCCCACCCCGATCCCGTCGCCCGCGACGCCGTCAACCCGAGCACGCCCAGTGGTGCGCACCATGTAACTAGATTCGGCGGTCAAGCATTCATCGTCAAGGCGCACACCCACGTTCCACGGCTGAGTTTTGAAAACAGGCAGTCCGGATCAGGTAGTCAGTTTAGACCTCATCCCGGGGACTAGGACGCCGTGGGGTGGTATGGTTCACCCCCTTGTGACGTTTGTTTTGTGGACAACTGTGGGCCACGCCATGTTTATGTGTTGATTTCCATTATCCAAGCCATATTTATAAATGTAAACACACACATATATATGCCCATATACACACATACATATACACATACATATACACAATTACACATTCATACATATATATATATATATATATATATATATGTATATATACATACCTACATACACGTACATATGCATCACACACACATACACAAAATACACATACACATACACACACACACATACATACATACATACATATACATATACATATACATATATCATATACATACTTTACATATATATACACATATAAACACACACATACACATGACATGTGTACATGTGATTGGGAAGGCGGGTGGGGGCTGTAATATTATGCTTGGCTAGCTGGCGTGTTGGCAGCTAGGTATCCCTGTGTGGAGGGTTTTTCTTTCATTTCATTGTTTTCCTAGGGTTACCATGTTGCTGCCGGGAACTGTGTTCCATACAGGCTGCTAGGCCTATATATTACGTTGACCCCGCCCTCTTCCCAGAATGGTGCTATGGTTTCCATTTCGGTCTGGTGTCTACGTGGGTGACCGTACTGTAGGTGCGTTCGAATGGCGTGACCCTGTTGTCGTACGTATGTTTGTGTCTGCGAACCCTGCTCCGGCCCGCCCGTTTTCAATTTGTTGTTGAGGGCGTTTTATCCTTTATTTTGCCATAAATATGTACATTGTGTTTATACCTGTAGTACGATTGTTGTGTAGCTTGCTGATGTGTGCCCTGTGAGGCCGGGCTGAGTGCCTACGGCTTTTGTCATTATCGGGCATGGGGATTGTCCTTATCTTCAGACACATTCAAGTCTTTGGGCCGCCGGTTTACAATAATAAAATGGCGAGCGACCATGTATGTATCCCCTGATTAGACTGCGTTACACATTCACAGACTAGGTTGTTTGTGAAGGTCATTAGGTGCCTTTTATTTTACAATGGAACCTCTGTAAACCGGACACCAAGAAAACACCTGTGGTCTTACTATTGATGAGTTTCTTGGTCATTTATCTCAGGTGATAATGTATGTTCATGATTGCATGCCATAGCACACAGCTATGGCTCAGAATAATCAAATGCATGAATTTCAGTGAACCATCGCTAAACCTGACAGACACCCTGGTGACCTCACAGCGTGTCTGGTTTAGAGAGATTTCACTGTATATATAGTTTGGTACCTTGCGCATGTTGCGTGTGCCAATTTACACTCGTCAATAACTGCAGCCGATGTGTGTGAGTTCATACACTGCATTGTATATATCTGGTAGTGTATAAATGCAACGGATAATAATCAAAATGAAAACGATGGATTGTTTGTTTGTTGGTTGCTTGCTTATTCGGTTAATTGTTTGGTTGGTTGGTTGGTTGGTTGGTCGGTCGGTCGGTCGGCTGGCTGGCTGGCTGGCTGGCTGGCTGGCTGAATGACTGGCTGGTTGGTTGGCTGGTTGGTTGGTTGGTTGGTTGGTTGGTCGGTCGGTTGGTCAGCCGGCCGGCCGGCCGGCCGGCCGTCGGTCGGTCGGTCGGTCGGTCGGTCGGTTGGTTGGTTGGTTGGTTGGTTGGTATGGACTCAAAGTGATCTGGTAGAAACGTTCTTACAGATAGCACACATGTAGTTTCAGTTATGACCAATGTAAGCTCTACCCTTCTTACATAGCTGGATACATATCCATAATTGCCGAGTTCATGTTGGAACGTGTATATACTGACCAGACTGTGTTGTGCTGAGCAGTCTGATCATTGTCTACACTGGTCGAAAAGATAAGGCGAATTTAGGCAGACAAGGGCTGGAAATATCAGTGACAATATCGCCCATTTCCGCCTGTCACCATGGTGATCCACTTGTAAGATAGGCTGCGTCGGTACATCGAGATACTGGGAGCCTAGCCCATCCGTATGAGTATGGAACGCCAAATCTACATAAACTCAAATAATTAATGCTAGCTTCAAATAATTAGTGCTCTCTCTAATTCTGTTAGTGCTCTCTCTAATTCTGTTAGTGCTCTCTCAATTTCAATTAGTGATCTCTCTAATTCAATTTGTGCTCTCTCTAATTCAATTTGAGCTCTCTCTAATTCAATTTCATTAATAGAGAGAGCATGAATTAAATTTGAGAGAGCACTAATTGAATTTGAGATATCACTAATTGAATTTGAGAGAGCACAAATTGAATTTGAGAGAGCACTAATTGAATTAGAGAGAGCATTAAATGTATGTGTTTTTTAGCTCTCTGCAAATAATATAGAGCTAGCACGAATTCAATTAATGCTCTCTCTAATTCAATTAGATATCTCTCTAATTCAATTAGTGCTCTCTCTAATTGAATTGTTGCTCTCTCTCTAATTGAATTTGTGCTCTCTCTAATTCAATTTGTGCTCTCTTAATTCAATTTGTGCTCTCTCTAATTGAATTTGTGCTCTCTCTAATTCAATTTGCTCTCTCTAATTCAATTTGTGCTCTCTCTATTAATTATCATTACAGCTAGCGCTAATTGAATTAAAGAGAGCACAAATTGAATTTGAGAGAGCACAAATTGAATTAGAGAAATCACTAATTGAAATTGAGAGAGCACTAATAGAATTAGAGAGAGCACTAATTATTTGAAGCTAGCATTAATTATTTGAGTTTATGTAGATTTGGCGTTCCATACATCCGCAACCTTCCTATCTCGCGCGCAATAAAACACTAACCATAAAGGCGGGGATAAAATACCGCACGACAGATTCAACCAGTTGATGTATACAGACCGCCGTCGTGGCTGGAATAAAGCAGAGGTTGGCGGTTGAAACGTTGGTCAGTGGGACAGATGTAATGATATACCATCGCCTGCGTTAATCTTGTCAATACATGTATTTGTAAATTATTTTATTTCAAAGTGCTTGAAATCGAGCAGCGTGATTGTCTGAGCCTGAGCTCAGCCAATCAAACTGCTTGATTGTGAGTTTAGATTACCAATAGATGTCCAGAAACGTTGACATCTGGACAGGATTAACGCTGTGTATGGCAGGTCGGTGTGACCCCAGCAAACTGCATCCCTGCCACGGAGAAGATCTGTTTTGTTTGCCAAGTTTGTGTTTTCTCGACGTCGTGGTCTCACTTGAACGAGGAAAGCTGCCGACGGTGTTATGTATCTACCATAAAACTTATTAATACTATTCCAATTTCATAACATTCTCATATTTAGATTACTAAATTTATGAACGTGTCATAAAATACGATAACTGATAACACCAGGGGCGCATCCAGGATTTATGTCTACCGGGCGTGGGTTCTCAATTGTAACCGAGACGCACATTATCGTCAACGTTCCTAAAATATGTCGGGTGGGTGCGGCGGTGGAGGTGGAGTAGGGCGGTGGGGTGGTGCCCATGTATTTCAAATAGCACTAGTGGGTTAAGGTAATACAAGGCATTGGAATCATAGTTGTGTCCAACTGTTTATTCGGTGTTGGTACGGGCAGCTTGTTCCCCAGAGGGACACGTTTGAAAAGCACGGGCCGTTTCACTAATCTTCATACGACTAAAATGTTCGTAAGTGCAAATTTAGGATCATCTGGAAATTTCAATTATTGGATTTACATTTATTGAGCATAGGATGCATAATTATGCAACCTATGCTTAATAAATGTAAATCCAATAATTGTTTACAAGAAAACATTGTTAATGTGAACTTTACAGACTATATTTATACAGCCTATGCTCAATAAATGTAAATCCAATAATTGTTTACAAGAAAACATTGTTAATGTGAACTTTACAGACTATACTTATACAGCCTATGCTCAATAAATGTAAATCCAATAATTGTTTACAAGAAAACATTGTTAATGTGAACTTTACAGACTATCATAATTTTGCTCTTACGAACATTTATTTCGTACGAAGTTTAGTGAAACGGCCCCCAGAACTGTAACTCGTGCATTGTGTATGCATGCATTTACCACATTCCATGCAGAATATCAGTATTTTTTCTGCATTTTTTTCTCATTTCTCATCAAAAGTATATGTTGTTACCACCGTTACCACTCAGTTGAACCGTCTCGACGAGACGGTTCAACTGAGTGGTAACAGTATACACTTTGTGTGAGAAATAAGAACACAATTGTCCACATAAAAAAAAATGTGTTAAATCTAAACTCGGCAACTTTTAGAGGACACGCCCTCGTCTGGATCCGCGCCTGAACTCGTAAAACCGTTAGTGGTGGTTGTATTATTTGTATTACTTTTACAAAATATGATCCGTTGCCTGAGAAACTAAAGAACGAAAACAATGTGGGAAGGGTAAGAAATGTCAGATGTTCTGCAGCTCAAAAACTGCATTTTTAATGTTTATGTTTCCGTGCACATATGTGTGTCACTGTGTATGTCATATTCCCAGCGAATCAGTGTTTGTTCGTCCGTCCATCAGGCCAGCCATCCAACATTATAGTATACACCCCCGCCCATGTAATGAGTTGTGGCGGACGATAAGAGTCAGATTGTCCATTCATCTGTCCCAAATACTTAATGTAAATTGTACATTTCTTGGTATCACGTCTGTTTCCCTTCACGAATATGTTTGATATTCCACACTTGTTGCTTTATCATGCTCTGACAAACCCTCAACCCTCGGATCCCAGCTAGTTCCACGGTCAACCTCACAGATGTAGTCAGAGATGTGCAACTCGTACTCGTACGTGTACTCGTACTCGTACTTACTCGAGTAACAATTTTCCAGTACTCGGTAAGACTCAGTACTCGTCTTATACTTACTTGAGTACTGAAGCAAAAATGGTCAGTACTTATGAGTACTTTACGAGTAGTCTAATAAATACTATGAAATACAACTTAAAGGTACATGCCCACTCAGTAGCCACAAACTGTTCTTTATAGGAATTAAATAAGTGTATAATTGTGTCACTATTCCATCAGTTCTAAAGATTACGAGTGCCCCGCTATCCAGATATAATCATTCAGTAATATTTATTTTACTGATAGTGACTCGCGGTGGTATCAGGCTATTTTCATATGCAAATGAGGCATTAATTATGTATACTAATTAAAATGCGTCACCTGAAAAAAATAATATTTTCGACAGATTATAAAGTATGATGATTGCACATCAAAAAATAAATACAGAGACAAATATGAATGTCCGTTAATATTTTAAGGAAACACGGTTATCGCCCCTAATATCATTGTGGAAATTATCGTCTAATATAAAGTGTATAATAATGCCAATCAATATGTGGGGTAATGGTGAATGAATGTTTATTTTGCCAGAAAATGTCCCAGATGATGTCTCTGATATAAAGAACACTGTGTGTCTACTTAGTGGGCATGTAACCTACCGTATATACAGTACATTCAATAAGCTTATACAAAAATCCATATCCAAATGAGCACGGTAGCATGTTTTAAGAACGCTACATCATGTAGTGCCTTCTCAAAACAAGGTGTTTTCAATGATCTGCAATATGTACAATACAAATATAAATGGAACATAGAGTATATGGAGGAGTATAAAGATAATATGAGATCAACAATTACAACATCAAAGTTGGAGAAATTGATAGATGATTTAAATAATACGCCCACCAATGACACAATAAATTCTGCGGTTTCTGGTTTAAATGATATTTGTATGTACACCTACTAGGAAGGTGAATGTACGTCATCATAAGGGAAATGTCGCGTCTGTAAATACAAATTCCAATTATAATGATAGGTGTAAATATCTTAAAGAAATATTCTATGATAAATTAAACATATATCGCTTAGATAAGACTGATCAGAATAGGCGAAATATGGTTCTGGCAAGATCTAGGTTTAAGAAATCACTCCGTGAGTCTCGATATCAGCAGGCAAAACAGCAAACAGATAACCTGTTAAATGCAAGAGTCAGAAATGCAAAAGAATATTGGAATCTGTTGAAGAAAGCAAGTGGTATAAACACAAATAATAGCAAGTTAACTACAGATTCATTTGTACAGTATTTTTATATGTCCATCTGACCATGTGTCTGGGAAATAACCGTTGTTAAATGCTACGTTAAAAAGCTTGTGAAATAAAGGCAGAAGTATATCTTTGCCATGAATAAAAAATTATTTAACACTAAGTCCGGTCCTGCACTTTTATTATTTTGGAGCTGGTAAATTCCCTTATCAATCTCACTCTGCGATATTTCAACATTTAGTTCATCGAACAAAATGTATATATCGGACTGAAGGAATCTATCATTAAATTGTAATATATCTTCATCTGCTTGGAAAAAATGATCTTCCGGATTATTTATTTATGCTTTAATATTCCATACATGCATTTGTAACAACATCCCGCATCATTCTACAGAAAGCCCATGATGCCCACAAACCGCAAAGGTCAAGGTCGCTGACTTAGAAATTTCCGTGTTTGGAAAAGTTAACGCTCAGTTTATGCTTTAATATTCCATACATGCATTTGTAACAACATCCCGCATCATTCTACAGAAAGCCCATGATGCCCTCTAACGCCAAAGGTCAAGGTCACTGATTTAGAGAAATGTTCGTGTTTGGAAAAGTTAACGCTCAGTTTATGCTTTAACATTCCATACATGCATTTGTAACAACATCCCGCATCATTCTGCAGAAAGCCCATGGTGCCCGCTAACCCCAAAGGTCAAGGTCACTGACTTAGAAATTTCCGTGTTTGGAAAAGTTAACGCTCAGTTTATGCTTTAATATTCCATACATGCATTTGTAACAACATCCCGCATCATTCTACAGAAATCCCATGGTGCCTGCTAACCCCAAAGGTCAAGGTCACTGAATTAGAAATTTGCGTGTTTGCAAAAGTTAACGCTCAGTTTATGCTTTAATATTCCATACATGCATTTGTAACAACATCCCGCATCATTCTACAGAAATCCCATGGTGCCTGCTAACCCCAAAGGTCAAGGTCACTGAATTAGAAAGTTGCGTGTTTGCAAAAGTTAACGCTCAGTTTATGCTTTAATATTCCATACATGCATTTGTAACAACATCCCGCATCATTCTACAGAAAGCCCATGGTGCCCACAAACCCCAAAGGTCAAGGTTGCTGACTTCGAAATTTCCGTGTTTGGAAAAGTTAACGCTCAGTTTTAACGCTCAGTTTATGTTTTAATATGCCATATATGCATTTGTAACAACATCCCGCATCATTCTACAGAAAGCCCATGGTGCCCGCTAACCCCAAAGGTCAAGGTCACTGAATTAGAAATTTGCGTGTTTGGAAAAGTTAACGCTCAGTTTATGCTTTAATATTCCATATATGCATTTGTAACAACATCCCGCATCATTCTACAGAAAGCCCATGGTGCCCGCTAACCCCAAAGGTCAAGGTCACTGACTTACAAATTAACGCTCAGTTTATGCTTTAATATTCCATACATGCATTTGTAACAACATTCCGCATCATTCTACAGAAAGCCCATCATTCTACAGAAAGCCCATGGTGCCCGCTAACCCCAAAGGTCAAGGTCACTGAATTAGAAAATTGCGTGTTTGCAAAAGTTAACGCTCAGTTTATGCTTTAATATTCCATACATGCATTTGTAACAACATCCCGCATCATTCTACAGAAAGCCCATGGTGCCCGCAAACCCCAAAGGTCAAGGTCGCTGACTTAGAAAATTCCGGGTTTGGAAAAGTTAACGCTCAGTTTTAACGCTCAGTTACGCTCAGTTTTAACGCTCAGTTTATGTTTTAATATTCCATATATGCATTTGTAATAACATCCCGCATCATTCTACAGAAAGCCCATGGTGCCCGCTAACCCCAAAGGTCAAGGTCACTGAATTAGAAATTTCCGTGTTTGGAAAAGTTAACGCTCAGTTTATGCTTTAATATTCCATATATGCATTTGTAACAACATCCCGCATCATTCTACAGAAAGCCCATGGTGCCCGCTAACCCCAAAGGTCAAGGTCACTGACTTACAAATTAACGCTCAGTTTATGCTTTAATATTCCATACATGCATTTGCAACAACATCCCGCATCATTCTACAGAAAGCCCATCATTCTACAGAAAGCCCATGGTGCTCACTAACCCCGGCCAAGGTTATTACAAGCTCCATATATACTATCAAACTGCGCCAGGCGGGACATTTTGCTCCGCGGAGCTCTTGTTGTAGACTAGATGGCCGTGGCCTGCATGTCGCGCCTTGGGGCAAGGCATGGACACTAAAAAAATAGATATAGTAGATGGAAAAACTTTAACGAAAAAAAAACTTTAACCGGACACACGGACGTACGGACGGACATATGCCAAAATGCCGACGATATCGCGCTTTCCGCAAGCGGGTGCGACAATGATGATAAACACCCATGTGAAGTATCAAGGTAATGGATGAAGCAGTTGCAGAGATTTAGTACACGAACAAACTTTAACAAAAAAAAATAAAAAGTAATTTGACCTTGACATTGGGCACAGGGGCCGCACGGTTGGGGGTTAGAATGAAAATATGGATGATGATAAACACCCATGTGAAGTTTCAAGGTAATGGGCGAAGCAGTTGCAGAGATATAGTATAACGAAAAGCTTTTAACCAAAAAAATTTAACCAGACGTACGTTAAAAAGTTAACGTTGAAAATGGCTAAGTCAATTACGTAGAAATAATAGGTGAAGGTAAAAAAATGGTCACATGTTGGATAGTTGTATGTGGTAGGCACCCCTTGGTTATGAAGCTGTGAAAGTTTGGTCGTCTTAGGTGGTACAGTACCAAAGAAATGGACTTAAACACGAAAACTTAACATTGTAAACGCGAAAACTTAACATTGAAAATGAAAGTCGACTGTGCGGAAAAAATGGGTCAAGTTAAAAAAAAGTAACATGTTGGATAGTGATATGTGGTGGGCACCCCTTGATTATGAAGCTGTGAAAGTTTGGTGGTCCTAGGTGGTACAGTAACAAAGAAATTGACTCAAACACGAAAACTTAACATTGATTGTGGACGCCGCCCGTCCGCCCGCCCGGCTTTCGCCAATCCAATAGCCTGGATTTTTAAAAAAAAAAAACCTGGCTTATTATATAGCACAAACAATGATAAAACAATGTAACGTTTCATTCCACACATCCACTTGCCTACAGCCTGTATCCACCATTCCTCCATAGCAATGTAGAGCCACTTGTACTTTTGGTTTTTGTCTCGCCCGCGAAGCGGAAAGCGAGTCATAGGTTTTGCTTTTTCGGAGTCGGTGTCGGTGTCGGCGTCATCATTCAATGTTAAGTTTTCGGGTTGCGGTCATTACTTCAACACCTTATCAGCTACAGTCATCAAACTTTATACATACATTTACTATGATATGTAGATGAATATAGGACTATTAAAAAAACTTCCAGGCTCCAGGGTCAAGGTCAAACTCTATTTCTTTCTATGCTACAAACTGAACATTAATGCATGAAGACCCGTTTTCTCGTGAGCTCTGTACACCTTACCTGTAGAGAGAACAATAGCCTTCTCCAGTTGTACACTTGTGCATGTGCAACCATGTGCAAATTTCCAGATTGACCACTAAATGTCCAGTTAAATTATTACAGTTAATTTATACAGGTAAGTTATTATACCTGGGTATTACATTTCCGTAAACTGTGTTGACAATATTGTGGCAATATGTAGACCTGTGCAGACTATTATAAAAATTCTGGGCTCCAGTAGCGAGCATTATTTTTATGCCCCCGCCACCGAATGGTGAGGGGGCATATAGTGTTACCAGCGTCCGTACGTACGTAACGTACGTAACGTACGTACGTCCCGAAACCTTAACGCTCGGGTAAATGGCTTATAATTTCTGTTTCCTTGCTCGGATCTGCTTCACATTGCACACACGCATTGCTCCAATGGTCTTTTACCGCCCTGTGACAAATCCACATTTGTCCCGCCCCCGCTAAGCCCAGGGTCAAGGTCACAGACTTGGTGCGTTCGAAACCTTAACGCCATTCCTCTCCATAAGAAAGGTAGCATAAACAATACAAATAATTACAGAGGAATAACATTATTAAGTACAGTAGGTAAGCTGTTTACACGAGTTTTAAATAATAGACTGACAGAATGGGCCGACAAATAGTATGTATACGTCGAGGCACAGGCAGGTTTTCGAAAAAATATGAGCACAATAGACCATAGTTTTGTATTACATAGTCTAATTACGAAGTATATTAATAATGGCTCAAAATTATTCTGTGCATTCGTAGATTTTACGAAGGCCTTTGATTATGTTGTTAGAGACAATTTGTGGTACAAACTGTTACATTTAGGTATTAGAGGCAAAATGTTCAATGTTATTAAATCAATATATAGCAATGTTAAGACGAGAGTGAAATATAATAATCAGTTAAGTGATGAATTTTCATGTTGTCTTGGGGTACGTCATGGCGAGTGTTTATCACCATTTTTATTTGCTATGTATATTAACGATCTTGAAGATGAATTGTGTCAAAAAGGTTTAGACGGTGTAGATATAGGAATGGCAAAATTATTCCTATTGTTATATGCTGATGACATAATCATATTTTCTGAATCGACGGAGGGTTTGCAAAATGGTCTAAATATTCTTTATGAGTATTGTCAAAGATGGAAATTAACTGTTAATACTGATAAAACCAAAATTATGATTTTCCGTAAGGGTGGTAGACTACCTTTAAATACACATTTTTATTACAATAACTCTGAAATAGAAATTGTATCCAAGTTTTCTTATCTTGGAATTCTATTTGCTACATGCGGGTCTTTTGTGAACGCTCAAACTACATTAGCTGGGCAAGCGCGAAAGGCTATGTTCAAATTAAACAAGTATCTGTATCAGTTCACGGACCTCAAACCAAAGTGTGTGTTAGATTTATTTGATAAGCTCGTGTTACCTATTCTAAATTACGGAGGGGAAATTTTGGGATTTAGCCAAGCAAACCAGATTGAACGAATACACTTACAGTTTTGTAAACGATTATTAGGTGTTAAACTATCAACCCAAAATGATTTTATACTATGTTCAAATTAAACAAGTATCTGTATCAGTTCACGGACCTCAAACCAAAGTGTGTGTTAGATTTATTTGATAAGCTCGTGTTACCTATTCTAAATTACGGAGGGGAAATTTTGGGATTTAGCCAAGCAAACCAGATTGAACGAATACACTTACAGTTTTGTAAACGATTATTAGGTGTCAAACTATCAACCCAAAATGATTTTATATATGGAGAGCTAGGACGGACATCTATAAAGACACACAGATTATATAATATTATTAAGTATTGGTTTAAGGTAACTGGGGTGACAGATCGTAAATATATAAATGTTCTGTATAAAATGATGTTGAATGATATTACTGAAAGACCAAATAAAATTAACTGGGCGTCCCTTGTTAAAGCGCTGTTATCTAGTCTTGGCTTTCATCATGTATGGGTGTATTCTGAATTTTCCATATAAATTACTCTCTCTCTCTCTCTCTCTCTCTCTCTCTCTCTCTCTCTCTCTTCTCTCTCTCTCATTGCAACTTTGTATTTACAAAACTTCCATTTAGTGTACACATACAATACTTTTCATGTCCACTGTCTGTCATCTTGCTTGCATTGTCATGTTGCCTGTATGTTTGTTAATTACTATTGTGCTCAAGAGCCAGCATAGCTTAAGCAATAAACGATTATTCTTCATTCTATGACCTTCACCTACTTTTCCTCTTCAATTACTTAGTCAAGCATGGTTAACTCTCACAGTGCAGGAAATGACCAGTGTAGCTGCAGACCAGCCTGTGCATCCGCATAAATCTCATTTCTCCAGTCACAGCCAAATATGTCAGAGATGGAGTTACAGGTATGATCTGGGACTCGCCATGACGAAAGGGATTATTGAGTTTGCCAACTGGGTCTATATTGCCCCAGATCAGTTCGGCGTCCGCACAGTCTGATCAGGGCTATAAATATCCTGTAAAATAATTTGATACTCGGACACGCCATATGTGGTTTTGTACCTAAAACATAAATTATACTCTACATAAATTGTGATATTTTCTGTAAATGGCGTCGAAAGATTACGAAAATTTATTATCAAATGTATTTGCTATGAGATTTTCGACCCCATTTACGGAAAATATCGTCAATTTTGTAAATAGTATTTCATGATATATCTCACATGTCCTAAGGTACAAAATCACATAGCGTGTCTCATTTGAGTTTTTGATTACGTATCTCCTGGCTATTTAGTTAAATATTCTTGCTGCTTCTAATGAAAACATCACATCCTTATCAGGGTTGGTGAGCCTGCTAATATGTGCCTGCGACTGGAGAAATGGGACTTATGGGATGTGTGACCAGTGTAGCTCCGGATCAAATAGCACACTCACGAAGCCTGATGCATACTAATACTAATAATAATGTATCTATTGGCCGATATTGCTTGTTAGAAGTAGCCTACGACGGGTGTAATGGAATAACGAACAGTGCAGATCCTGATCAGACTGTGCGGATGCACAAGCTGATCTGGATCTGCACTGGGCCCAATTTCATAAACCTCATTTCTCCAGCCACTGCCACATATTCACATAGGGTACCTATGTATTGGAATCGCCTTGGACAGTTAGCTACGCCCTATGTTCAGTACTTTCAGTACTTTGATTATAAATTGCCAGCGGTTACACAAAAATGTCCCCCTGTAACGTGAGCCCCTTAAGTCCGTGAAAACCTTCAGCCTAGCCAAGCGGCTTAAGGGGCTCACGCTGGGGGTGTGAGCCCCGTAAGTCCGTGAAAACCTTCAGCCTAGTCATAGCGGCTTAAAGGGCTCACGCTGAGGTGGGGGGGGGGGGGGGGGGACCCGTGGAAACCAATTTGTTGGTATATACACAATATGAATGGTAACGATGATATTACACCGCGTACCGTAGTTCTTCTACCAAATGGCGTGCGATATGTAACCGACCGTGAGAACTTGAAGCCTGTCTGTAAACTAATCTATAATCGGTGGCTTTGCAAACCCCTTTGTTGGTATATACCCAATGTGCCTATTAATAATGATATTATGCAATATGTTCCAATATAAAGCAAAAAAACGTGAAATATATTGGACTGATTTCAATTTTCACGGCTGGGATAAAAGCACCCGGCCATGAGAAGTTTCAGCCTGTCCGTAAACTTGATATATAGAGAACACATCGGTAGTTTTTCACAACCCTTTGTTGGTATATACCCAATGTGCCTATTAATAATGATATTATGCAATACGTTCCAATATAAGGCAAAGAAAACGTGAAATATATGTGACTAATTCAATTTTCACCCGGCGGGGACAAAGATGCACCCGGCCATGAGAATGATCAGCCAATTGTCGTAAACTTGATTTATATAGAGAGTACAAATCGGTATTTTTTCACACCCATGTGTTGGTTTATACCCAATGTGCTTAATTAATAATGTTATTATGCAATACATTCCAATTAAATGGGCAAAAAAAAACCTTAAATATATGGGACCTGAATTTCAATTTTCACGGCGAGGCAAAAGCACCCGGCCATGAGAGTTTCAAGCCTGTCCGTAAACTTGATATATAAGAAAAACATTCGGTTAAGTTTTTCAACCCTTTGTTGGTATATACCCAGTGCCTATTAATAATGAATTGTATGGCAATATGTTCCAATATAAGGCAAAAAAAACGTGAAATATGGGATGATTTCAATTTTCACGGCGATGGACAATTTTCACGGCGGGGAACCCAAAAGCAACCGGTCCATGAGAAGTTTCATTTGCCTGTCCGTAAACTTGATATATAGAGAACACATCGTTAGTTTTTCACCCTTTGTTGGGTTATATAACCCAAATGTTTGCCTATTAATTAATGGATATAGTATGCCCAATATGTTCCAAATATAAGGCAAAAAAAACCGTGTAAATTAATAATGGGATGATTTCATCACGGCGGGGACAAAAAGCACCCGGCCATGAGAAGTTTCAGGGCCTGTCCGTTAAACCTTGATTATAGAGAAAAAACAATCGTTTGGTTTTTCAAACAAAAACCCTTTGTTGGTAAATATAACCCATGCCTATTAATAATGATATTATGCAATACGTTCCATTTAAGGCAATTTTCAAAAAGTGAAAATTTATTACGGCTGGGGATTTTCAATTTTGCACGCGGGGACCCAAAAGGCCACCCGGCCTGAGAAGTTTCAGCCTGTCCGTAAACTTGATATGTAGAGAACACATCGGTATTTTTTAACACCCCTGTGTTGGTATATACCCAATGTGCCTATTAATAATGATATTTTGCAATATGTACCAATATAAGGCAAAAAAAACGTGAAATATATGAGACTGATTTCAATTTTCACGGCGGGGACAAAAGCACCCGGCCATGAGAAGTTTCAGCCTGTCCGTAAACTTGATATATAGAGAACACATCGGTATTTTTTCACACCCCTGTGTTGGTATATACCCAATGTGCCTATTAATAATGATATTATGCAATACGTTCCAATATAAGGGGGGAAAAAACGTGAAATATTTGGGAATTATTTCAATTTTCACGGCGGGGACAAAATCACCCGGCCATGAGAAGTTTCAGCCTGTCCGTAAACTTGATATATAGAGAACACATCGGTAGTTTTTCACAACCCTTTGTTGGTATATACCCAATGTGCCTATTAATAATGATATTATGCAATATGTTCCAATATAAGGCAAAAAAAAAACGTGAAATATATGGGACTGATTTCAATTTTCACGGCGGGGACAAAAGCACCCGGCCATGAGAAGTTTCAGCCTGTCCGTAAACTTGATATATAGAGAACACATCGGTATTTTTTCACACCCCTGTGTTGGTATATACCCAATGTGCCTATAAATAATGATATTACGCAATATGTACCAATATAAGGCAAAAAAACGTGAAATATATGGGACTGATTTCAATTTTCACGGCGGGGACAAAAGAACCTGGCCATGAGAAGTTTCAGCCTGTCCGTAAACTTGATATATAGAGACATCGGTAGTTTTTCACAACCCTTTGTTCGTATATACCCAATGTGCCTATTAATAATGATATTTTCCAATATGTACCAATATAAGGCAAAAAAACGTGAAATATATGAGACTGATTTCAATTTTCACGGCGGGGACAAAAGCTGCACCCGGCCATGAGAAGTTGCAGCCTGTCCGTAAACTTGATATATAGAGAACACATCGGTAGTTTTTCACACCCCTGTGTTGGTATATACCCAATGTACCTATTAATAATGATATTATGCAATACGTTCCAATATAAGGGGAAAAAAACGTGAAATATTTGGGAATTATTTCAATTTTCACGGCGGGGACAAAAGCACCCGGCCATGAGAAGTTTCAGCCTGTCCGTAAACTTGATATATAGAGAACACATCGGTAGTTTTTCACAACCCTTTATTGGTATATACCCAATGTGCCTATTAATAATGATATTATGCAATATGTTCCAATATAAGGCAAAAAAAACGTGAAATATTTGGGACTGATTTCAATTTTCACGGCGGGGACAAAAGCACCCGGCCATGAGAAGTTTCAGCCTGTCCGTAAACTTGATATATAGAGAACACATCGTTAGTTTTTCACAACCCTTTGTTGGTATATACCCAATGTGCCTATTAATAATGATATTATGCAATACGTTCCAATATAAGGCAAACAAAAGTGAAATATATGCGACTGATTTCAATTTTCACGGCGGGGACAAAAGCACCCGGCCATGAGAAGTTTCAGCCTGTCCGTAAACTTGATATGTAGAGAACACATCGGTATTTTTTAACACCCCTGTGTTGGTATATACCCAATGTGCCTATTAATAATGATATTTTGCAATATGTACCAATATAAGGCAAAAAAAACGTGAAATATATGAGACTGATTTCAATTTTCACGGCGGGGACAAAAGCACCCGGCCATGAGAAGTTTCAGCCTGTCCGTAAACTTGATATATAGAGAACACATCGGTATTTTTTCACACCCCTGTGTTGGTATATACCCAATGTGCCTATTAATAATGATATTATGCAATACGTTCCAATATAAGGGGGGAAAAAACGTGAAATATTTGGGAATTATTTCAATTTTCACGGCGGGGACAAAATCACCCGGCCATGAGAAGTTTCAGCCTGTCCGTAAACTTGATATATAGAGAACACATCGGTATTTTTTTCACACCCCTGTGTTGGTATATACCCAATGTGCCTATTAATAATGATATTATGCAATACGTTCCAATATAAGGGGGAAAAAAACGTGAAATATATGGGACTGATTTCAATTTTCACGGCGGGGACAAAAGCCGCACCCGGCCATGAGAAGTTTCAGCCTGTCCGTAAACTTGATATATAGAGAACACATCGGTATTTTTTCACACCCCTGTGTTGGTATATACCCAATGTGCCTATTAATAATGATATTTTGCAATATGTACCAATATAAGGCAAAAAAAACGTGAAATATATGAGACTGATTTCAATTTTCACGGCGGGGACAAAAGCACCCGGCCATGAGAAGTTTCAGCCTGTCCGTAAACTGATATATAGAGAACACATCGGTAGTTTTTTTTTTCACAACCCTTTGTTGGTATATACCCAATGTGCCTATTAATAATGATATTATGCAATATGTTCCAATATAAGGCAAAAAAAAAACGTGAAATATATGGGACTGATTTCAATTTTCACGGCGGGGACAAAAGCACCCGGCCATGAGAAGTTTCAGCCTGTCCGTAAACTTGATATATAGAGAACACATCGGTAGTTTTTCACAACCCTTTGTTGGTATATACCCAATGTGCCTATTAATAATGATATTATGCAATATGTTCCAATATAAGGCAAAAAAAAACGTGAAATATATGGGACTGATTTCAATTTTCACGGCGGGGACAAAAGCACCCGGCCATGAGAAGTTTCAGCCTGTCCGTAAACTTGATATATAGAGAACACATCGGTATTTTTTCACACCCCTGTGTTGGTATATACCCAATGTGCCTATAAATAATGATATTACGCAATATGTACCAATATAAGGCAAAAAAACGTGAAATATATGGGACTGATTTCAATTTTCACGGCGGGGACAAAAGAACCTGGCCATGAGAAGTTTCAGCCTGTCCGTAAACTTGATATATAGAGAACACATCGGTAGTTTTTCACAACCCTTTGTTCGTATATACCCAATGTGCCTATTAATAATGATATTTTCCAATATGTACCAATATAAGGCAAAAAAACGTGAAATATATGAGACTGATTTCAATTTTCACGGCGGGGACAAAAGCTGCACCCGGCCATGAGAAGTTGCAGCCTGTCCGTAAACTTGATATATAGAGAACACATCGGTAGTTTTTCACACCCCTGTGTTGGTATATACCCAATGTACCTATTAATAATGATATTATGCAATACGTTCCAATATAAGGGGAAAAAAACGTGAAATATTTGGGAATTATTTCAATTTTCACGGCGGGGACAAAAGCACCCGGCCATGAGAAGTTTCAGCCTGTCCGTAAACTTGATATATAGAGAACACATCGGTAGTTTTTCACAACCCTTTATTGGTATATACCCAATGTGCCTATTAATAATGATATTATGCAATATGTTCCAATATAAGGCAAAAAAAACGTGAAATATTTGGGAATTATTTCAATTTTCACGGCGGGGACAAAAGCACCCGGCCATGAGAAGTTTCAGCCTGTCCGTAAACTTGATATATAGAGAACACATCGGTAGTTTTTCACAACCCTTTATTGGTATATACCCAATGTGCCTATTAATAATGATAGTATGCAATATGTTCCAATATAAGGCAAAAAAAAAAAACGTGAAATATATGGGAATGATTTCAATTTTCACGGTGGGGACGAAAGCACCCGGCCATGAGAAGTTTCAGCCTGTCCGTAAACTCAAACAAAACAGGCAATATATGCACAAAAAGCAACCGGCCATGAGAATTTTAATTGGTAGTTTTGCAAGCCCCGTGAACTTACCTGATCATGGGCACTGTCGGGTCCGATGGGAAATCTGCATGCTTACTCTCAGGTCAGATGCTGATTGATGATTATATATCACATAATATGGGAATTCACCGAATAAATAAACTTCCGGTAAGTATGAATGCCGATCGTTAAATTACCCTTCGCTGCTCCCTCCTACCACCCAAAACAAAAATGTGATCTAGGCTTCGGCGACAAGTCTGGGTATGGAAGGTTTACAACCCGATTCCCACAACGAACGGACCTAGGCATATAAACACATTAAATATACATTAGATATACCTAAAATAAATTTATAAGTGAACAAAAATGGCCACATTATCTTATATATTTTAATGAAATATTTTGTGGCCATTTTTTTCCCCACTTATGGATGATTTTTTAGGTATATCTTATGCATATTTAATAAGTATTTATATACCTAGGTCCGTTAAGTTAAATTCTTTCGTATAGCAAAATCACATCATGAGTAAATCATACACAACGATAAATTTCACTATTTCACATCCCAGTGTGGTACATTTTCACCCTTTTGTTTTGACCCGGGTACGTTTTGACCAGAACCCAAATGATCACATTATATAAATGGGTTTTATACGGCAAATAGTAAGAAAACAAGGGTGGCACGATTTACCCAAATCTACCAAAATCTTACCCAAATCTACCCAAATCTTCATATAATTACTATATATGTCAATACAAATAAGCTATACACATCATACTAACGATGTTTGTAACGTACTTACATAATGTATGCCATTAATTTGCTCATACCAGGGCCCATTTTAATGTTTTGATGCAAAATGGAAATATTTGTATATGAACTAAAGGGAGAGTACCGCGATAAACTTAATACTAGGAAGCCAAGGGAGATAATCCACTTTATAATGGCTAAACATGCTAAATGGGAATGATTATTTTTAATTGAAATACAAATACAAAACTGTAGAAACCTCTATAATGTTGACATACAAGGAGACAGTAGTGTGAAGGTGTCGATCGTATACTAGCCGTTTTCCGGCCCGCCAGGACGTGTAGCCATCTTGTACATAAATCACTTGTTGAGGCTATACCTCTAGGGAAATTTGCAATCACAGTCTGATCAGGGTCTACACTGTTTTCCATCTTGTACATAATCACTGTATACCATATACAAGAAGCAAGCCGCGTGTCGCCCGCCAGGACGTGTAGCCATCCTATAACAATCACTTGTTGAGGCTATAATACCTTCTAGGGGAAATTTGCAATCACAGTCTGATCAGGGTCTACCCGGTTACCCATGTTATGCATATACCACTTGTTGAGGCTATACATGTAGGGGAAATATGCATTCACAATCTAATCAGGATCTACACAGTTTCCCATATTGTACATAATCGACTATATATAACGAGCTACCCCACTAAAATACACTGTATTCTGGTCCATTCAATATAATATTGGGCGTTGTCTACATAGAGGTGTGAAAAACATTCAAGCTATTTGACAAGATATACAAACCATACACAAATTTAAAAATATATATATTGCATGTATATTATGGTTCATTTTCATCAATGTTCTTAATACAAGATCGTTTATTATTGTTATTGTAGATGAATATTAAGAATATTTATATATATATATATATATAGCAACTCCGTAAATTAAATTGCAATAACTAAACTATGCCCAGAAGTCATTTGTGCTAATAAAAACATTCATTCAATGCATTATACTTTGTTTTTAACTATTTCAAAAAGATGTTGGCATATAATTACTCGGCGAAATAAATATTGCAATACTATGGAGGTGACCGGTTACTTAGACATTTGGACTATTATATGTGCCATATGATCGATGGCAACTTAAAGTTAGACAACTGAGACATAATGAATGAGTCTCGATCACATTAGTCTCCCTTTATAATAATGATACATGTATATTAATCGCTTTCCCGCGGAAATATGTGCTTTATTCTTCCATTTTTCGGTCAAAATGTGCTTATTGTATGATATACTAATGATATATTGTTGAAAACCTATATAACATAATCAATAATCTCGGCCCATGGTCAAGTCGGCCCATGTGTCTGATCAAGTCGGCCCACATGTCTGGTCAAGTCGGCCCACATGTCTGGTCAAGTCGGCCCACGTGTCTGGTCAAGTCGGCCCACGATCTCAGATCAGATGTATGGTCAACTTTGATAAGTCTAACGTAATATATTCAAAAACTAAATTGCGTTTGAAAATAATTTTTTTTTTTTATGTAGATCTATATAAATATTTTTTTCGTAAATAAATATATATTTTTTTAATTAAAATAGAATCTTTTTAAATATATATCATGTTTCTTGTTAAATCACCATTTCTAATAAACTTATATGTCTTATACGAACAATATGATATGGGTGGGCCGAGATGACCACGGAAAAAATAATATTTTCTCATTTTAAATTAAATTTCATCAGGTTCTTTGCAATCTTCTTCTCAAAATATTCTTGAATCACCATTTCTAATATTTTTTTTATGTCATATACAAAAATATATAATATGGGCCGAGATGACCAAACAATGTGGGCAGAGATGACCAGTGATCTGGGCCGACTTGACCAGCGATCTGGGCCGAGATTGAAATGTGGGCCGAGATGACCATGGTCCGACTTGACCAGACAACGCAGCAGTTACGTGTTCGCAACTAAATATTATTACGAAATCATTGCAATTTATGTATTTTAAATGTTATATGAGATTCATTCCGTAATGTTTTGTTGGTAGTGACGTGAACAGTGGTGTAAAAACGGTATGAATCCATATATGACCTCCGCACTTTACCGCCCACATATCGCCAAACAGGTGTCCGATAGCATCTCGATTTATCAGCAGAATAGTATGGCCACTAAAGTGCGACACGGAGCTCGAAAATACACATTCATAACATCCCCGGACGGGAAAATACCTATTTTTTACATTTGGGACCATTTTTATGCTTAGACGTACATTAATCTCATTAGATCTTGAAATATAATCGATGACTTAAACTTTACACAGCCTTGGCCCCGATTGTTATTGTTCTGTCTGCGCATGCGCGGACTGAAACCTTTACTGGGCTGAAGAATTTTCTGTTATACCGGCACAACGGATTACTCAGGGGGAATAACAATAATTACCTTCTGTAATAATTTTACACAAGTTAAGGTTCTTATTACCTCGTCTCGCTTTGAATATGTGACGTCATCTGGGAATATCCCATGTAACAAAGGGAAACCAGCTTCAAACAATTCAGACTCAGAGAAAGCGTGGTCTTGACGCAATCTTCGTATTTATACAGTCCAAGACTATATCAACTCCATATTTCTGTTTACTTGACGTGTTTAAAGGGTAATATGAACATAATTCAGATAAATATTATTGCTAAATCGCGAAGAAAACACACGTGTCGGAGGCTTTGTGGGGATCTTGAAATTCAATAAAACGGTGGAAATAGATTTACACGGCTGCTCTACCATAACTGCCTGAAGTGATCCGAATGAACCAATTTTGACAGTCGGTCAACATGGCGGATTGAGATTGCTGAGTGTAACAATTTGGGAAGTATTTTAGTGATTCACGTTTACAGATATAACGACATGTTGTAAACAACTGTGGGCGGGGTTGATAATGTGATTAACATGATACTCATTAGTCCATGCAGGCCAAAAAGCGATATTCAGCCGCAGTTTTATGTGGTTTATTGTTAATTATTTTATATTTTGCCTCAAAAAGGCTACCAAAGTGGTTTATTCATAATGGTAAACCTTTCAATGTTGAAAATGGAGAATTTCTCAATTTTCTCGAGCCAAATGATTACAGTTTTGGTGAAGACCTGCACGTGTCGGCACGGCAACGCAGGTCGCCGAGGGCGGACCGTGAGTTTTCCAAATGTCGCATGGAAACGTGCTTCAATTTCGCGTTGTGCAAAAATGGATTTAAGGTGTACGTTTATCCACTGGAGGAGAAAGTGTCGCACAGCTACAGTAAAATACTTGCGTCGATACAAGAATCTCGCTTCTATACGTCGGACCCGAAAGAGGCGTGCTTGTTTATCCTGTCCATTGACACGTTAGATCGAGATGTTTTAAGTCCCGATATGGTTAAAGATGTAAATAGTAAAATTCACAAATTACCTACATGGAATAATGGAAAAAATCATATTATATTTAATTTATATTCTGGCACATGGCCTGATTATGTCCTTGATGTTGACTTTGACGTTGGTGAGGCAATGCTGGCCAAGGCAAGCATGTCAACTAACACATTTCGTCCAGGATTTGATATTTCTTTTCCTCTATTTGCCAAAGACCATCCTCAAAAAGGTGGAGAAAAAGGGCATTTGTATGTATCTATTAACAATATACCACCATTACGCTATTATCTGCTCGGCTTTAAAGGGAAACGCTACTTAACTGGAATTGGTTCGGAAACGAGAAATTCCTTGTATCATGTTCATAATGGGAAGGATATAATTCTTCTGACTACATGTAAACACGGCAAGAGCTGGCAGAAAACGGCCAAGAAGCTGAACGACACAAGGTGTGATAAGGATAACGAACTGTATGATAAGTAAGTATGTGATAACAAGTGGTTGTGACTGGAGAAATGAGGCTTAAGTTATGAGATTTGTGAACGATGTAGCTCCTGAGCAAATAGCACACTCCTGTAGCCTGATAACGATCTATATTGCTTGCTAGAAGCATGACAGGTGTTTCATTCATGGAATTGCAAACAGTGTGGATCCTGATTAGACTGTGCGGATGCACAAGCTGATCTGGATCTTCACTGGTCGCAAAACCTATAAGTCTCATTTCTCCAGTAACACAGTAACAGCCACATATACATCACTTGTCGAGTTGTCATGTGAAAGTGGATTTGACTGTGTTTCTGACCAGCATAGCCAGCGTCTTTTTAACAAAATTATTGTGAATGGGCCTGTCTTCTAATGTTATTCTTGTAAATAAGTACAACATTGTGAAAAGCAAAATTACCCAGAAGCATTTTTTTTTTTTTAAGTTAACCTTTCATAGCAGATAACACATCACTGGTAGCCCCTTATCAGTTTCAGATTATGGACTCACATCAAGATCTTCACTACCTGTACTAGTCTCATTGATGGATGTATGTGAACAATCTAGATCCTTACCGTTCTATTTTAGAGGGAGGCCCAGCTGATCTGAACTGTACTGGTAAAAAATATTATAAGCCCCATTTTGTCGGATTATATGACATATAAGTACATGAATATGTTAAGTATATCAGGCCTGGACAAAGTCTTAATTGTACACTCATCCAGATTGGATTGCAATTAATACATTTCCTATAATGTTTATGTCGCTCTGTCATTTTCAAATTACCACTCATTCAGATCGAAATTTCACTTGCCAACAGGGTTCAATCTAGCCATAGCTCTGGAAAATGGACCATATTTTTCAAAACATTTTGTTTTATATAGTGAAAAACTTCTCCCTAAACTAGAAATACGGAGAAGTCGGGCAATTTATGGAGAGAATTTTGCTCACTTCGCCCTGTAAAATGATCCCGGGCCAATTCAAGAGGAGAGTGGATTTGTAGAGCCTCTATTAACTGTTGAACCCTTTCATATACCACTACCAGTCTCATATGTACAGGCCTCTACTAGAGGCCTGTACATATGAGACTGGTAGTGGTATATGAAAAGGTTCAACAGTTAATACTGTAGATCTGTCTGCACTCTGCAACCTGTGTAAGATACTAATAATGGGCCGAAACTGAGAAAATGGACATTGTAATATTGGCAACTGTTGCAGAATGTGGTCCTCAATATACACATTCACACAATCGGTAAATAGATAATATTTTCTGGAAACTACTTGGTAAATGTTCATTTCACATACATTGTATTTGGTCAGGTGAGCAGGTCAGCCTTGTCACCCTGAATGATGAGATTATCTGCCCATCAGAGGGAAGTGTGATTATTTATTTAGTCCCATTGCATGCTGAATACCCCCATATGAGAAGCACCATGTGTTTTTGTACCCAAGAACTTGTGCGATATGTCATGAAAAATATTTACAAAATTGACAATATTTTCCGTTAGTGACGTCGAAAGTTGACAACATTTTCATAGCATATGTGGAATTCTATTTTGCATTTGCTATGAAAATATTTTCATCTTTCGACATTTTATAATACAAGAAATATCACAGTTTCTGTAAATATATTTCATGAAAAATTGCACATGTTCTTAGGTACAAAATCACGAAGAAACGGGTGGCATATAGTGTTTGGACCGTCTGTCTGTCCATCTGTCCGTCCGTCACACTTTTCGGTTAACCAATTTGTGTCACAGTTTCTCAAATATGCTGCAGGTGGCATCCGCGTTTGACAGACGCATTTCTTGTTTGTTCATTTTTCTATTCACAAATACCGGTATATGTTGTGACCGCTCATTTGAGCTGTCTCGGTGAGACAGTTCAAATGAGTGGTAACCACATATATTGCCCTGAATACCGGTAACTGAGAACGAAATTTATTGTTCATACATGTATGAACAATTGAGAAGCCTGAGCATGTTAAGACCAGTATATCTCTTGCCTTGCCCTACATGTATTTGTGATAATGACATTAAATTTATGACCCATGTACTTCATTTTGTAACTCAGACTGCCATAAATTGTCTGCCTGCTTATGACGTAATACACATCAGGCCACGTTTTATCACTCACCAAACGGGACATGACAAAAAATGCATTTCCAACTGGTGGTTTTGTCCTAGATGACATGTTTCTGTGTTTGTAGATTATTAAACTCCCCTTCCAACCAGTATATGCCTGGGCACAGGTTATTAAACTTTAATTTCTCATGCTCAAAATTGAACGAATCAGCGGAATAAGGGCAGGGTTCAACCTAGGATTTCCACATTTGGGGCCGCTGGCCCATCCATATTTAAAAAAAGGCCACTCCTGACTCAAACTGAGCCAGTGCTCCAGATAACGTTCGTATTGGCATATTTTACGCACTATTTTAGCAGAATACGCATTGATTATCAAAAGTGGGAGTACAAAATACAGCAATGCGAAAATACGCATTGATTTTCAAATTGAGTTGTGAAAATACTGTAATAAAGTTGAAAATTTACTTAATTGAGCTGCAAAAAGCAAACAGTGTTTGCGTTTTGCAGAGTTTGCTTTTTGCAGCTCAAATAAGTGAATTTTTTCATTTGTTTTATTTTGTTATCATTTGTTCCCTATTTAGTAAGGAAGAAAATCAATATATATAATACATTTGTAAAAGTAAAATATGCATTGAATTTGAAATCTCTTTAGCTCTGCTGAGCCATCCATTTTAGCCGCTAAAATACATGTATACATCCTTTTTGACGGGACATTATCCTCATTCTTATAATTTTAACCCTTAGACCGCTATACAGAACAATTGTCATCCGCTGTTGCTTTTATATCTTGCCTTATTTCTCAATAAGAACAATAGAAACTAGAGCAGCTGAAGCTGCATCAACGGTTTGAGGCTTGATGTACTGACAAACGTACACTGGCAAAGTGATTAGAAGACATTGCCAATGACGAAAACATATGAAACTCAAAAAAAATTGATGCAATTCCAATGAAATTGAAAAAATAAAGTTTTGTATTTTCAGAATCGCTTGACTATCCTAAGCATTTTTCATTATATAACGTTCTACGAAATGTGTACCGTTAACCCCCTAGTCTGACATTGAAGTTGAGACGATTCTAAAGCACTCACAGCATGTCAGTTCGTATATAAAACCAGTGTCTGATACAGCCCACCATACCTGTCTGGCCTCCACCTCGAAGTTTGTCAGCTGTACACACTGTTCTAGGCGGCTAAGTTTATATGCTCGTTCTCAAACTTCAAATGCATGTAGCTCGCGCATTTGAGCAGATAGCTAAAAACTACCAGTGAACCGGAGATAGAGAATTTTATTGGCTTTTTAATGCAAAAAAAATATTTGAAATCGGTTGAATAATAAGGAAGTTATGACCATTTCAATTTTTTTTAAAAACTTCAAATGCCTACAACTCTCTCATTTGGGCAGATAGCCAAAAACTACCAGCGAAACCGGAGATAGAGAATTTTGTTGGCTTTTTAATGCAAAAAAAATATTTGAAATCGGTTAGATAATAAAAAAGTTATGACCATTTCAAATTTGAAAATTACTGTACAAATTGGAAACTGTTTTCAAAGACCACCCGTTAAAATAAAATAAAAATCTGAAATTGTTGATTTTTTTCATTTTTCTCAATTTCACATGTCTATAGCTCTCTCATTTGAGCAGATAGCCAAACATTGTCAGCGAAGCGAAGATAGAGAATTCTCGCAGCTTTACAATTCAAAAAGAATTTTTGAAATCGGTTGGAAAATAAGGAAGTTATAGGGAATTATATGATATATGACGTCACTTCCGGTTTCGTAAAAAGTGACGTCATGAGAATTCTGAAAATTGCGTTATTCTCGTCTCACTGTTGATGCGAATCGGTATACAAAATTTGAAGTCGATCCGACCAGCGGTTTGGGCTGTAGTCTCGACGGCTGAATAAAAAGAAAAAAAAGAAAAAACCAACGAAAACAAAAGGTTTGAGGAATCAAATTCCTCAAACCTAATTATTCTGTTTTTGATGATAAAAATGGAAAATAGAAAACAAACAGCAGACAACAAAATATTAAGATAGCGGTGTAAATAAGGTTTAACATGCGGACCAATTATGGATTCAATGAAAATGGGCCACTGACCTGTTTTACTGCACTGTTAGATATCACTTTATTTCTGCAATTTCCAAGTAATTCTCTTCAGATATTAAATTATCGTGGCCCATGAGATTCATAACTTTAGGCCATATTTTAAGTTATCCCATGGGCAAATATTTATTTTTGGGGGCCATTTATGACAAATATAGGCCAATGACCCCCCCTAGAATGAACAATGTAAGGGGGCTCACTCCCTCCTGGAGTTAGCCCCCTTCTTCCACTGATGCCTTCTATTGTGAAGTTTATCTGGTCTCGGCCAACCAAATTGTGTGATTTGAAGCACAAACCTAGCAAGCATACTTAGATATTTTTATAAATACTGGTCCATAAAAACCTAGACATCCATTGAGTAACATTGTACTCAATCGCGGACATGATTTGTTTTCCAAAACAAATTGTTTCCAAATACATTGTACATTGTTATTGTGATAAAAAGTACAATCATTCTATCTGTAAATATTTGGACATTTTTTTGCTGTGAGAAACCATGTAATGTGCGGTTCCCAGAATATATTGTGTCCCAGGAGGGCTCCACATAAGGAATTAGTAATTGAGTATTGGCACTCCATTATTTCTGAACCAATTGGGTATTTCAAAATTTTAATTGGGTAAAATAAAATCACACTATTGTTTACACATCAACAGACAGCAATTATTGAATAGTTTGCTTCAAAATGAAAACATGTTTTGACATTTCATTAGAATTGTCTCCTTGGAGACAATTCTAATGATATACCAAGATGTGTTTTCATGGAAAATAAGAAAACTATGCTAAATTTGTAGTCTATTTATTATCTGCAGCATGATAAAGGTACCACAAATTTTGTATTGCTTTTTGATACTCGCTACTTCTGATTTCAATTGGGTTTTTGGCAATTTTAATTGGGTATTTAAGTAAATAAGCAGCTTATCTGGAGCTCTGGTGTCCGAATATTTAGGGTTGTTACGGGTATACAATTATTGTGTTTAGTCAGCAAAATATTCCTGATTTATTGTTCGTAATTCTTTTCACTTGAAATACGGAACACCTCAGGTCCTGTAACAGTTGTACTACATGTATATATCCGGGACACGTTTCACTAAACTTTGTACCACTAAAATGTTTGTAAGTGCAAAATTACTATATTCTGTAAATTTCTTATAACATTTGTCACGGTACGTAACTCACTGTGGGGAGGAAGTGTGTATTCGTGCCCGGCTAGCTCAGTCGGTTAGAGCGATGGTACGGTAAACCAGAGGTCCCGGGTTCGAGCCCCGGGCCGGAGCACATTTTTCTCACCCTGTGACATTTGGCGCCCAACGAGGGACCGTGACGGATATATATACTACCCAAAATGTACCAAATACAGTCAGAATTCATTACAACGGCACACGTTACAACGGCATATTCGCCTTCCGGCACGATACGCCGCCAAACGAATCGGCACGCTCTTTAATCTGTTCGATATACCGGCAAATTCGGCTTCCGGCACCGGCAGAGAAATCCCGCAAACGAATACACAATTTAAGTCGTATTTAATGTTCGCTATAACGGCGCCGGTAACCTGTGTAGCTGGTACCAGGACTGTGACCCAGCTCAGTTATCCGGCATCACCGATGTTCGGGAACCAGTCGCTAAACAATTTCACGGCTGATTAACCCTGACACAATGTCATAAATCGCGTCAATTAACAACGTGTCGGTCTGTATATTGTCACAAATACTCGACCGCGTGCCTTTGTCCACAAGAACTTCTTTACACGAGTGTGAACACATTTATCATGCAACATTGTCTCTGGGGCGAGTTCTCGTTGGGGTGAAATGAAATATTGAAGGGATACAACTCTGTACATTATTGCTTTGTATTTTCATAAATGTTAGCATGTAAATAAAATCAAACTGTTTATTAAACATGTTAAAATGTGCAACATAGTCTCTGGGCCGAGTTCTCGTTGGGTCGAAATGAAATACTGAAAGGGATACAACTCTGTATGTTATTGTTTCGTATTTTCATAAATGTTAGCATTTAAATAAAAACAAACTGTTCATTTAAATGTGTTTCTTTTCTTTATGCACTTGTTTGCGAATTTCTAACAATAAAGAAACAACGTCCACATATAATCCGGTAGTCGCGTGTCTACGTAATTACCAATTATCACACGAGGTTCGCATGCAACCTTGACCTTGTCAAGCATTGGATTATTATTGAATGTTGTTTGTTTCATTGATATAAATTTGTATACATATGCATTGATTTATCAACGAGGTGACAAATAAGTATTGAATTCAGCACATATCGCGCCGATAATGCCGAATTACGCTAGCATAAATTGACAACAAATAACATCGCTACAATGCGTGGTAGCCAATTCCCGACAGATACCAATTCCCGACAGATAACAATTACCGGAATTGGACGGAAAAAATCCCCGATTCGTTATACCGGCAGATTCGTTATAACGGCAGATTCATCTCAAACGAACTATGCCGTTGTAACGAATTCTGACTGTATATGGAATTCAGAGACGAATTAAATATAGAATTCGGGGACGAATTCCAATTTGGCGGGGAAGTATGTCGCGGTACGTAACTCACTGAGGAGAGAAGTGTGTATTCGTGCCCGGCTAGCTCAGTCGGTTAGAGCGATGGTACGGTAAACCAGAGGTCCCGGGTTCGAGCCCCGGGCCGGAGCACATTTTTCTCACCCTGTGACACATTGTTTTCTTATTAGATTTACATTTATTGAGCATGGGCTGCATATGCAGCCTATGCTCAATAAATGTAAATCCATCAATTGAAATTTCCAGACGATCCTAAATTTGCACTTACGAACATTTTAATCGTACGATGTTTAGTGAAATGGCCCCCCGGATCCAAGGCGGCATAAGCCAATACTACACGTACATGTAGATGGCAATACCACACACTATATGGCTAATGGGTCCATGTCGATGAGATTATTTGTACCACCTGCGAACACCTCTAGAACCTGGTTATGAATTGTTTATGATGAACTAACTGACCAGTTGTGTTCATCATTTCTTGTTCATGAACAGATCTTTCATGAATAATGAATTCTTCAACCAACACATTTTGTTCATCAGATATTAGAAGTTAGCATGATTCAGATGGTTGGTATCTTGGTGTGTGCATGACTGGTATAATTAACCCATTTCATGCTGAGGATATGCCATTTTGATTGGGAAAAATCATAAATATTTTCTTTAAATGTGCTTCGAAGTATATGTTTCGACCGCCATTTCAACCATCTCATCGAGACACCAATTTACGGAAGCCCATTAGGGCCATTTCACTTTTTTTTATTTCCATTTCAAGATCATATCTTGAATATACATACATTATCTTTTCTTGTATTTTCAAGATACTTTCTTGAATTTTAAAGATCTTTTCTTGAATATTCAAGATCTTTAAAGATCTGTTGCAGTTAAGAACGATATATGCTCTCGATGATTTGGTTCATTGAAAATTCGAGAAAATTCGAGAAAATTTCGAGAGAATCGAGAAAATTTCGAGAGAATTCGAGATAGAAGTGGCCCGAATGGGCTTCCATACCAATTTGTAATTTTCTGATTTTTTTGTGCACAAATGTACATTTTATGGAATCGTGTATAAAAATATAACATGAAAACACCAATATGAGAAACAACACATGAAAGGCTAATGTTTCATTGTGAGATATTTTGATCACTGATGAATCACAGAAAACACGAAGGTCCCAGATTTCACTGCAGCACAATTCAATCCATGTGCCACACGGAGAAAGTGGCCTGTAGAGAGTGCACCGAATCGGTAAGCAGACAGGACCAGTTGTGAGAATTGACAATCTGTCGTATTGGCCAAACATTGGGCCGGCTGGTAAACACATCCGTAATGATTGTATGTAGGGCTGTAGACCAGTTCTATAAATAGGTTACCAAACTTGGAAACTCACGATGGCTCCAGATAAGGAATTAGTCATTGAGTATTGTCACTCCATAATTTCGGAAGTAATTGGGTATTTCAAAATGTTAATAGGGTAAAATGAAATCATACTACTGTTTATACACATCAACAACTGTTACAGACAGCAATTATTGAATTTCATTAGAATTATCTCATTGGAGACAATTCTAATGAAATACCAAGATATGTTTTCATGGAAAATAAGAAAAATATGCTATATTTGTGATCTGTTTATTGTTTTCTGCAGCATGATAAAGGTACCATAACATTTTTATCGCTTTTTTGATACTCGCTACTTCAGTACTTCTGATTTCAATTGGGTTTTTGGCAATTTTAATTGGGTATTTAAGCAAATCTTAAAATCTTAAGCTTATCTGGAGCTCTGAACCTCCCTTAGAACTACATCCGGAGCATCATTAGCGGTAGAATTGGTAAAGGTTGTCGGTTGAGCGTCACATGGCTTAGTTTGAACAGAATTTGTCAGTTTGGCACCACTTAGTTTAAACTACCATATTTATTCTAATAAACATCCCTGGCCAGTGGGGTATGCAATCCGTGGAAACATCAAAACATGGAAAGTAGGATTAAAATATGTTATCGTCACATACAAAAGCCATTTAAAACAACGCGTCTTTGGTTCGAGAGTTCGATTTTGCCATTGTTTGAATTTTTGGTAAAAAGTTGAATGATTTGTATCGGAAATGTGTCGGGACTGCGGGGCGAGTTCGAGTTTTCCGGACTGTTCGAGAAAGACATGTTCGAGGGATCAAATTTTTACTGTATTTAGAATGCAAATATGGGAGGGGGGCTACTAGGTATTAGAGAGGATGCTACTATTAGAATAAATACGGTAAGCAACACATGACTGACACATTCTGCCAATTCTACTGCTGATGATGCTCTGGATGTAGTTACTTGTGATTTTACTTGTCACCAGATGTCCCAGAATTCTGAGGGAATTGACGCGTGGTTTTTCAAGTTGGGTAACCTATTGTATGTCCGTGTATGGAAGGTCTTTGAGCCAATTCCCACCCTTAACAATTAGCTTTAAACAAATTTAAAAAAAAAAGAAATGCAAACCGAAAATTCCGTTCTTCTGTTGTTTCTTATTTTGTATTTTCATTAAATAAAAACATGGTTTGACAGCATTTTAGAATCATTTCCAATGGAAATCATTCTCAAGTGCTGTCGAAGCATGTTTTTGATAAGAAATATGGAAAATAAAACATAAACAGCAGACGACAAATTTTAATTCAGCACTGTTAGGGTTAAACTGGGTCGCTAGATGTTACCTTAGACTGTAGCTGAAATAATCTCGCTGTATACGGATGTCTTTAACTACTTCATCTGTCTTTTGTATTTTCTGGCTATTGTACATGTATTACAGAATTGGACTTCAGTGGGATCAATCCCTGCGCTAGGCATGAACTATACATACCGATAGTCTTTCCAGCCCACTGGTTTTTTCGGACGAGACTTGAAACCGAGGTCTCTTCTCTACATGTCTATGACACAGGTGGAAGACTCGGACCTATGACACCAAAAGAAAATGCCTATTAAACAAATCCCATTACCCCACCCACTTGGTCTCGCACAAGTAGGTGGGGTAATGGGATACAGTACCATCTTCTATACAGAAGATGGTACTCTACGAGACCAAGTGGTGGGATTTTTTTAATATGCATATTTTTGGTGTCATAGGTCAGAGTCTTCCACCTGTGGTTTATGACATTCGCTGTTGCTGGGGTGAACCGATTCAACTTTCCCTGGGTGTCTGACTTTTGAGAGGTTCTAAGCTATCAAAAAACACCTTGAATAACTTGCAAAAATCACAGATTTGAAACCGAGGTCTCTTCTGTACATGACATTCGTTGTTGCTGGGGTGAACCGTTTCACCTTTCTCTGGGTATCCGACATTGAGAGGTTCTATCAGTTGGACAAACAAGAATTTAAATCTGTACATTTATATTTGTATTTATCAGGTAACATGCTTTAAATTGGCCGAATAGTAGATAAGATAACTGATAACATAATGCCTTATCAGGCATTGACTTTATACAAATATCCGGAAATTGACGATTTATTGGTCGAACAGTGGTACATGACATTACCGAATGTCGGTGTAATGACACAAAATAAACAAATCAGTGATTTTTTCAACAAAAACTATTTTATACAATATTTTAATTTCATCTACATGTAGCATAAAACATATCCTGATAAATAGAATACCAGCCTAGTGTGTTGATCAGCCTCAATTCTGCAACAGTAGAAATTATTCTGTTGTTTCATAGCCTTGCCTGATAAACGTGATACAAGAAGACACTAGACTGGTACTATAAGGTTCGACAATGTCCAGCCATGGGTAAATGTTTGCCATGGCACTTGGGAACTGTTTGAACCCCACGGCTGGACATGTTCGAACGTTCATGTTACATTTCCGTTGGAAATATCATGCAATTTGAGAATCTTTGCTGTACTTTCGGTACTTTGATAATCTATTCCATTCAAATAGCTGATTTACTCTCATACATATTCCGGGGCCACAGTACACGTCATGTAATGCAGCCGCATCAATTTCAAACTTTCAGTGCGGAACGCAGGTGTTGGCTTGGCCCCCCGTATGATCATTGTCTACAACCATGGTCAAACAGCACGCGCTATACGTTTGAGCACGGCTGTGAGCGGTGTCAAACACCGGCAGTCATGTAACAATCTGTGTTTATACATGTACAGTATATGGCGAGGTTCAATGTGTGTGTATGCACCTGTCGTTTCAATTCCTAAGTTATTATTTATCCACATGAATTCATTATTGTTTAGCGTCTGGTGTAGTGACAGTTTGATTGACATTTCTGGTCATATTTGGCTTTGACTGGAGAAGTGGGGCTTACGGGATTTGCGACCAGTGTAGATCCTGATCAGCCTGTGCATCCGCACAGTCTGATCAAGATCTGCACTGTTCGCCATTCCATCGATGAAACACCCGTTCTGCTTCTAACAAGCAATATAGATCATTATCGGGTTACAGGAGTGTGCTATTTGATCAGGAGCTACACTGGTAGTGACAGTTTGATTGACAGGTCAAAGACGGGAGAAGAAATGTGTGAAGTGCATTGCACATGTGTAGTGTTGAATAGCTTATTGAAATCTATTCATAATATTTTGGTTGCTAAGAGGCCATTGAAATTGCGCCAACAATCGCTATTTTATCGGTGAGTGACTTCATAAATATCTCGGTATAAATCTACATTTGAAAGTAGGCTCATGGTCGGTATAACTCATTATTGGTATGTCGTTTCTACCCAGCCACATTCACAATACGTTGTGTATGATATATAATTTATAATTATGTTAATCATTACCTGAACCCATTGAACGACATTCAAATTACCAAACAGTTCAAGCTTTTCATTCTTTAAGTTTATTATCTCTTGAACAACATATATATGTACATTTGTAATACAAACAAATGAAACTTTGTTTTCTGTGAAATAAATTGTGGGTAAACACATCTGGTCATTAACCCTTACTACGCTGAATTAAATGTTGTCGTCTGCTGGAAATGTTTTCTTTTCAATATTTCTCGACAAAAACCTGGTTTTGACAGCACATGAGAATCGTCTCATGTGCTGTCAAAACCAGTTTTTTGTTAAGAATTAAATGAAAAATGAAAAACAGCATACGGCAGTTTCCGTCAATAGCGTAGGAAAGGTTAACGTGTAGAATGCTGGGAACAAAAATTGTCTGTTTTATATATTGCCTTCTTTCTCAATAAAAACATGGTTTAACAGCACTTAAGAATCATTTGCATTGGCATGTTTTTGGTGAGGATAATGGTAAATAAAAAATAAACAACAGACGACAAAATTGTATTCAGCAATGTAAGGGTTAAAGTGCATGTGCACTTTCTGTGTCGCCGCATTTTGAATATTCAGCAAATGTCTCTCACACATTGTACATTGTTCCTGAGGAAATGAAAGGGGCGGGCGGGTCGTGTGAACATGCAGTGATTTGCCGTGTGTGTTCTATCGATGTGTGCCGTAATATTTCGGATCATCCACTTTTTATACGCCCGTTTAAAAAGCCAGGACATATGATGTAATCACCTCGTACATGTATGTACGGGTGTTTGGGCGGGCGGGGAATCACAACTTGTACATGCAATAGTTTTCTCACTCTGTATCCTTGTCCACACAATAACTCAAGTTCTACTCAAACGGATCGTAACCAAATGTGGTACTCATGAAAACGAGGAATCCTATTAATTTTCATAATTGTCATATGACATAATCTGCCCTTGGTGGCCATTTATAATTGTTGCACTCTGTATCGTTTGCGTCCACACAATTCTACTTGTCAGATCTTAACCAAAGTTGGTACACACGTTTATCATGGCAATAGGAAGAACCGTATTTGTTGTCAGGCAGTTGACGGGCCATGCCTTGACAAGTGTATGTAGTGACCTTTGGCACTGTTATTGTTTATAAATAGAGGGTATGATGGTGTATTCCGACAAGGAAATAGACTGCAACAAACCCCCAGAGGTGAGCGTTGGACAGTCAAACAATTTCATAGGTAGGGATATTAGATGTCCGCAAGTCTGCCTGTCTTTTTGGCTCTTTATGAAAAACTGCACCCCACAGGACTTAGACACATAGTGAATCCAACTGATAAGATGTCAAATTTACATAAATTTAAAAATTACCACGGATTGTCCACTGCCCATCCCATTAATTTTCTGGGAATCACACCTGGGACCAAGTTGTCTGGGGTAATTTGGCGTTTCACAGACTAAATGGCAAACAGTGCAGTGAGGAAGCGCAGGCTGATCTTGATCTCCACTGCTTGCAAATGCCATAAGCCCCATTTCTCCAGTCACAGCCAATGTTATTATACCAGTGCTGTCTTTGTAATTCTCCTCAACCTACAGGTGCATTCCCTCCTGTCTGTATTAAAATGTTGTTCAACCGAGGTAGAAATCACTAAATTAATCGAACCAGCCGGTTGTGTTGTGTAATTTCCTCAGCCTTTCCCTCCAATACCAGGGGCCCGTTTCACTAAACTTTGTACGACTAAAATGTTTGTAAGCGCAAATTTAGGATCGTCTGGAAATTCCGATTGATGGATTTACATTTATTGAGCATAGGCTGCATATGCAGCCTATGCTCAAAAAGTATAAATCCAATAATTGTTTACAAGAAAACATTGTTAATGTGAAATTTACAGACTATCATAATTTTGCACTTACGAACATTTTAGTCGTACAAAGTTTAGTGAAACGGCCCCCAGTTGTGTAATTTCCGCAGTCTTGCCCTCCACTACCAGTAGACTAACATTTATCTCCAGCTATCACCTCCTGGTCAGAGAGTGCACTATCAAAACTCGAGTACAAAAGATTTATCCCCTCTTCTCAAATTCCTATGCACACAGGGTGTCCCATGTATGACAGCTTTTGCGCGTCTTTTCATTTCACGACTGCGAAAATATTTATTCAAGCATTGACTAGAGATTCGAATCATACATTTCATATTCATAAATATACGGGAGATATGTGATTAAACGGGGCTTACTTCGGGTAGTAGAAACAAAGCTATATAGCATCTAGATGTCTTTCATTTGCAGAATAAATCTTTATATACAGTGTACTGTAGAGATCCTACCGAGGTACATGTAATTTGGTGGGTGGTGGTTGTTCACTCCAGAATAACCTGATTAGGATCTACACTGGTCACAAAGTGCCCGTTTCCTCAGGATATGTACACCAGGAATGTGGTTGGCTCCAATTTCCTGTAGAGGGTAGTACTTGTGTTTATGGCCGATACATAGAGATAGGGCGAACATGGAGTCGTTCATAGCCTGTGTACTGTATTTATCTGGTAGCCCACTGAGCATTGACTGACTACTCGCCGACTGACATGAAGATTACCAGTAGCCGATTTCATCAAAATTCCAAAGTATTCTTCTCTAGCAAAGTATACTTTGAGGGAGTAATCATTTATTTTTCCCAAAATGCATTATTTCATATAGAACTAACCACTGTATATATTTGATGATTAAAACTATGCAGAATTATTATACTGAATTTATTACATTATCACAGCCAAATGGCTGTGATAATGTAATAAATTCAGTATAATAAAAAATAATAAATTTATAAAAAAAATGGAAAATTTCTCCCTCAAAGTATACTTTGCTAGATAAGTATACTTTGCAATGTTTGTGAAATAGGCTACATGTGTATATTAGACTTACCACTGGCTCCGAAGTCCTGGGTGGGCATTTAATAGAGGCAAGTGTTATTCAGCGAAGGGAAAATGATAAAAATATATCATTTACTACTCTTTGAACAGAACATAACGAAGGGGCGTTACTCTCAAAGTCTCTGCTGGACATGATTGTACTGTCTGTCAGTTTATGGACATTTTGGAACAAGTCGTTTCGGCCCACTTTTGGTCATGGTACAGTCGGTAAAAATGGCCCAGATCAGCGCGATTATTTTCGGCCCACTGTTACGTTCAGAACAAGCCATATTTATTTTTGCTCATCTTCTAGGAAATTTCGCCAACAATCCAACATGAGGTCAATTGAACCCATATTATACGAGATGGGTTTGAGATGCTTTGAAAATGTCGTCTACGAAACTGTGTATAAATTCTGATTGTTCAGTCACTTCCGCTTTTCAAAGTGAAAGAGAAATTATGTCCCCCCCCCCCCCCCCCCCCCACCCCCCCCCCTCCCCAATTTTCAAGGAAGTAACAACTGTGTAGAAAAGAAGCTTAGTTGAACATTTAGCTCCGATTTTGTTTCAAGTATGCACTGGTCGTTTATTAGCGACACTAATTTCGTGAAAATCAGCAAAATAAAATTGGATTGGATATTGTCAACGTCAAAACTGTGGGGTGGTCTATTAGAATCATTACGGTATTTCGGCCATTTTCCTCCCTTGTTGTATTATCATAATTCGCCAATATTCATTTTTAAAATTTCTATAAATCAAGGTGAATTTTCAACGCTTTTTCTGTAACTTTCAATGTCATTTCCGGAAAATGTTTTTGGAAATTATATTGGCGAAAACCAGCACTGCTGTAAAAGAGGTACATCAGAGCTCCAGATAAGCTGCGTATTTGCTTAAATACCCAATTAAAATTGCTTAAAACCCAATTGAAATCAGAAGTAGCGAGTATCAAAAAACAATAACAAACTTGTGATATCTTTATCATGCTGCAGAAAACAATAAACAGACCACAAATATAGCATATATTGCTTATTTTCCATGAAAACACATCTTGGTATTTCATTAGAATTGTCTCCAAGGATACAATTCTAATGAAATGCTAAGACATGTTGTCATTTCGAAGCAAACTATTCAATAATTGCTGTCTGTTGATGTGTAAACAGTAGTGTGATTTTATTGTACCCAATTAAAATTTTGAAAAACCCAATTGTTTCAGAAATGATGGAGTGACTGTGAATACTCAATTACTAATTCCTTATCTGGAGCTGGTACATGTACCTAATTCCGAAGTCCGGTTTTATGGTATGCCTAGCCACGGGTGGAATAGAACATAGTACTGTATGAGACCAAGTGGGTGGGGTAATTAATTTTTTTAATGGCCATTTTTCTGTGTCACAGGTCCGAGTCTTCCACCTGTGTGCCTAGCTGCATACCCGTGTAACATTCCAGACTGAAATAGCGCGAGCCCAGCAACGTCATCCAAACTACCCGTCTGCTTGGAGTAACATGGTGTACATATGTAGTTGAAAGTGGCCGTACTTGACATTTATAGATAATTATGCACACTCATTCCAACACTTGGTTGACAAGTGTACTTCTCAAGTATGTGAAAATGTTATATAACCCTTGTTGAAAACGAAAAGTGTCGTCTGCTGTTGCTTAATATTTTGCCTTTTTGCTCAATAAAAACATGGTTTGACAGCACTTCAGAATCATTTCCATTGGAAATGATTCTAAAGTGCTGTCAAAACATGTTTTTTAAGAGAAAAATGGAAAATATAAATAAACAGCAGATGACACAATTTAATTCAGCAGTGTAAGGGTTAATGGGTTGCTGTGTTGTTTATTACTGTACACCTCTCAACACCATGGGGAGTGGGGCGTGGGCAGCAGGCAAACCTGGACGATTTAGACACCTTCCAACAATTTATTTCCGAATTATATTTCTGCCTATTAATTCACTGGGAGCCGGAGCAGTGTTTTTATGCCCCCGCCACCGATTGGTGATGGGGGCATATACAGAAACAAAATTGCTACCTCACTGCGATATTCTCCCCTCCAGATGGCTATCGTAGGCGAAGTATTGTAGCTAGGGCATATAGTGATACCGGCGTCCGTACATGTACGATGAAACCTTAACGTCGGGTAACTGTCTTATAATTTCTGTTTTCTTACACGGATCTGCTTGTTATTTCACACACACATTTCTCAAATAGTCCTCTACTGCTCTGTGACAAAACCACGATCATCCCTGCCTGCCCAGGGTCAAGGTCATATACTTTGTGCGTTCAAACCCTTAATGCACGGATAAATATCTGATAATTTCTGTTTCCATGCACTCATCTGCTTGATATTTCACACATACATTGATATAATGGTCCTCTACTGCCCTATGACAAATCCACGATCGTGGATCCGCCCCCCCCCCCCAGGTCAAGGTCACATAATTGGTGGTTTGAAACTCGGGTAAGTGTCTTATAGTCTGTTTCATTTCATGAATCTGCTTGATATGTCACATACCCATTGCTCTGATGCTCTGTGACAAATCCACGCTTCTCCGGCCCTTTGTGTTTTCAAATGTGCCTCATTTTCTTTGGCGGCCAGCGGGGGCGTTTGTGTGCTGACAGGCCACATTTCTAGTGCATTTCTGGTCTATTTCATTGTGTATACCAGCATAGTACATAGTAGTATATCTGTTTCATTCAGAAACTAATGTGTTTTATTTTCAATATTTCTCGACAAAAACCTGTTTTGACGGTTTTTCCACTGGAGACGATTCTCATGTGCTGTCATAACCGTTTTTTTTTTTGTTAAGGCAAAAAATTGAAAACGGCAGACGACAATTTCCGTCTCCAGTTCAGTGAGGGTTAAGGACACGTTCTATACTAATATAATTGCTTCGTAAATGTGATAGACCCAGCTGGTAGAGTGGGAAATACAATTACATGTATATATGCTTGGATCGAGGATCGAACCCGTGCCGCCGGAGTGACAGTCTGAGATCCTAACCTCTCGATACAATTCCACTATTCATAGAGATAGACATCATTGTGGTTACCGCGGTGCGATTATCACCCAGTGTGGTCATCGCTCTGATTCACATTATACATAGGCGGATAAACAGATAAATATGTGGTTGTGACTGGAGAAATGGGGCTTATGGCATTTGTGGCCAGTTCCAGATCCTACCTGGCATTCCAGCAGCCTGATCAGGAGCTATTCTGTCTGCTAGGCATATGCCAGGTGTTTTTCTGAATGAATAGCGAGCCTTGCAGACCCTGATCAGACTTCTGATATGGGGCTTCACTGGTAGCAAACGCTGTAATCCACATTTTTCAGTCACAGTTCCGTATAATACTGATATTCGAGAAACTATACCATTTCACACAAATATGCAACCAATGTTGACCTAGATCAGTTCGCCTCGACCAGATCCAAGACTGTAACATAGGCCCATGTACCATATTTTGTTGTTAATAATCTTCTTAACCATTACACCGCTATCTTAATTTTTTGTCGTCTGCGGTTTATTTTCCATTTTTGTCATCAAAAACATGCATTAACAGCACTTTAGAATACTTTACAACATGCTTTGACAGCACAAATTCAAAATCATTGCCATTGGAAATGATTCTGAAGTGCTGTCAAACCATGTTTTTATTGAGAAATAAGGCAAGATATAAAAGCAACAGCAGAAGACAATTGGTGTGTGTAGCGGTCTAAGGGTTAATAATCTTCTTAAAATTAGCCCACAGATTGGAAATGTTATCATCCTTGCAACTGTGCACTGAGTCTGACCAGCCTGCTTGGACATGACCTGTGTGTATTTCAAATGCAAATTCACTTCTGGATCAAATCGGCAAAGCCGAAGAAATTCTGGCTGAGTCCCAGTGCGATCAGGAGAGCTGATAAATGTTGGTTGAATCATCTACAGAATCAGTTGGGTTGTTTGTCATTGTTGGAAACAGACTCCGGAGGGGGGATAACTCTATCCTGTAATTCTGAAGGGTATTCCGTACCAGGTCGGAGCCTGTGTTTGTAAAACTTTGTGAGCCATGCTCTCAGTCTTGAAATTAGAAAGTTATTGGTCGAGGCTGAGCTGTGCCAATAAATCTGCCTGATTTCATATGTGAATTTGGAGAACATGCCCCCAGTCGTCACAACAAACTGTCCATATCAGAGACAAGTGAAATTTTGAAAATTGTTTGCCCGAATGCCATGTTGCTGGCCGAAAAATAGTCAACACTTCTTTCAGATTTATTAAAATGTGTGAGAAAAAAAGTTACATATGCAGGGCCGTAGCGGCCACCACAGCAGCACGGCACCGCCGTGGCATTATTTTTGCCTGTTTTATTTTTTTTCATCAGCTTCAATTCCGGCCTAATTTCGCGTTACACTCCATGCGTGGAATTTTTCCCGCTAAAAAGGCTGCCGTGGCATTATTTTACACACCGCTACGGGCCTGATATGCAAAACTTCTTCTGGCTCTGGGCCAGTTTGCTGTCGATTTCTACTGCCCAAATCAAATTGTACTGGCCTGGGGCATAGGACCAGTGGTTTATTGTGAAGGCTGTTCTTGTCATCTATCCGACTTTGTTTGTACACCTCTGAATGGAAAGTCAACCCCTTTAAATTAATCAATCCATCTTGACCAAACTTCCCTACTTCCAATGTATGGCCGTGACGCCAGTTTTCGGGGTAGTCGGAGTTTTCGGGGTATTCAAATATTTTGTAAGTTATAGACATGTGTGCAGCCGCGATGTGCTTTATGTCAGGTGATTAAAATAAGCGTGACTTGACGTACATTATGTCCTTTAAAATGCCACCAAATCCAGTGTTTGGACTAAATACTGGTATTTTTTGTAATTTTAGGCATTTAGGTAATTTTATTCACGAACCTACCTTGATTTTCTACGTCCGCCATTAATCTGCTCTTTAATATTGTTAAAATCATAAACAATAGAAAAGTTTCAAGTTTTCCTTCACTGTGCCTTATTCATCTGCGAGACGTCAACAGCCAATGAAAACGCGGGACAAATTAGCAGATTTATTCACACTTTCGGAACATACCCCGAAAACACCAACCATAAGTCAAGATTCAAGATGGCCGACTCCTGTGTTGCTAAACGCGCTGACGCGGATTTTAATCTACATTGTAACAACAATCTTATTTTGAAGGCAAGAAACATTGAAAGAAATGTTTAGCATTGGATTGAACTGACAAGTTAGCTCATATGGTATGTTTTATAAAAATCGCTAGTTGATGAACTTGTTAATACCCCGAAAACTAGACCCACCATCATACTGTCCAGTATGCAAAGTTGTGAAAGTTGACCCTTTTGTCAAGATTAGCGGTGGTGTACGTATCTTGCTCAGTATAGTAAGGGTTCCTGCCACCAGATGAGGACACTATCTTTCAGTGCGGAAGGATTTTATTGTAATTTTAGTACTGGATGTTCATTGTTTCCTTCAATCTATATATGAGTATTATGACCTATTTACGGAAAATAGTGTGAACGTATTTCATGAAATTTTCAGAAGTCTCATATGATCTTGCTGTCGAATGTATGTCAACCCCCAATCAGTTAATGCTGACCAAGCAATTCTCCGTTACCTCCCACACTCCTTACAGATGCATGAGCTGGACATGAGGTTGTTGACTGGATGTAAAACACCAGTCATTCAATCACCTTGTTTAGTCCAGGGGTGGCAATTTTCAAGATACAATGTATTCCTGAAATCAGGATTTGTGGTTCCTGATAAGTACAGAAAAGTTCTAATGTTTCAACATGGGAAGCACACTTTTACACATTCAGGTGTTTAGCCATTTTCAGGATTTGGCATTTGTTACACTGTTCCCAGCCCTGTTATTCGGCCAATTGTGGGGACTATACTTATGACACGAAGCAGATTACCACTATAATAGCCGCATAGAGAACCAGCGAGGCAGACAAGTGGTAAAGTGTTTGTTGGATCTAAGCCAATCACTCGTGCAATAAATTGCACCAAGTGGACTACTAAGCTTTAAAAAATCTTCAATATAATCTTTTTAGCCAACTAGGTCAGAATGGTATTTGATCAGTTGCGAAACTGGGTGAATTGCCGCTGGCTGGTACATGTAGGTACACATGTTATTGTACTTGTACTGTAGATGTAATGTCCATGGACAAGTAGATTGGTATGTTACAATATATACTATGTCTACGATTAAGATGTACTTATCGTTGCCAATAGATTTGTAAATTTTCTACCTGTGTTTTTTATTCAAAGAGTTTATGCGGAATTGTATTACCCTTAGAATTTTGGAAACAAAAAATTATTGTCTGTTGTTGTTTTAGATTGTGTCTTCATATAAAAACATGGTTTGACAACACTTTAGAATAATTTCTTTAGTTTTGATGAGAAAAATGGAAAATAAAACAAACAGCCAACACCAAAATTTAATTCAGCACAGTAAGTGTAAAGTTTTACTATGAGGATACCATAAGCCCCATTTCTCCATCCATGCCCATATACGACGATGTACACATTGGCTTGCTGCATGTGCAGGTTCCCAGGGTGTCCAGTTTAGAGATGTTCCACTGTATTCAAGCATGCGAACACTGCTTGGCAAATTTAACCCTTTCACCCCTAAGTAACTGGAATGGATTTTGATATGTTCATTTTGCAACCAACCCAACCATCACAAAATGGTTTTCAGACAAGTCCATTTATGAAAAGGGGATATTTTTTGTTCTCAAAAATATTAAAATTACTTTCAAAAAGTGCAGATCCTGATGAGACGGCTCGTTACAAGCCGGCTCATCTGGATCTGCACTTTTTGCATAAACCGCTATAGCAGGATTTCGGGTTCAAAGGGTTAATGCATTGTGTGTGCTTTGCGATCATGAACAGACGTTATCATCTGGTTTAATAACAATGAAACCTATAAAAGTTAAACCTGTAGACATATTGTGGGTGTCCGGTTTAGAGATTCTATTGCACAAATGTAGGTCAGCAGTAGCAGATCCCATATAACCAATTCATTATTTTCCTACACCATTTTGTAAATATTGACAAGGAAAATTAATAATTATTCTATTTGAATAGTCTGGGGCCGTTATCAATATGAGTAATTACTGTTGGAACTGGGAGCCCATCATTAGTGCCATGTCGGCCATCCATCATCCTGTAGTTATCATACACCATTCCACTGTGTTGTAATATTGGGCACGCTGGCTGATAAAATGGCCAAACTCATCATTTACACTTGTACACATTCTATGGTCATATGTGGCTGCGACTGGAGAAATTGCAAACCGTGTAGATCCTGATCAGCCTGTGCATCCGCAGGAGATCAGGAGGTGCACTGGTCACTGGTCAATAATCCCATAAACCCCATTTCACAGCCACATATTAGCTGGGCATGCAATGACTACATCAACTACAGCAGCATAGAACCTAATCAAACAAAATGCTTTAATGTATAAATCTCTAAATAATATTTCTCCAACATATCTCCAAAATAAATTCACTTGTACACATGAAATTCATAATCTAAATCTGCGTTCCTCTGTCAATAGCTTACTTTATGTACCAAACCACATAGAGAAATAATATGAAAATGCCTAGCCTTCTCTGGATCAGATGTGGAACAATCTCCCAGATACAGTAAGGCAAGCATAACGTCTGGTATCATTCAACAACCTGTATTCACAATGGTACCGTGGCAGTAGCAGCGGCAGCAACTTCACTTCTCCACTTTCTGTTTGACTATAAAATACCAGTATCTAATCTTGACCAAATTGTAAATCACAAGTCATTTTATGCAAGATTATGCAAAAATGGCAGATCCTGATGAAATGGCTCGTAATGAGCATTACGAGCCTGCTCATCTGGATCTACACTGTTTGCCAATACCACTACACAGGTCTCTAATGTTGAAAGAGTTAAACAAGTTTACTGATTTCATAATAAATAAGGCTATGCCAAGTGTTTTATGAAATTATTCAACAAGTTTAATAAATCAACACAAGTGTTATACTCTGTTGCATAAGCACAGCAGCAGGTCCATAGCCACAGTGAGGAGCAAAATCACTGTGTTTTTCCTGGAGATGTAGACAAATGGCTCTGTAAAATATTCTGAGACAGATTTATATACCGTATTTATTCTAATAGTTGCCCCCCTCCCATATTTGCATTCTGAATGTTATTTTCACATACAATATGTGAAAACAACATATCTTGATCCTATTTTCCACGTTTTGTTCCCCACAAATTGCATAGCCCTAGGGGCGTTTATTAGAATAAATACGGTTGCTCTTGCCTGGGTGTATTGGCTGCTCGCTAGATTTGCCTCAGTATTTGTCTCAGGCTACAGCACCAAGGTGTATAATCATGTGGTACTAACAACAACAACAACAAGTACCGATTCAAAGTACGTATTATTTTATAGTGTCCTTATTACGCAACAGATTTTGATGAAATATGGCGCATCAAACACGTCTTCATGAGCTGCATTTGGTGGTCTATGGAGTTTGGCACAGACTTGGCGTCCTGTTAAGCTGCATTTGGTGGTCTCTGTATTTTCGCCCAAACTTCTGTCGTTTTTGCGAAGAATCGCAAAAACGACATAAGTCTGTGCCAAACTCCATAGACCACCAAATGCAGCTCATGAAGACGTGTTTGCTGCACCATATTTCATCAAAATCCGTTGCATATTAAGGAAAATATCAAATAATACTTACTTTGGAGTGGGCGACATTGTTGTTGTTATACCCCCACAAACAAAGTTTGTTGGGGGTATATAGGAGTCAGCTTGTCGGTCGGTCTGTCGGTCGGTCTGTCGGTCTGTTGAAAATTCCCTTCCGCTCTATATCTTCTACACCGATGCATGGATTATCAAATGGCTTGGCACAAATGTTTATCATGATGAGAAGGTGTGTCGCGATCAATAACCATGCACCTACGTCCAAGGTCAAGGTCACAGTTGAAGGTCAAAGGTCAAACCTATTGAAATTCCCTTCCACTCTATATCTTCTACACCGATGCATGGATTATCAAATGCATTGGCACAAATGTTTCTCATGATGAGAAGGTGAGTCGCGATCAATAACCACGCACCTACGTCCAAGGTCAAGGTCACAGTTGAAGGTCAAAGGTCAAACCTATCGAAATTCCCTTCCGCTCTATATCTTCTACACCGATGCATGGATTATCAAATGGCTTGGCACAAATGTTTCTCATGATGAGAAGGTGTGTCGCGATCAATAACCACGCACCTACGTCCAAGGTCAAGGTCACAGTTGAAGGTCAAAGGTCAAACCTATTGAAATTCCCTTCCGCTCTATATCTTCTACACCGATGCATGGATTATCACATTATGCCCAGGGTCAAGGTCACAGACTTGATGCGTAACGCTCGTCTAAATGGCTTATAATAAAAAATGCCTCGTTTTCTTTGGCTGCCAGTGGGGGTATTCGTGTGCCGATAGGCCACATTTCTAGTTGTTGTTGTTGTAACCACGTGATCATGCCCCTTGACAGCACTAGACATCATACATTGATGCTGTACTGATCACCTAGCATGTAGTGATCACCTAGCATGTAGTGATGCATGTAGTGATCACCTAGCATGTAGTGATGCATGTAGTGATCACCTAGCATGTAGTGGTCACCTAGCATGTAGTGGTCACCTAGCATGTAGTGATGCATGTAGTGATCACCTAGCATGTAGTGATGCATGTAGTGATCACCTAGCATGTAGTGGTCACCTAGCATGTAGTGATCACCTAGCATGTAGTGATGCATGTAGTGATCACCTAGCATGTAGTGGTCACCTAGCATGTAGTGATCACCTAGCATGTAGTGGTCACCTAGCATGTAGTGATGCATGTAGTGATCACCTAGCATGTAGTGATGCATGTAGTGATCACCTAGCATGTAGTGGTCACCTAGCATGTAGTGATGTAATGATCACCTAGCATGTAGTGGTCACCTAGCATGTAGTGATCACCTAGCATGTAGTGGTCAGTGGAGCGCCGTGGCGTAATGGTTAGTGTGTCGGACTACTGATCCAAGGGTCGTGGGTTCGAGCCTGACTAGCGGCGTGCGTTGTGTCCTTGAGCAAGACACTTTATCCACACTGCTCCAGTTCACCCAGCTGTAAATGGGTACCGATAATTCGTAGTTGCTCTGTAAATACGAATTACCGGCTTCTCTCAAAAATCTCTACCTCCGTTCTTTCTCCCATTCTTGGGAGACGGCATGCAAGGTCATAGAGCCAGTGCCGCCGTTAAATATAAGCTAAAAAAAAAATAAAAAAAAATGTAGTGGTCTCATTTACATATTTATTACACTATAGTGTACTACAATTTTTGTTCAAGGTTCGCACAGACCTTGAAAACTCCTTGAATTTGGTCCTGGTGGCTTTTGTCCTTAAAAGTCCTTAAAGCCTGGGAAAAACTCCTTATATTTGCATAGTGTGTGCTTGAATCACATGCAAATTTTGAATTGTCACTAACTTTAAACTAAAATTTACCAATTGCGGCCGGGGTGATGCAGAAAAAATATTCATCCGGAGTATTATGTGGTTGAAAAAATAAGCGCGGAGACACAATAACAACAACAACAACAACTGGTAAATTTGGAATTGTTCTAATTTGTAGATTCCACATGACAGTAGAAATATGATTTTCTTATTCTGAAACACTCTTTGAAAAGCTACAAAAGATACTTGAATTGACCTTGAAAAGTCCTTGAATTTGGTTCTCATAAGTCTGTATGAACCATGTTGTTTAGTCGGCACATTGATTGGCTTACGTCCGTACGTACGTACGTGTGTCCGGTTAAAGTTTTTGGTTTTAAGTTTTGGTTACGTCTTTGGTTAAGTTTTTTGGTGTACTATAAACCGTTCTATTTAGCAAGCACGTGGTTGTAGTTGTAGAAATGCCAAGTTGAACATTTTGCAATATGCCAGTTAATTTATGCTGATGATGTTTCTTAGATAGCTGTGGAGAAATTTAAATACTGGCACCTGATGCCAATTGTGATAATGACTTTCTGCCATGTTAACCCCACAGACAGGGAGATGTCTCAGATACTGTCTCTATGTTGGCGGTGGGGTATCCTTGGCAATAGCCACATTCTTCACTACTATGAGCCATTTCAACACTAGACTTCTTTCCTAGTATTTGCAAACAGTGTAGATCATGATGAGCTGGCTCGTAACGAGCCGTCTCATCAAGATCTGAACCATTTGTGGATATTTTTTATTCTTTTACAAAACCACCCCCTTTTCTTCATAATGGAACAGTCTCAAACTTAATATGAAATAGTCCATGTCAGTTACTTTAATAGGGGTGAAAGGGTTAATGCATGTCGTGTTGTTAGAAACTGTATGAAACAGACACTAACTAGGTGTCCATACATTCAGACATCACATCCTGTACTCAGCCCTGCTGCTCTTCATTTTTTGTTGGTCGCTTTGATAAAAAGTATCTTTCCAATGGCCTATCAAACGGAGTTCAATCCCCGCCCTAGGAGTAACCCTTGTCAAAACTTGTTAGGAATATCCTAGGAATATCTTAAGAATCTCAGCCTCAAATGATACATGGGAACTTAGGAAAATCCTTGGATTCCTTGCTGGTATTGAAACGGGAATATCTTAGGATTCCTAGGAACTAAGGAATTTAAGACCATGGAAATACCTTGGATTCCTAGGAATCCCAGTTCTTAAGAATCCTAGGAATATCCTAGGATTCCTTGCTGGTATTGAAACAGGAATATCTTAGGATTCCTAGGAACTAAGGAATTTAAGACCTTGGATTCCCAGTTCTTAAGAATCCTAGGAATATCCTAGGATTCCTTGCTGGTATTGAAACAGGAATATCTTGGGATTCCTAGGAACTAAGGAATTTAAGACCATGGAAATACCTTGGATTCCTAGGATCTTAAGAATTCCATGATTTTTAACTACAAATGTCCATGCATGAATCTATTTTTAGCAGTGACCTTGGTCCATGAAGGAAAATAGTTTTTCTATTTACCAGAACGTTACATTTTCGGGAACATATGGACAAGACGTACATTGTGTTTTTTTTTCTTTTTACCTCACAAGGCTAATGGAATAAAAAGAATTTGCAGTTACCTATTGTTCTTCAAACTTTTTTAACCCCACAAGGTAACTCTTATTTGCTCGGATGGACGGACAAGGTTAAAACATAACCTCTAACCTGCAGAAGCAAACCTGTGAATTTAGAATTAAAACAATCAACAAATGGGGTTGGAGCTAGCCCCTGCAAAATGAACACTTACTGTTCATGAACTGTTCATGTATTATTCATGCAAAGTTCAAGAACCTGATTCATGAACAATTCATGGGATTGGCATGAAGATAAAATGGCACACATTCTTGAAATGTTCTTAAATATTTTAGTTCATGAACTTTTATAGATTCATGAACAGTTCATGAAAAATAGTTCAGTTCCCAATCCCAAAAAATATTGGACGTAAAAAGTTCATGAACTGTTCAATTACTGTAAATTCATGAAATGTTCTTGAATTTTTTTTCAGATAGAACTGTTCATGAACTTTTTCCCATCCAAATCCATTTACCTTCACGAAATGTACTTGAACCGTTCAAGAACTACTGTTCAAGAACAGTTCAAAAACTATAGTTCATGAACCGTTCATGAACAGTTCCCAATCCCAAAAAATATTGGATGTATACTGCAGCATTTCTGTCTGAGAATATATGCCATCGTTGTATTTAGAAAACAAGTGCACATATAACATTTATCAACTTTTACATTTACCTTCTTGCGTTCGGAACCATGGACCTCTCTGGACATTTTCATGCTTTGCATATCTATGAAGACTTAAATGGAGATCTCAGGAAACTGTTTCATGGGTCACAGAATTTTGAAATGCAGATTGCAAATGCCAGTTCACTACTTCAGAAATTCTCCAAGAATGAAAATATGATGCACACTAAACAGGGATCGCACATCTACCATAAGCTGACCTATCCTAGAGGCGATGGACCAAGAACAAGACTGCAAGTTTCCGAGGAAATAATTTATTTTGGTCGACCACACATACTAACATTAACTCAAAGTGAGAAAGATGCTATTTACTCATAAATACATGTAGGTTTTAATGTTAATGAAGTTGAACAGTTCTAATAGTGTGGGACAGATTGATTGAACATAAATTAATATGCTACATTTGTAAATGCCCAGATAATGCAGATGTAGATGATTTGTGACAAAAACAGATTGCAAAAAAAGCTTTTCACAGCGGATTTCTATTGGTTTCCTTAATATATATGACCCTGAAAATATATAGATAGAATATAGAGATAGATAGATAGATAGGCAGCAATACGTGGAACAGACAGTAGCTAGCTAGTTCATTTGTTTATGAAATCTCTTACTGTAGTTTGGTTGTGTGTATAATTAAATTATAATCAATCGTCAAGTGTCTGTCAGTCACAGTATATACTATGTGTGTCAGCTAGTCTTTTATCCAGTTTGTATTATTATGCCGTCTTTTGATTTGTAATTGTATTGTGTCTTTAACACTGGAAAGTGATGGAATGCGAGTCCAATATCGCATACGTTGTTTACTGGATCCAGTCGGTTACTGGTTAGTTCTTTCATAATTTGGAACTCAAAATTTTCTTATTAGATTTAAGTGATACATAGACTAGTCTTAATCCTTTCTATGAGTCTAGTTCATTGATTGTGAAATAGTTTACTGTGGTTTGATTGTTGACTTACATATTGAAGTAATTCATGTTTAAATCATAAATAATTTAAACCATGTGACAGCTTAACTTCTAGTTGTTGTTGTTGTTGTATGTCTGTCATTCAGGCGCTTATTTTTCGCCTCAATCTCTCTGCAGCCACAAAGACTGCGAGAGCATTGTTCCGACACATATGTGTGTGCATAATCATACATGTGTCTGTCTGTGTCTTGGAGGTTAATAATTCCCTGACATTTCAGTGAAAGTCTACATTGCAGGCGCGGTTACAGGGGGGGAGGGGGGGGGGGGGGTCCAGGGGGTCCGGACCCCCCCCCCCCTGCTCCCGGCCAAAAAAATAAAAAAGACGAAAATCTACAATTCTCGAATAGTTGGATGACTTTTTTCGTGGCCTAGGTGTCAGGAAATCGCATCTGCGGCGATCTGGCATCTAAAAATTTCCTGGGGGAGGACCCACAGACACCCTACTTTATGATTTCGCTCTCGCGGAGACTATGCCAAATTTTAATTACAGACCGCCCCCCCCCACCCCCACCCCCACCCCCCCCCCGCTGCAATTATTTTCTGTATCCGCGCCTGCATTGATATCTCAAATGGTAATTTCAGTGAGAATCATAAGGGTACACATTCAAGAACCACCAATATTACTAACATTCTCTAAATTTCCATAACACAAGATGAAACTCCTAAGACTTGGGACATTTAGGAATTTTGTAATGTGTAACATGGCTTAAAAATTCACTCGCCCCGCTCGCCATGGCGATTCAATTTTCATGTTGGCGAGAGGATTTTCACTGGTCCGATTTGGCGAGTGACACATCGGGCAAGGCCATATAAGTACATAGGAACTTTTAGCATACTTTAATTCACATTCATGATTGGAATACTGAACATTCAACAATAATCATGATAATAACAATTCATGAAATGGACAATTGATTGCTCTTTGTACATGTTCATGAACAGTTCAAGGATTTTGTTATATACATTCTTCAAAAGCTCACGAATAGTTCTTAAATTGATTGTTTAACATGTTTCAGAACAATTTATGAACTATTTTATGATACTACAGTTCATGAAATGGTCATGATTGACCCCCACTTTTTTAGACCCCCCTAGATACCTTCGAAACGACCCCCCCCCCCCCCCCCCCCCCCCTTCAAACAGGTCTGGCTACGGGCCTGGATCAAGGATTTTGTTACGTACATTCTTCAAAAGCTCATGAATTGTCCTTCAATTGATTGTTTAAGAACAATTCATGAACTATTTAATGATACTACAGTTCATGAAATGGTCATGATTGCTCTTTTTACATGTTCATGAACAGTTCAAGGATTTGGTTACATTCTTCAAAAGCTCATGAATAGTTCTTAAATTGATTGAATAAAATGTTTAAGAACAATTCATGAACTATTTAATGATACTACAGTTCATGAAATGGTCATGAGGCCATCCATAATTATATCTCCGTTTCCTGTAACCCAACCGACCCGCTAAAAATGGTGCGACCCGATTTTTTTTATTGCAATTTGTTTTTTTACAATTTTTTTTACAATTTTATTTATTTTTATTTTTTTAATTTAGTGCTACAGTGGGTTAAAAGGGTTAATATAATCTCTGGCCCTAAATGGCATACATGTTCATACAACAACACATACAGCAATTGACATACTTTTATTGCAAGACTTGCAATATTGAATTTAAAAAGTATTAATATTAAAAAGGTACAATATTTTAACACTTGCAATGCAAGTGTTAAAATATTGTACCTTTTTAATATTAATAATTTTTAAATTCAATATGTCATATGACAGAAAAAAAAAGAAATTGCCTACCAACCGACCCACTTCTAAAATTCTGGGTCGGGTTACAGGAAACAAACATTTTTTTAAGGACTGCCTGAATGATCTTTGTACATGTTCATGAGCAGTTCAAGGATTTTGTTACATTCTTCAAAAGCTCATGAATAGTTCTTAAATTGATTGTTTAACATGTTTAAGAACAATTCATGAACTATTTAATGATACTACAGTTCATGAATGCTCTTAATTTGTACATGTTCATGAACAGTTCAAGTGTTCTTCAAAAGTTCATGAATAGTTCATGGACATATTTCAAGAACTGTTCATGTACACAATTTCATGAACATAAATTATGAACTTTTAATAGCCAGTTCATGAACTATCCTTAAATGTTTTGAAAAATTAATGATTTATTTCAGAACCTCATTTCGCAGGGGAAGTTACTCTGGTGTGGAATGGACCTGGTCAGGATATTCTAATTTCAGGGCTGAATATATATTTTTCTGTAAATATTCAGTTCTGATTTTGGGAATTTCCCTCCTAATGGACAGGTTAAATACGGGATAGACCCGTTGACCCGGCCTTAAATGACCTTAGCTGTTGATAGGCCGTTAAACACCAATAATCAATCAATCAATGTTGATTTTGTGATTTTCTCCTATATGGTGGTGGTGGGATTCAAACCTCTCGACCTGGCACTTCCCTGTCCTGGGAATATTGTAGAAATTTTGTGACTGGAAATATTCGAGATTTGAGAAAATTCCCAGCAATTGTGATTTTTGGGAATTTATTTATTTGGAGATATTACTAACATTCTCTAAATTTCCATAACACAAGATGAAACTCCTAAGACTTGGGACATTTAGGAATTTTGTAATGTGTACATTCCTAGCATTCCTAGAATATTCCCACAGACTGATACAATTCCTAGCAACTGGGATTTCTAGGATTTGAATTAACAAGTTATTCCTAGGAATTCCTAGGAATTTCTTAGGAATCCTGGCTTATAGCATACCTAGGAATGAAAAAATCAAAATATTCCTAGGCTTCCTTAGATTTTCCTATGGTATGAATGATGTTTGCACTTTAATTCCTAGGAATATCCTAGGATTTTATACAGACAAGGAATAATTTTGACAAGGGAAGAATACTTTTGTAGTATTTCCACCTCCTGTGCTTCAGATGAGAATGTTCCTAAATGACCCAAGCTGATGCTGGGCCGATAACCCTTGCCATGCTGAATTAAATTTGTCGTCTGCTGCTTTTTCCATTTTTCTCATTAAAAACGTGGTTTGACAGCACTTCAGAATCATTTCCATTGGAAATGATTCTAAAGTGCTGTCATACCATGTTTTTATTGAGAAAGAAGACAAAATGTAAAACAACAGCAGACTGCAATTTTAGTTTTCAGTATTCTAAGGGTTAACCCATTTACTTTTCATAGTAATTCCATTCTTCTGGTCATTCGGATGCGACTTGAAACTTGAACCCTACATGACCTTGGCTGTGGGACATAAAACTTGTTTGTTTTCGCTCTCAGCCGGACTCGCAGGTCTCCACTCGGGATGTCTGGTTTAGTGAGGTTTCACTGTAATTCGGGATGGGCAGTGGTCTAAGTATAGAGCATTGGACTAAAGTATTGTATGGACCGCCAAATCTACATAACCTCAACTAATTAAAGGTAAATGCCCACTCAGTAGGTACAAAATGTTCTTTATAGGAATTAAATAAGTGTATAATTGTGTCACTATTTCACCAGTAAAAGTGCCCGCTATACACCATTACCCCACGTATTGATTGGCACTATCATATCAGAAGTAAATTTCCACACTGATATCTGGGGCGATAACCGTGTGTCTTTAAAATGTTAACGGATATTATTATTTATTCTCTGTATTTATTTTTTGGTGTGCAATGATCATACTTCATAATCTGTTGAAAATATTATTTTTTCATGTGACGCATTTAATTAGTATAAATAATTAAAAAATATCATGCCTCATTTGCATATGAAAATAGCCTCATACCACCGGGAGACACTATCAGTAAATTAAATATTACTAAATGATTATATCTGTATATATATACGTATTATATCCAATAGAAATGATTCTAAAGTGCTGTCAAACCGTGTTTTAATTGAGAAAGAAGACACAATATAAAATAACAGCAGCCGACAGTTTTTGTTTCCCGCATTCCCAGGGTTAAACCAAGATCCTGCCTCTATACGACCCTAGTTGTTGCTGGGACGTTAAACCCATTCACTTTCACATTGCATATTGGTATTTTCCCATCGAGCCTAGATCCAGGGACTACAGCCAATTAGCATATCTGCTACACCAGTGCAAATTGAACGGATCATTAGGATGCGAGGTATCCTGTAATTCACAGGTTCTAACGCATCCTACCACCAAGCTCCAGATAAGAAATTAGTAATTGAGTATTGTCACTCCATCATTTCTGAAGCAATTGGGTATTTCAACATTTTAATTGGGTAAAATAAAATCACACTACTGTTTACACATCAACAGACAGCAATAATTGAATAGTTTGCTTTGAAATAAAAACATGTGTTGGCATTTCATTAGAATTGTCTCCTGAAATACCAAGATGTGTTTTCATGGAAAATAAGAAAAATGTGCTATAGTTGTGGTCTGTTTATTTTTTCTGCATCATGATAAAGGTACCACAATTTTTTTGTTGCTTTTTGATACTCGCTACTTCTGATTTAAATTGGGTTTTTGGCAATTTTAATTGGGTATTTACGCAAATACGCAGCTTATCTGGTGCTCTGCTACCGCGGATATATACTGGAGTCTGTCTCTTCCAGAATATCACATCTGCTGGATGCTGAGCCTATGCATGAACCCTTTCAACCCTAAATAACTTGAATGGACTGTTATACAGTGGAACCTCTCTATACCAGACACCAAGACAACACCTGTGATCTTATTTTGGATCAGTTTCTTAGTCATTTATCTCGGGTGATAATGTCTGTTCGTGATCGCATAGCACACAATCTCTAAATAATATTTCTCCAACATATCTCCAAAATGAATTCACTTATACACATGAAATTCATAACCTAAATCTGCATTCCTCTGTAAATAGCTTACTTTATGTACCAAACCACATAGAGAGAATTATTCCGAAAATGCCTAGCCTACTCTGGATCTCGAATCTGGACAATCTTCTAGATACGGTAAGGCAAGCACACTGTCTGGTATTATTCAAAAACCTGTATTTGCAATGGTACCGTGCACAGTAGACTAACATGCCATGTCTCTATATCATGTTTAACTTAATTTTTCATTATCTGACTTTTATCATTTATTATTTGCTTTGCTATGGTAGTAAAGCCATAGTGCTATGTCTACGTGCACAGTAACATGACTTCTAACTTTCTGCTTGCCTGTAAAATATCAGTGTCTAATCTGGACCAAATTGTAAATCACAAGTCTTTTATGCATGATTATAATGTATACAGTCTACACTCATTTACTCGAAGTCCGTCGGACTGTGATAAATACTTAGAGTAAACCGAAGTTTGACGTAACGAAATCTGAACAGGAGCTCGAAATATATACACGTTACGGGACGCAACTCCCATACAACCTGTGGCACACGGAGTTACACTTTTGCAACTCTAATGTGTTTACTTGCGTTTGCCTATACACGCATGTGTGTAGTCGAACTAAGTATACACATCTGTATTATCAGGGTTGTTGTGCATACCGGTCTTGATTATATATACACACAGCATTTATCAATCGGAGGGTGATCAAACGGCCCTAGTCCAATTCGGCCCCAGTTCGAAATGGCCCACGTTGGTCACAGTTTACACTCTGTCCGACTCGGTAATATCCGCCTTCCGGAAAAAGTCAGCAATGTTCGATTGTTTGTTGTGAATTCGAGAAAGATAGACTTTGCTCACAAACTTTAGGATTAATTTTGCCGCTATCCTTAATCAGTTATTGATCACTGGTTATTAAATCAGATGAGCTAAGTTTAATTGGTGTCGAGAAAATCACCTTTAACACGTATTCAAAGTTTGTTTACACAGGTTTACACAGGTAAACAATTCCAGTCTTATGGTAAATTGGCGCCGCGAATTCGCACTTCGAGCGCAAACTGACACTTCGACTTAACGAGAGTGAAATACCACACATTTCTGTGTTCTGGACCTAACAATTAGTTTGAATTGGCGAAAATTTGATGTAGCGAAATTCGACGTAACCGTAGCCAGTTACATTGAAAATAATAGGATCTGAAACGTGACTTGGACATGAATTTGATGTAACGAGGGAATTCGACTTAACCGACTTTGAGTAAACGATTGTAGACTGTATAGTACAGTCTCGGCGAAATGTCTGTCGGACATGTCCGTTAAAATTGCCGCTGGTCCGATGGTAAACCGGAAGTCATCGGACCAAATGTCTGACTACTTTTCTATTCTGAGCTTCAATGAAATCACCTTCCTTTGGTATGCGCTTCTGGTGCTAGCTAGCTTTTCTTATATGACTGATATATTCAAAAAAGTTCTTAAATATCACACAAAATCAATTTTATTTTTATAATGTTTTTTTTTTAGGTTTGGTAAATTTCTGTCCAGTCTTATAAAAAATTCTAGTTTACCAGACCGAATGTCCTGTAACATTTTGGCTGCAAGTTCAATCCCCGTTCTAGGCGTGAAACAATACTGTCATAGTATTTCCATTTCTCTGGTCCTTCAGAGGAGACCTGAAACCGAGGACCCATCCCTATATTACCTTACAATGTAGTTGTTGCTGGGACGTAGATCCCTTTCATTTTCACTTTCCTCCATACACTAGCTGCATTTTCATCTGTGTGCGACTTTGTTTAACGACTGCATTTCCATCTGTGTGCGACCTTGTTTAACCCTTACACTGCTGAATTAAATTGTGTCGTCTGCTGTTTATTTTATATTTTCCATTTAAAGTGCTGTCAAACCATGTTTTTATTGAGAAAAAGGCAAAATATTAAGCAACTGCAGACGGCACTTTTTGTTTCCAGCATTCTAAGGGTTAACGACTGCATTTCAATCTGTGTGCGACCTTGTTTAACAGACTTCATTTCCATCTGTGTGCGACCTTGTTCAACTGACCCCATTCAATCAATCAGAACTTCTTCAGAAGCGGTGTACCCAACATTACTGTTGTTAGAAAACAAATATTTATATAAACTATTTATTACTTTTATGCAAAAGGTTGAGTGATAATTATAAGCTGATTATACTAGATGACCTGTAACCCTCGTCAGTAACAGCTCATGAAGTTTTATAAGGATGGGCCCTTCATGTAAGATTGATGTTTTTAACCAATTACATGCTGTGATGAGGATACACAATTTTTCATAAGAAAAATAAAAATAGTTTTCTTAAAGGTACATGCCCACTCAGTGGGCACAAAATGTTCTTTATATCAGAGATATCATCAGACATTTTCTGGCAAAATAAACATTCATACACACTGATACCAGGGGCGATAACCGTGTTTCCTTAAAATGTATACTTTTGAATATAAATAAGAAAAGTAACAAAGATTATTTCAAATGTTTGACACCCCATATAGGGGTTATTCAGCTTGAAATGGGTTACTTTAAACCATGTATTAACTCTTTGCATGCTGGGAAATTTGTGGGCTATAAATAGGTCAAAAACAGCAGATGACAATTCATTATATTTTCTTTTATTTCTCCTTATAAATGTCATGAATATGTCTTGGAATTTCATTAGAATTGTGTCTGGAGGACACAAGTTTCAAGACATATTTACAGAGAGAAATAAAACATATATTCCTAATTCGTTTGTCGGATATTTTCGCCGCTAGCATGCAAAGAGTTAAGTAATAATGATACAGTTAAATGTCAAAAATCATGGGATTTGACTGAAAGCATAAATTGTCGGTGGTCAGCTCCCAAGGAAATGGATTAATATCTGTTCATGTTTAACAACAACAACAAGAACAAAATCTCATTATTTATTGTAAATCGCTGTGTGCACATCAGATATTTTCTGCAGCACATGTACCAGACTTCTAACTGTGCCTTTCAAGCCTTTGATATTTATCTCCAGTAATAAATCCATTATAGCTTAACAGTTTGAACCGTTATCACTTTGATCAATCAACGCTATACTGCCAATTTATGTTCATGGTAAAGATATAATTGCTGATAAAATCAATGAACAATATTTGTTTTTTACCTTCAAATTGTATAGTATTTACATAAACTTCTGGGTCCTATTATTCCTGTTTAATGTTGACACAATAAGTTGTGTGAGAAAAAGACATCTTGTGTTTACATTGCACCAATGTGACACCTGTATACCGATACAATGGCCAATTAGATCTGTCAGTCATGGTGGGAAATAATTATCTAATCACCTTACAAAACATTAACCCCGCACAATGCTGATTTTTTTGTTGTTGGAAATATGGGATTCGATCCTGTTAACCCGGCCTAAAATTACAGTTGACAGGTTGTTAAACACCATTAAATAATTTTTTTTGTCTGCTGATTATTTTATATTTTCAATATTTCTCAATCAAAACATGGTTTGTCAGCACTTAAGAATCATTTCCAATGGAAATGATTCTGAAGTGCTTTCAACCCATACTTTTATGAAGAAAGAAGACAAAATATGAAACAATAGCAGACAACAGTTTTTTGTTTCCGCCTTTTAAAGATTAAGTATTGAACCCAAGAAGTGCCCAATTTCGGCACACTTCACATACATTTATTTGTCTCCGGGGTTTCTGTTCACATGTCACGATCGCCAATTCCCATAATACATCATTCACATTATACCTTAGACCGCTACACACAACAAATATTTCTCAATAAAAACATGGTTTAACAGCACTTCAGAATCATTTACAATGGAAATGATTCTAAAGTGCTGTCAAAGCATGTTGTAAATTATTCTAAAGTGCTGGCAAAGCATGTTTTTGATGGTAAAAATGGAAAATAAAAAATAAACAGCAGACGACAAAAAATTAAGATAACGCTGTAAGGGTTAAATGCACTGATACTGTTGAACGGATGAGAAAACCAAATTATATATACCTGGTTATATGGCCGGTCTTAATTGTACCAATTCCCACCCTCACCTCACCCTGTTAGAGACGGGATACACTTTTATTAGTATGAAACTATTGTGAATTGTTTTTTCTTAACTTCATCTCGAAAGTATGTACTGCTACCACTCGTTTGAACCGTCTCGTCGAAAAACAAATTTAAAGGTGTTTTTTTTTTCAACAAAAATAATCGTATCCTTGGACTGAAATGGGTTAAATATGTGCTTCTAGTTCTACTGGTTGGAATACACACTGGACACCCCACATTCTATAAGGGTTATTGGCCCTAAATTAATATGTTCTGTGTCGATGGGCCATTAAGCACCATTCTATTCAATAAGGGTTAAAACAAATGTATGTGTGCCAAATACGAGTAGCATATATTAATGCTTGCATCTGTTTTGTCGGGGAAACTGTAGAAATTTTATTGTAACTGTACTCTTAAATTTAGAGTGAATACACTATTTTAGATATTCAAACTAAACTGCTCTTAAAGACTATGTGGTATGGGCGTAAAATGCTTCAGAAAGCGATAATTCACATATCTGATTGAGTGTTGATAAATATACCCAACATGAAAATTGCAAACATCTCATATGCATTTCTATATCCCAATCTGGTATTTTACTGGGAAGGAAATCGTATCAAGTTGATAACACCATAGTTATGTGGGTATGAAAACTGAATGACAGATAACCGTTGTGAACGGACAAAACTCCTGATTCAATCAATGAAGATCTACACTGGGTAAATATAAATGTGTGGTTTCCTGTGGTCTAGTTACATTTGTAAATGGCCTATTCTTTATGGTGGCTGCTGGTCCAGGTACACCCACCATTTATGGACCCAAGCTGAGAGTAAATAACAGAAGGTGTTATACATATGTGACTCGTCATGACGAAAAAGGGGCTTTGACTTTGTGACCAGTGTAGCCCCTGATCAGACGGCGCACGGGCCTGCACTGACCACTTTCGATGTGTATTGTTTGCGTTTGTGGGCTATAAGGTATTTCCATTCAGGGCTCCAGATAAGGAATTAGTAATTGAGTATTGTCACTCCATCATTTCTGAAGCAATTGGGTATTTCAAAATTTTAATTGGATAAAATAAAATCTCACTACTGGTCACACATCAACAGACATAAATTATTGAATACAGTCAAACCTGTCTTAAGCAGCCACCCAAGGGAAGTGACAAAACTGGCTGCTTAACAGAGGTGACCTCTTAATAGAGGGTTGTGTTTTCAGGTACATTTCAGGTAAATTTTGAAAATTGAAATGAAGATAAAGATAATATGTTGACTTGATAATACAAATGTAATAAATAATATTAATGATTAATTTAGAGTACCATATTGATTAAATATGTATGTTTTAATGCAATATAAATGTGTATCTTTATATTTATTTAATATTTTCAAAATTGAACCTGAACATGTAATGAGTGGATTATATCATTTAATGAAATAAAAAATCTGTCAACAAATAAAAACACCAATGTTCACGTTTTTGTTGTTATTTTACAGCCTACTGCAACTGCTAATCTGCAAGATTCATATTGTAGACAACTTATTGTACTAGATAATAGGGCATAATGTGGTATAATCGGAAATGGTGTGGGATAAGTTGTGCGATGTTTTTATTATTTTTTTTGTCGGGTATTGGTCAAGTCGAATTTGGATTCATTTCCAATTGTGTATGTAAATAATGCATAGGCGATGTCAGCAAAAGCAGTCAATAAGTGCGACATTCGGCTCATGTTCGACATATGAGGCCATTTGCTTAAATTATATTTGAGCCGGTTACACTCGGTCCTGTGCAATACACACCAATTATATCAGCTATTCGTGTTTTGTCAATTTGGTAACTGGCAATGGGCTGTTCCTTTTTACAACATTTGTGTCGGTAACCTATAGAAATTACGAATCGACGGACAAGGGTGCAAGAACCCGGATGCGATAGGCTGTTCTTTCAATAATGAGCCGACAATTTGGGCAACACAATTTGCACCTGTGAAACATACCCTCTCAATATCGCCGACGCGGCGACGTGTTAGGTGTTTTAATTACCCACATTGACTGCTGACATCATTGTTAATTCGCACTTCGGTAACGACCGCCGCAGGGTACATTGAAATCGAGATTAGCGGTGACCGTTTAATGAAATTGGATCACTAGTTTGGGACGATAATTAATGACCGCTGGACGAGTGACCGTTGAATGAAAGCGTTTTATATAGCAAAAATGCGCTGGAGGAATTTGAAGTGGCCGCTTAACGGCGGTAACCGCTGATTAAAGGTGACCGCCCGAGCAGGTTCGACTGTAGTTTGCTTCGCAATGAAGACATGTCTTGGCATTTCATTAGAATTGTCTCCTTGGAGACAATTCTAATGAAATGCCAAGATGTTTTTTCATGGAAAATAAGAAAAATATACTATTTTTGCTGTCTGTTTATTGTTTTCTGGAGCTTGATAAAGGTACCACAAATTTGTTATTGCTTTTTGATTTCAATTGGTTTTTGGCAATTTTAATTGGGTATTTAAGCAAATACGCAGCTTATCTGGAGCTCTGTCCATTGTTATGAGAACTGTGATAATTACGGGGCAGCTGTGTGTCGGCAGATCAGGAGCCACACTGGCTGGGACACCGATATTGGTAATAAGTCACGTTTGTCATGAGTCATTATACCCTATCCTTTTCCTAATAAAATATCACTCCACCTGCATAAGTGTGTCAATGTCGACTAACTGATAACATTTTGCTTCACTTACAACTTGAACAACTGGTGACCGTGATCAGCAGTGCACATCCATGCAGTCTGATCAGGACCTGTCTTCTGTGGTATACTTCACTGAAATGGCCTTCAACAAAAAGATCAGGATCATATCAGGATCGGCTCTATTTTTATTACACTCTTGCAAATTATTTGCACGGGTTTCGCTGTCAGAGAAAACCCGTAATCAACTCCTTACAAATAATACACAGTGAAGAGAACACCCGTAATTGCGCGCCTGTTTTCTTGGAAACCACGAGCTACCATGCAAAATGTTTAATTTTTATTAAGCTATTTGAAAATTGGTCTCGACTAATCTAAAATGTTAATGTGATTGAACACATTCCCAACATGCACTAAAATATATCTGGTTCATAGAAACAGCTGCATAATTTGGATTTCAAAAAGTTTACATGACGTCACATTTGACGTCACACAACGCGGGAAAATACGTCATTGTATAACTAACTATTCATGCGCACATCACAATTCATTGATTATAATCTGAAAAAATAGAATAAATGTGCATATATATATCCGCCGTGGAAATAATACACTCGTGTCCGTCGGCGTCCTTGCAAGCTTTATTTGATTACCGTATTTACCGTATGTATTGGGACACCGGAAGTATTGGGACACCTCTATTTTTTACGAAAATAATTATTTTTGGGAGATTAAGATTTGGGACATACCTCAAATCAGCGTAAAATTCCATAATTGTTTCGTATTAAGTTTTGGGACAACCCTTTTTCATCATTGTGTGAATCCATTTGGAGTGTGTACACATATTTAGAAGAACATGCACTTTTGATATTCTGCATTCTTAAATCCCACAAACACGTTGTTCAATCCTTCCCAAAATGGTGTACGTGACAAGTGCCATTGTTTCGCTATGTCACAATTCAGTGCATGAGATAATCAAGTTTCCAGTTAAAATTTCCCTCAAATTAATCACCTTAACTGATGGAAATTTTGATATATATTCACCAAAAAATGGCAAGTTGGGAGTGCTTTAGAATCGTCTTACGATTCTAAAGCACTCCCAACTTGCCATTTTTGGTGAATAAATATAAAAAATATTCCTTCAAATTAGACCCAAAATGGACGAATTGTTTTTTTTTTTTATGGCATAGCCTTGTTTTATCTCACCGATGTGAATGTGCAGCTGATCACGTTTGCACATTTCGTAAATTAATCCGAGCAAACTGGGAATAAGATCAATTATTGGTCCCAGTAACAAAGCAGTGCTAATTGTTATGTGCTCGATTTCATTTTTCCGGCATGCGTTCACGCTCACCATTGGTGGAATATTAATTAGGTGTAAAGGCTGACCAATCGGAGATCGCGTATCAGTCGCGCAGATTAACTCGACCCAGATTAACTAAATTGTTACAGCACTGCCCACGCCCCCAGGCACATGTACACAAATGTGTACGTGACAACTGGCCTTGTTTCGCTACGTCATAATTGAGCCAGTGCATGAGATAATCAACTTTATTATATAACTGAGATTTTCGCCGAGATGATTTGATTTTTTCTGCAAATATATCGAAAGTTGATAACATTTTCAGAGCAAATGCGTAATAATTACTAATTTAATATTCATCAACATTCGATA